>PVLD010000069.1:0-409101 GCA_004027595.1 Dinomys branickii
ATCTTATCTATAATTTGGTATTTCCTTTAATGTTTTTGTGTTAACTAATGTGAAGATAACTATGTAATACAACATCCAGTTCTAATTCCCTACTATATTCTGTATAACTTTGTATTTTCTGTATTGTTTATGGCTTTTCTGGTTCATATGTCTCCATTCTTTTGTCTTTAAAATAAAATTTAAAAAAAAATAAAAAAAAATAAATTTAAGGATCAATCTTCTGTATACAACTATCTACAAGTTAACAGCTTATAAACTGTCTAATGAATTAAGCCTTAGGTAGAAGTTAGGCAAAGCAAATGTCATGAGTTTATCACAGTTTATGTGACATTCCTTAGCACAAAGACTAATAACACATTTCTAGTTTCTTAGCATAATGATGATTAAAACTGATTTTTAGGGTCATACAAAACAAAAATTTTTACAATCAACAATCAGATGCTTAGTGTTATGGTTTTGGGATTTTTTTGCAAGGGGAATATTATGGTTGATACATTGTGTCAACTTGGGCAGTCTAGAGGCTTGGCTGAGTGACTCAGCAGGAAGCCAGGGTCCTTACTTTGTATTTATCCTGAGGCTGTGGAACAGGAGGGCATGGAGATTATCTGAGTACTACCCACCCCCTGGGTGGGTGTAGCCTGTTTACAATAAGGGAAGAAAAGAGGTTGCTTGCTGCCATTCCTCCTTTGTGCGCTGGTTGTTTTTGCCATGCTCTGCTGCCATAAATGTTTGCCCTCTGCCATGTGCCACTCAGCCTCTGGTATGGACTGAAACCTCCACAAACTGTAAGCTAAATAAATCTTTCCTTCCTTCATTTTGGGCATTGGGTATTTTGTTTCAGCAACGAGAGAAGAGTAACCAATACAGGGAACAATATATTACAGGACACAATTTTATAAGATTATTTATAGTAGTCACCCAAAGAATGATATAAAAGAGAATACAGGAAATCTGTCCACACAGTAAGACCAAGGAATCCAGCTCAGGGCTTGGACCTCATGATAATGTCCTGCATGAGTCCAGCTGAATACCTAGAACCCATAACAATGCCTCCCATGAGTCCAGCTGGCGGCTCAGAGCCCACAACAACGTCTCATGCCTGCCTGTTCCAGTGATATGCACCAAGACCCAAAGGTCAGTTGTGGAATCTAGGAAGACTGTGCTAGTGGGATGAAGGATCTGTGCTAGCAGGCTGAGCGATCTGCACTGAAGCCAGGAAGTAGTGTGCAAAGTAAGAACCAATGCTCCCCTGTAAAGTACCAGAGCCATCCTCGGCAACAGTGAGGTCCCAAGCTTTTCCACTGATGAAGTCTCCTAAGTCCCAATCAGGAAAGCCAGTGCAGCAAGCATCTCCATGAGACTGGCAGTGTTCCATCTCTGGTGCCAGGAAGTGATGCTTAAAGTGAGGACCAGAGCTCCCCCAAAGTGAACCAAAGCTATTCTCAGTGCCAACAAGGTCCTGAGCTCTTCAAAGGGTGAAAACAGCCAAGTTCATCAGGAAAGTCAGCATGAAGAGCTCCTCCAACAGAACCAGCAGCTCCTTACAGCTTCTACCAGCTCCCAACAGGCTTTTACAGTTCCCAACAGCCTCTCTTCTTCTTCTCCAGTTCTGCCTCTTATGCTGCTAGCAACAGTCTCCAGCAGGGCCTCCCATCCCCAGCACCATACTAAGTTGAGCTGGGGGTTATAACTTGACCTCCAGTTATCAATCCACTATACTTAGTGATGTTGAACATTTCTTCATATATTTATTTGTAGTTCATACTTCTGAGGAGTGTCTATTTCAGATCCTTATCTTTGAATTGGGTCTTTAAATTTGGTGTTTGGATATTTTTCAATTCTTTATATATTCTAGGTATTAGTCCTTTGCCTTAAGAACAACTGCATAATATTTTTGACATGCAAATTAAAACAATACTGAGATTCCATCTCACCCCAGAAAGAATGTCTGTTATCAACAAATCAATAATCAATTCTGGTGGGACTGCAGGAAAAAGGAAACTCTTCTTCATGGTTGGTGGGAGTGTATGTTGGTGCAATCACTGTGGAAATTCCTCAAACAAGTACGATAAGAAGTCCCATTAACCCAGGTGTTCCCCTTATTACTATCACTCATGTTTATAGCAGCACAGTTTGTAATTGGTAAATCTTGGAAACAGCCCAAATGCCCATCAACTGATGAATGGATAAATAAGATGTCTTTTTTTATACAGTGGAGTATTACTCTGCCATAAAGAAGGATGAACTTCAGACATTTATGGCTAAATGGATAGATCTTGAGATCACACTCTTAAGTAAAATAAATCAGACACATGTGTATAAATATCACTCTGTCTCTCTGTTGTGAGAAACTGAAAATGTAAATAAGAACCAATTTGTGTAACAGATATTGTGAATGAAGAAATATAAATTGTTCCAAAAAATAGGGGAATAGATGGGAGAAAAGAAAAAAGGAGGAAAAATGGTAAAATGGAAACAAAGCTTTGTAAATGGGGGAAGAGGAGTTGAGGGAGTGGAGGGGAATGGGAAAAAAGAGGAACTAAGAAATATCATGTACAGGCACTAATTTCCTATGATGAATGTGATCATTATGTATATCTAAATTGTAGCAATAAACTTAATTTTAAATAATCAGATTCTTGAAAATCAGAAACACATTGATATACTTCTTAACAAATAATACTTTAAATTTATCAATTGATTAACACATGAGGGGATGACTTAAAAGTTCAAATACCATTTGAATGTACATGCAATATGTATACCATGAGAAAAACCATAAAGGATAGGTCAGCATGGAGTTAAGCTTTGCTTCACTTTTCTTCATGAGAGTATCTAGGTTATCATAGATTTACTTTACATGTGCAATGATATAGGTGTCTGAGTTGGGAAAAAATAACATTATTCTGGGGAATTAATTATTAATTCTAGATAATGCCTAGACTATGAGATAACAAAAACTTGATGGATTAAAAATATGGAAATGTTTTTCAAAGTACTTTTATGGAAAGATGATGCTTTTGAAATACTTTTGAAAATCAACATAAGTCCAGTTCATTAGGAATGTGTTTTCTGTCTTCCTCTGTCACTTGCTTAATTAAGCAGTGTCATTCATGTTGCTCTATGTGAAACTGACATGTATGTAAAGAGAATGTCCACAAGATGCTATTGACTGATACTGTGGTTGATGGGAGGAAGAAACGAAATATGGTTTCTTTCAGACATTGAAATATATGAGACATACCAGCAGTACAGCCAAATCACATTATTTTTCATTTAATTTATTAAAAATCTTATATTTTAAGTTGGAAATATTTAGCCTGCCCACCTTTATACCGAAAGCGATTTTGTCTGCCAAATTGGAAAACATCAGTGTGAAAGATAATACTTTGTGATCGCACACACAATCTAACTTCCATTTGCTTCCTGGGTAAAATGCACTATTAATGTACCTTAAAATATTGAATTAATAATAGAAGCTAGATTTTTAACTTTATAAAGCCATACATTAGGTATTTTATACTTTAGAATGATAGACACAGATGCAATCATAAATGAGAGAAAATAAAATTTTCTGGAAAAGATCCTCATCAAAGCTCTTAAGGTGTAAAGAAATTGTGTTAACAAAATGTAATGTATTTAGAAAGAATAAAAATGGGATTTATAAACAGTGAGTGATGGAGCAAATTAAAACAAAATAAAGCAAATGTGAATTTAAAGAAATTAAAAAGAAAATAAAGGTAGATATATTACCTTTAGAGATGGAAATAATTATAAGTCACAGGAAGCCATAGTAATACAAAAATGGGAAATTTAAATACTTCTATATATTTAAAACTATTATATCTTGAAAAATAAAAAGATCAAGCAGCAATTGAAAAATATTTTCATGTCACGCAGAAATTAAAATAAATAAATAAGAAAAACAGTGAGTAAATTGCCAGCTAATACAATTTAATCATGCAAACTCAAAAAATGAAGATGAATATTAATGAATACATTAAAATATTCAATATAACTTATATTAAATAAATGCAAATTGATAGTCTAATAAGGTGCTTGTAGGAACCCAAATGTATGGAAATTTTCTGGAGGGCAACTTGGCAATACTTATTCAGATTATTAAAATACCTATAGTATTTAACCCAACTATTCCATATTTTGCCATATATCCTAAGGAAATAATCAAAGATGCTCATAATGATTTATTCATGATAATGTGTACTGCAACATTTTTTATGGTAGCAAAACAGTGGAACCAATATTAAAGAAATAGTTGAGAAAATTGCTCCAACATGTGAGAACTTCAATAGTGCAATAAAATACTATATATTTCTCTCAACAAGCTTGTACATACTAGAAATATTCATAAAATTCATAGAAATGAAATGTAATAGAAACTATCTAGTTCACTATATCTCAGTTTTCTATCTGAAACTACACAAAGAGACATACATATCTACATATTCCTTAAATGGACTAATTCAATATTGTATTGTAATATGTCCTATGATTACAGATAATGCCTTTATTTCTTTGTTCACTTAGTAAAGATGAACATTAATTTTATATTAATTATAGATTAGGGTAAAAGAATACACATAAAAGAAATATCTGAATGCTTCCAGCTTCTGGTGCTGAAAAGAATTACCATTTCATGATACTTTAAAAATGTCATATGAAAACAGTGAAAAGTGGAAGGAACTGTTTGTTGTTGTTATTTTATTGAAGAATACAAATTTCAAGCTGATTGTTCATGAATAATTAAAATAACATTTTCAGAAATTTACCTTACCAATTGTACCTAAAAATTAGGAAATTTAACTAATCATGCAAACATAAAAGTGATCATGTTTTAATGGAATACCCAAACTGACATCTTATATTTTATTTATGAGTTATATATTAAAAAATACAAAATAAAAACATAAAAAATACAAGTCTTCAAGTATCCCTAAAATATTCCTGTGCATTTATCAGATATATGTTTAACATTTATCTGAAGTGACTGAAAATAGATATGATTTTATAGTCTATTATCTTTAGATACATTTAATATTTATAACTTGAAATCTTAAAACACTTTCCAAAATCATTCGCAGATCAAAAATGAACCTGTTTTAGTAAAATTATTAAAATAAATTCTAAATTTGTAACTTGTTATAACAAAGAAAGCAGACTTACTCAGGTTAGTGCCACATAGAAAATATGTATTTCTGGGGAAAGATATGTAACAATTAGTTGCATTTTTAAAGCAATAGATATGAGTATTTTAATTTTGGATGAAGAAAATTTGGGGAGTGTTAGGTAGTTTTTATTTACTTGTTTTTAAACCATTTTTCTATTCCTCAAGACGTCCCATTTTTATCATCATCATAAACTGTTCATAATTACTCCATCATGATTTCCACCTTCTAGACACCTGATTTACATGTATCTGTAAGTCTTTCAATGACATAGGAGGATGGAACCCTTTCTAGCCAGTACATAGGAAAGAGGTGGGAAATGTCATTTCCAGGCTGTACATTAAATTGCTGTCCCAGTGCCCAGACTAGTTTTGGTCCTCCTATTGCTACCAATAGTGAAGTCCCAGATAGTGGCTTCTCTTCCCTCTGAGATGTAGAATGGGGTCCAGGGCATGACCTCTAGAAGCCTGACTGTGTGTATAACATGCAGAGCATGTAAATAACTGCTCTCATTTGTAACTATTATTGACAATGGTTTGTCACCATTGCTTAATCAAGGTGTGTGGTACTGACTCAGGAACAACAGAAAGACAGGACAAAAGCTATTATCAAAGCTTGGAAGGATGCGGATGCTAGTTCCACACTAATTAAACATTTGATGACACTGTCACTTTATGAACTAATAGCTTGAAGGAAGAAGTTACAGAAAAGAATTTCGGAAGCCTTTGATGTTAATTGTTGGCTATACAATTCAGGATACTACTGGAAACTAAGTAAGAAAAGAATTGGGTTTTTAAAGTGATCAAGTTTGGAGATTTGTTCTTTTTTATTTTTGGATTCGAAAAGCAAATGTTTCTTTTATCTCAAACACTAACAGAGAAAATGGAACAGTTTTGATGTCAAAAGAAAATTAACATTGGTCATCCACCAAAGATTACATAGATTCTGGCTTCTATAGCCATTGATAAACGTCTTAGTGAATTAAGTTAGGATCTTATACATTCTCTCAATTACAACAGCTCAGGCTAAGCAAAACAAGCATGTGCTATTCTGTTAACCTGAGCATCCTAGATTACATGGTCAGGGAGAGACGTCTAGGACAGGAAAGCAGAGTCATACAAGTGAAGTATGAAATCTAACAGTGAAGATGTGATATGAATAGGTGCGTATGAAACTAATGTCAGTCAAATCCCTTGAACTTTAGTCTAAAAATATATGTACTATTAAAGAACCATAGCTCAAAGCATAAAAGTTTTCTCACAGTCCAAAGTTTACCTCAACATTCAGTATCAGAATGAAAACAACCCTTGGCACACAAACATTGCCTTAATTCTATACATTGGGTCTCAATTTAGAATGCCTCAACTTCTGATTATTCAATGTTCTGATGATATAAAATCATGTACATCCAGTAGAAACTGCACTTTGAAAGCTTTAGTCTAGCGCTGTGGAATGTTACATTCTCTTGTGGCGTCAGCCAGAAACAGAAAAATCACAACTCCCAGTCTACCACATAATGAAGAGGATGCACAACCATATGCTCTAATGTACAGTCTTCCTAAACCATGGTTATAAATCAGGTTTAAATTACACACATTTTCAACTGATTGAGTTTTCTACAAATAACGCTATTGCAGGTCAAGAAACATTAATGTTCTCTGAGTGCCAAAATGGGTATCAACAAACACCCAGAAGGTAAAGCAAAAGGCTCTGGAGATCAGCGGTGCAGTTGCTGCAGGAAACTGAAACAGAGCCCAGCCCAGTTCTGCCCTCTGTGGGTAGTGAGGCTTCTACGGGGTTGGTCCATAGTAATGAGTTTCTGTAGGCTACTTTCTTATTCTTTTCTTTTGCAGATAGCAACCTATGTTATTGTTATTTCTTTGTTAAAAATCATAAAATGGTGTATTCTCACGAGGAAACTGGGTATCTAAATTCAGTATATGGAAACCTGTGGTCCACGAGCTTCCCCTGAGCTATCCCTCCTTTTTCTTTGTTCTCTTCTTTTCTTTTCTTTTCTTTTCTTTTCTTTCTTCTCTTTTCAAAGGGCTCTTCTTACTATTAAACGAAACTATAAAATTTAAAAGTTAACTGGGTAGGTACCATAGAAGCCATATGAGACAGGGAAAATCAATTAACCCTTAACTGGTAAAAAAAGATTAGTCCAGTAAAAATTCTGGGAATTTATTTATATATGTATTTATTGTTGTTACTGGCACTTGGACCCGGGACCTTGCACTTTTGTGGTAGGTGCTTGTGCACTGAGCTCTACTGCTGGCTCTAATTCTAGGAAATTAAGGGTGAGATTTTCAGTGAATATGTGGAAGAGGTTTAAAGAAGTATTAAGGGAAAGCTTGGTGCCTGGCTTGGATCTCAGCCTCTTTTTGTGTTGGCAAAGAAAATTTTATTCACAACTGCCCAGCTTATTTTCCTAGCAATTGTCTACTATCTGCTGGCTGAGGAAACTCAGGGAAATGCCCTCATCTTTATGTTTAAGAGCAATTGAAGTAAAACTCAAATGATTTTATGGAATGAAGCGGCTGAGCGCCACAGACAGGCCAGACAACTTGCTCTAGAGACTCTGACACTCTATAGACAGCTCAGTTAAATAGAAATAGGCTAGGCAGTCAAAGACTGTCCCTGGAGAGGTCAATGCAGAAGACAACTGTGGCTGAAGGCACATTCACTGACAACCACTCATTCACATACTTCCCCTAGGGATGAACAGCAGTGATTGATATTTTGAGCAGGCACCTAGTAGGCACCTTGGGCTGGAGGACCAAACCTCCCTAACCCATGCCTTCCAGCAAAGGCCTTGTGTAGCCCATGTGTGTTTGCTACATGACTTGCTCCCCATTTTGATCCCCATTTAATCAATATCATCCAAGTGACTATATTTGTTGTAATCTTATTGGTTCCCCATAGTCTTGTCCCACGTCACACCCACCTTATGATTTCCCATTGGATCCATATTACCTAAGTGACTGCACTTGTAAATTTCTTGATTGATCATAGCTCTGTCCCACTTTGAACCCACCTTACCTCATGGCTTTACTCAATAAAAAATTCCTGAGAAGCAGGGTTGGTCGGCAGCCCATTTTCCAAGCTCCATCCTGTCCTTCTTAGACAGAAACTTCCTTTTCTCAATAAATTCTTCCCACTTTCAACCTCTACCATTCCTAGAAGTCATGCTTCCGTATTAGAAAACATGAACTTGGCATTTCAGACTGCTAACAGGGTGGAATTTTCTTTCTCCTATATCAAAGTTACTAGTAATCTTACGGAGTAGATGAATAACTCACATTGAACTATTAAGATAGAAGATGAGAACAGTACTCCTGAAGCAAACAGTAAATTTATAGTACTATTCCAGAAGAGGAGCGAAGGTCTAAACCAAGATCAGAGCAAAAACGGAGATCAGGGTGTGAGGAGGTGTGTGCATGAGACCTGCAGGGAACATTAATTCAAAGGAAAAATATAATAAGAATGTGTTCAAAGTGGAAACATGTCATTAAAATTTAAGTGGCTGTTATTAACAATATTATTATTACCAACAGCAGGAAAACCATGCATTAAGAGCAAAGAAAAAGAATGAGAGATGTTGATGCCCTATATCCCTGAAATACCACCTTGTAATTTCTCTCTTGGACGCTATGGTGCAACAGGCTAATATGATAGGTCTCCTATGTATCTTTGTCTTTCTCTGATGCACAGCTGAATTTCCCTGCATTCTATATTTCCATGATTTGACATCCAATTAAAAACAAGTATTTTGAATTTATTAACTGGATTGAGTTACCCTTTGAAAACAAACAGTTTTCAAAGTTTTGCAAACGTTTTCACTAATTATAAATGCATTCTGTGACGTGAGTATGCACGTATCTGTTTCACTCAGAAACATATTTTTCCTCTTACCTAAGAGAGGATCTCCAATTTGGCAATGAGTTAGGTCATCATGGTTTTCACCTTCTCTTGAGGCTTCTCACCGGGGAAATTAAAATCTGATGTACACATTGCACTAAACACCAAACAGCTGTGTAATTTCTTACCACTGCCATCATAGATGCTGTGGTACAACAAGAGTTACCAGCAGCAACAGATTTCACACTTTTTAAATAAAATTTAGAGCAGTACTCATTTTATACTTACTGTTCTTCGTACAATCAGAAGATACAAGAAAATATCTTGTGGAAAAGAATACAACAAAGTAAGAAAATACATCATGGGGAGTGTTTTATTAGAACTGGTACTATAATACAGATTAATATGTGCCACATTAAAAATTAAAACTCCAGAAATAAAGGATATCAAGTAGAATATTATTTTAATAAACTATTGATTAAAGTGTTCTTCATAATGACACATTTTAAAACTACTTTAATAAGCTAAAATTATGCACCTGAACTCTCTACCTCGTATATCCAAGCCTTTGAACAACCTAACTCCAGGCTTTAATTTGCCCCATTTTTCCTTTGTTTCTACCTGTGGGAAGTTTAAACTGAAAGCAGAACCACCCTAAATTCCTGTTCATTGAACACTTTTACTCTATTAAACAATTCAAATGTCTATCGAATTAAAACTTCCAAATACAGAATGTGATAGAATAAAAAAAGAGATTTAGAAGGGACTTTAAATACTAAAAATTTTGGGTAAGACATTAATGAACCACCTTGCTCAAATAGTACCTGTCATCTTTTCAAGTTCTGTATGAAATTCCTCACATTCCTGTGTTCTGTCTGACACTTCTGTCCCCATGATAAGAACATTACTGCTTCTACATTTCCTAAGACATGTCTCCTGTAGAACCATCATCAAAGTCACTGGACGCGCTTAACACAAACTCAAGTTACAGGGTTCAGCCCTACATCTCATCAAAATCTCTACGATTGGAGAAGAGCTGAAGCATATGCTGTATAAGCTTCCTAGGCAATGCTGAGCCTGGGAATGTGGGAGGTCACAGTGCTGTAGGAGCAGGAGGCAATTTTGTATTGCAGTTCATCTTCCCCCTGCCTTCACCCTCCCTTTGAATTCACACCCAGCTAAGCAAACTTCTATGTGTGCCAGTGCTATGGTATTAGTCAATAATTCCTTACTTGCAAAAGCTATATGCCAGTAAATTTATGAAGTAAGCATGGCATAGTATATCTAATCTTCTTTAAAACTGAATTATTTTGATTTAAAGCTACAGAATAGAAAAGTGGGTAATAAAAGGCATTTATATTAAAATAATTCAAGGTTCATGAATGAAAATATTAGAAAAATCCTTCATAAAAATCTCAGTGTCAGTTTTGCACAGTTGTATCTAATTTCCCATTATGTGTAATAATAGTTACTATTTGTTTTTCCCTACTTCTTCACCTCCTTCTTTTTCTTCTTTTCCTTCATCTTTTTCACTTTTGAACTCTTGTGCACATGTTATATTCTATGCCAGAAAATTTTGTATCTTTATATCTTACACATAGGACCCATTAAAGATCTCCTGTACTTACCTATATATCACTTTGAAACAAAAACCTTTTCCTTTGCAAATCTTCTGTGACTATTTTAATAAAATAGGGTTTTACCCCTTTCTGCCACATTAAGAAGGATCATGGGTGTGTTGAGTTTTGTGCTGTTTTGTTTTGTTTTATTGTTTTACATTCAACTATGTATACAGCAAATATTCTGTCCAGAGAAATACTTTATCTTTTTTTGGAATATTATATAAAGCAATCCTAAAAGTTTATGGTCTCAGCAATCCTAAAAATGAATACTTGTTTTGCTTCATCATATTTCTAGCCTCAAAAAACAAAATAAGTCCTCTATGAAATGCTTTTTCATGATTATTCATTAATGCATTAATATTATCTCATAGTTATTGCAACTGATCAGGCCCACAATCTCTCAAATGAGTGTTTGGTGAAGATTTAAATAAATGAGCCAAGTGATATGATCTTAGGGCTCCAGGAGGATCAAAACCTTCTCAAAGAATTTGAGACTCTCTGGGGGTCAAGACAAAGATCTCTGGGCAGCCCGCCTTTATTTAGTTTTCAAAACAAAGGAGAGGAATACTGAAAAAAAGGTGGGAATCTGAGCGGTACCCCTCAAGGACTTTGGATGAATGCTGAAGGGCTTCTCCAAGTAAGACATTACGTTAATTTAGGAGAACTATGTTACCTCCAGGAAGATCTCCACCCAAGAGCTAATCTCCTGCAGCTACAGTCTTTGATAATTGAGATCGGAGCCAGGTGTCCTTAGCTGCGGCCTTGTCTTATCTCTGGAGGAATCAAGGCTCCACCCACCATTATAAGTCTCAGTGGGGACCAGTAACTCTTAGAGGTTCACTTATTATGAGTATGCTGCCCATCTCCAGACAAGGGGCTTAGGCCTTGGACAGACACAAGTAAACATGGAAAGCCAATTGGTTAATACTAAACCCTGCTCAGAGCTGCTTCATAGTGGTTTCCATTGATTCATCTAATGGATTATTATGTATTTGGTTTCATAACATCCTAGGTTTCTTTGCCAGTACATGCATAACTAACCTGTAATAGACAGACATGAAAATGAGCACACTTCTGGAAACTGGGTTTGGTTGTGCGGTAAGTGGGGGGTCAAAGTAGTCCTTCAGAGAGCTGAAGCCAGAACAAAGTGGAGGACCAAATTCATTCATGTGTGATTAAAACTTCACTGCCAAATATGGGAAACATTCCGTGCTGTCAAAAGCGAGTGCATGCTGCCATGAACAATTTCAGTGTTTCCGAAGCATGGGACCTACTCTGAAAAGAAGAAACTCAATATCTGGTCATTGTTAAGGTTAATTTAGATATCATCTAAAATCTCACGATTTAAATCAAGTAATAAAGCTGACACTTGCCCTTTTTAGAATGAAGTTGCACGTTATCTCTTCTAGGAGAATCCTTTAGAACAAAGCTTGGAGGAAGGAACAGTCTTGTCTAAAATAAATTGCTTAAAGTCATAATCATAGCTGTAATGTTGGTGTGGAAAAGTGAAATAGCCCTCAAATTCCCCTTGGAAGGAAATATCACACCTTCACTTGATTAAGGTAGTTGGCGACTCCATTTTTATAAAATCCCTCAGAACAATTGCCTCCATTAAAATCTATGCATACATATGCACAGAATTCTGTCAGGATGTTTAAATTCTGTCATGCAACTTACCTTTGCATAGAGAATTAAAAAAAAGAACTTGTGCTAAATCCATGCAACAATTACAGTGTGTTCAACATATAGTGATAGGGCAAGAGAGACTCCACTTTCTGGATTTTAGTCCATATTAAGAGAAGCCCCTTAAAGTTCACTTAAGCTGTAGCTGACCCCCACTTTTCACGCCTTCATCTTGGTTAATTATCAACTCAAAGCAGAGCAGAGTCATAAAAATGGGAACGGAGCAAACAGGCCAAATTGGGAAGTATGCTAAAAGTTAAACTGCAGCGGTCATTTGTGATTCGGCTGTCTGACCTTTTCGAAGTAAAGTTCCTGATAATTGGGTGAAATTTGTGTAAGATTCCCAAAAATGAGGTAATAGTTACTATGGAAACTTAAAATGTACTTAAGCCAAAGGTGAGACCCAGATCGGCACAGACATCATCTCTGGGTCCTGGTTAGAAACGTCTATCCAGCAGGCTTAATAAAGCTTTGGTTCTGCCTTTTCGGTTTTCTTGTGAGTGCCTGCCTGATGAACTTGCTTGCTGTAACAACAGCATTTAGTAAAATAAAACTCAAATGATACTATGTGATTTCTGTTACATAAATTTCAAATTATTGAAATATGCCCTGTGGTGCTAGAAGTTAGTGTTTGTCTCTGAACAGAGGAGAGGACTATCGACTGTAAAAGAAGGGCAGCATAAAAATTTTCTTCTCCAGTTCTTTCTCTTTTCCTAGATAGTGCCTGTATACATGTATTTATTTTTCAATGTTTAATTTATCTCTATATTTTCTATTTCCTAGTTTTATATATAAAACTTTGACTCCTTAATAAAATTTTTTAAAAGATTTTATTTTATTGACTTTCCCTCCTTGGGCAATTTTATCACCTCTGTGACTTAGATGTGTCTCAAATGTAAAATTTTTATAGTAACAAAGCTGTTTGAGGACTAATTAAATGTAAAATATTTGGAACAGTGATGAACAGATACGACATTGCTGAACAACCAGCAGTCACAGTTTAAAACCTAGCAGGTTATTCCAAGTACAAACATTTTTGTAAAAAGAAGCCTTTATTTTTCAGTGAATGTAGTTTTAAACTCAAATGGAGTAAAAGAAATTGTTTACCAAAGAAATGTTTACTGTACAAATACTGTGACTGCATTAGGTTAACAGAATTATGTGATGTGCTCAGAACAAATACAATAAAAGAACAGTTGAAACTCTGGAAATATTAGCAATTAAATTGTAATGGGAAGGAGAGTCTTTATATGTAAGAAATAAATACAGTGCTTTGTGTAGGAAGGATCCCAAGTTTGAAAACAGCCTAAGAAACGTAAGGAGACTTTGTCTCAAAAAGAAAAAAAGGAGAAAAGAAAGATAAGGTTGAGGCAGGCTCTGGGTTCCGTTTCTAGTATGGAAATAAAAACTACCTTAAGTAAATAGATGCTAAGAGAAAAAACAAAGGATAAGATATACCTTGGGGTTTTTTGGGGGGGGGACCAGGAATTGAATTCAGGAGGATCTCGCGCTTGGAAGGCAGACATTCTCCCACTGAGCTATATCCCCAACCTACATACCTATTTTTAAAAGTGAAAATGAGTCTTAAATTTAATAAAAAGAACAAGTAAGCATTATCAATATATAAATACATGCATACATATGTCAGAAGTATGTCTCTATATGTCTGTGTACACATTTAAATTTGAAAAACTTTAAAGGAATTGAGATAGAACTTGAGGAAAGGCAGTGCACTGCAGAAAACAATGACTAACAAAGCCAGAAACTCATGGGATCTGTGGATGGGTTAAATGAATGCCTAGGGAAGAAAGCGAAGAGCAGCCAAGCTTTCACAATGAGAAGTTTCACGAATGCAGTTGCTTTAGTGGAGCTAGAAGAGAGGGGAGAAAGGCTTTTCTAGAACTATAGTACTCAAAGTAGAACAGTATACTGGGGCTATGACAGAGATTGCTATGCTCAAGAGTTCCTTTTGTGCTTCTATGAAGAAGGGCAAGATTTACCTCTCCACCTGGATGTCACTTTTTGAAGGCTTGCCGAGAAAGAGGGCTGGCATGGGAAAGGGAGTAACTGAGTAACTTATGAATGTTACTGCTTTTTCCGAATCACTTTAAATTAATCAGAAAGTATCTTGCTGATCGAAGATAGTTTAGTTGATATATTTAAGAAAAAGCAGCTTTCCTTAGAAAAGAGTCAAGTTTAAACATAACAGAGAAATCAGAACTTATTCACAAACAATAATCAGATTTGACTAAATTTCATAATCATATCTTTCACTGCTATTAGTTTTCCTTTCCTTCATCATGCTGAAAATCATATATTGTATTTACTTGCTGTATCTCTTCAGTTTTGGTTTTCTTCCTGTGCACTGAATCTAACAGTTGTTTTAAGAGGACCGATCAGTTATTTGGCTGAATGTCCCTAATTTAGTTCCGTCTGATGCCTTTTCATGATTAGATTTTCAGGGGTCGTGTTCTGTCTTTCACAGAATACTGTGTCTTCCTTGACACTAATATTGGTTTTGCAATTTTGTGATGCTAAGCTTGCTGCCTTAGTTCATGTGGTTTGATGCATATTTACCAATAATGGCATTAATATATTTCCTTTGAAATGAATAAGCAGATTTTGGGAACACAATTTGGAATGCTGAAAAGTTCTGTTCCTAATCAATACCTTCCCCTCAGTTTTAGGGTGAGACCAAAATGTTTCACTACGTTTATTATTTGACCACAGGTAGTAAAGCAAAACATTTCTGTTTTAATACTTACACCTTTGATCCACTTTGATTTTCATTTATTGCATAATGAAAGACATGGTCTAGTTTTATTATAGACTCTGTCTTTCTCCCAGTGAAGACCTTTGGCTCCTTTGTTGTAGATAAGATGGCTGAGTATGTCTGGAGTTGTTTCTGCATCTTCTGATCTATTGTGTTAATCCCTGGATATGTCTTATTGCTGTTTATATTACAGAGCTTTGTAGTTAGCTTCATGTAAGAGGCAGTGAATCCCCTTGCTTTGCCAATGTTCCCTATAGTTGTTTTTACCATTCTAGGTCTCTTTCGGTTCTAAATGTTAGGATTATTTTCTCTAATTCTATGAGGTATGTTATTATATTTTGATCAGGTTTGCATTAAATCCGTAAAAACTGTGGGAGTGCAGCAATTTTTATTACGCTGGTTTGTTCTACCCAAGAGCAAGGGACACCTATTTTCTGATATCCTCTTTGATCTCCTTTTTTGAGTACTGTAGTTTGTAGAGTAAAAATATTTTACTTCCTTTGTTTGATAGATTCCCGAGTATTTAAATATTTTCAATGCTATTTTGAAGGATGTGCTTTCCCTAAATTCTCCCTCAGTGAGTTTGTTATTTGTGTACGGGAAGTCTATTGATTTTTGAGTGTCGACTTCGCATCCAGCTATGCTACTGAATTTGATTATTGAATCCAGCAGTGTTTTAGTGGAATTTTGGAGTCTTCTATGCAGAGTATCATTTCATCTGTAAATAATTACAATTTAACTTCTTCCTTCTCTATCTTTGTTCCTTTTATTTCTCTTTCCTGTCTAAGTGCTGTGGGTGTTTCCGGAACTATATTGCATAGGAGTGATGATAGTGAACATCCTTGTCTTGCTCATGATTTTAGACTGAGAGTTTTTAGTTTTGGTTATTTAGTGTGATGTTGGCTGTTGGTTTGTCATAGATGCCCTTTATCAGATTGACATAAAGATCATTTATCATAATTATCTGTAGGATTTTTTTAATGAATCGGTGTTTGACTTCCTCAAAAGCTTTTTCTGCATCTATTTAGATGATCATATGGTTTTTGTCCTTGCCTCTGTTGATATGGTGTCTTACATTTATTAATCTGCATATGTTGTGCCATTGCTTCATCCCTGGGTGAATCCTGCTTGGTCATATTGTATAATGATTTTTATGCTTTGCTGCATTTTATTTCACAGCATCTTAATGAGGATTTTTGCATCTATGTTTATTAGGAAGGTTGGCCTGTACTTATCAACAAATCAACCAATAACAAATGCTGATGGGACTGTAGCAATAAAGGAACCCTTCTCCACTGTTGGTGGGAGTGTAGATTGGTGCAACCATTGTGGAAATCACTGTGGAAATTCCTCAAAAATTAAAACTAGTGATTCCCTTTGACCCAGATATTCTCCTTTGTGGTATCTTTCCAAAATAATTGAAAGCACGACACCACAGCAGTATGTGCACACCCATGATTGTAGCAGCACAATTTACAGTAGATAAATTTTGGAAATAGCCCAAATTCCCATATACTGAGAAATGAATAAAGATATGTGTTTTACTTATAAAATACAGCACTACCCTGCCATAAAGATGGAAAAACTAGAGAAATTTCTAGGTAAATGGATGCACTTTGAACCCATACTCATAAGTGAAATAAATCAAACACTCATGTTTAAATAAAGAATTTTTTCTCTGGTGTAAGAAACTGAAAATATAATTAAGGACCAAAGTATACAGTAGATACTGTGAAATAGGAAGAAAAGTTTAAATGAGAAGGGAAACAAGGGAGAGTGAGGGGGAAGTGAGGAAGAGAAAAGTAAAAAATAAGAAAAGAAGTAAAAAATAGAAACAAAGCTTTTGTAAATAAGGAGGGGAAGCAGGGTTGAAAGGAAAGAGGAATGGGAAAAAGAGGAAGCAAGGTATATCATGTACAGGTACAAATTTCCTATGATGAATGTGATATACATATATATTTATATATATATGTATACATTTAAATAAAATATAATTATGATATTGAAGTCCTATGTCCTAGTACTTCAGATTATTATTTATTTCAGAGTTATAATCTTCAAAGTAGTAATTGGGGAAAATTAAGTTAAACAGGTGGGCTCTGATTCAATATTTCTTGCTAAAAATTGAAAATAAAGGACATGGACACACACAAAAAGAACATGCGAAGACACAGGAACAAGACAAACACTTAGAAAATGGGAGTGATGTGCATGATAGCTTGGCAGAAAGTTTTTCTGCATTTTATTCATGTTCAGAGTCTCTGCCTGAGACTGAGATTATGGGCAGTAGACTAACTAATCTGTCTGAAAAAAATTTTAGAGCAGTTGAATATTGAGGTGTGGTACAGCTGCTATTGATGGATTTTAGACATATCTACGTTAAGAATGAAGAGCAAAGAGCCCAGCAGAATGATTTAAAATGCTGTGAGTCTGGCCAGAAGGGAAGCTCCAACAAAACTGGGGACTGCAAAGATAGAGCTGAGAAGGTCTTGATTTCTGAAAAAGAACAGTAGAATATAAAAGATGGCCTAAGGTATCACAAGAAGCAGCAAGTCTCCACCTTTTGCAGCCTCAAAAGTGCAAAAGTGAATGACTTTGCTTTGAAGAGAAAGCCACAGAACACCATGCTCCAGAATGGTGGTGGCCACACCATGTTCCATAATGGCGGCAGTACAGAAAATTTGTTCCTCAGAATTTGATTCAGGGTGCGCAGTGATCCAGGGACTCAATTCTAACAACCAAGACAGAGGAAAGTTTGGCTACGACTTCATCTACCACCAGACTTTGGCATCATCCTTGTGGTGCTGGTTTTAGGTGCATGCAGAATGCAACAGTTGTGGGGTTAAGGAGGCTTCCACCTCAATTGTAGAAGGCCTGGGAGGTCAGGCAGTGTGCTCCTGAGAGGGCAGTGTTTGGATCTGTGAAGATAAAGTGCTGTGGATATCCCAGAAGTTTGGAAAAGGCAAGAATGTGGATTATCTGAGAAAACCTACAAGTGACAGAGCAGGTCCAAGAGGGAAGCAGTGGGAGATCCTACCACCAGAATTGCTCTAGGGGTGGAGCCACCCAAGCCTTTTGGAACTCATAATGTGCCATAAATTGTCTCAGATGCTGAACATGGTATTACAGGACTAAATGTTTATCATGCTGTATTTTGGACTTGCTTTGGTCCCAATCGTTTATATTCCTGTTTGCAAGTCTTGGAATAAAAATGTTTATCCTGTGACATTGAAAGCTGGAAGTGTAGAGTTTGCCTTACATCTTTGAGGAGACTTGAGACTTGGACTTTTCAGCAATGCTGAAATTGTTAAGACTTGACAACTCTTTCAAAAGGACTAAAGTCCTTTTGCATAAAGGGATATGCATGAAACTTTGGAGGACCAGGGGAAGAATGTTGTAGTTCTAATGTAATATAATGTTGATAGACTTAATACTGGTTTTTAAGGAATATTAAACCTATGATATAATGTTTAAGTTGAGAAATGATAGAAATAACCACGTGTTTGTATCTGGAGACTGCTTTATATAAATGTGTGTTTCCTTTCCTCCTTTTCCTTTTCAGCAGTTTTTTTTCCTTTCCCAACATGTATTGTTCTTTTTGGGTTCCACTTCCTCTTTTTCATTCTTACACAAGGGAGACAACATGAAGTCTACGATGGTTTGATTAATCTTGGTTTCTCACATCTGGTAATCTTTCCAACTTAGATGAAGATAAAAGTATGTAATATAATAACCACTGTTAATCCCTATCATTTTGTTCTGAAACCCTGTATCATTCTTATTGTTTTTGCTTTGTTTTTGTCTGTGTTGTTGGCATTTTGCTACTGTTCTTGTTTTTTTTTTTTTAATTTTCTTTAAAATGACAAAAAAGTATATAGTTACCAAGTTCACAAGAGGCAGACTATAATGGTTGATACATTGGGTCAATTTTTAAATTTATTTTAAAAATAAAAGAAGGAAAACATAGTAACAAGCAGATATCCATTTACAACATAGCATAAGAAAAAATACAAACACTACAGAGTAACAGACAAAGTGGTAGGAAAGTATCAATAGTTGCTGTATTACATATTCACATTTGCAAATTGGTTTCTCAGGAAAATAAATAGAGACATGCAATATTGATTGATCAAACAAGTAATCATTAACTGTTCCTTTCAGTAAGGCAATAGAAGACAGTAGTACCATTGTTAGCTATCCTGTATACACATACGTACATCACAATAGATGCAGAAAATGCTTTTGACAAAGTTCAACATTTATTCATGATAAAAACTCTACAGAAAATAGGAATAGATGGTCTTTACCTCAACCTGGTCAAAGCCATCTATGACAAACAGCCAACATCATACTAAATAGACAAAAACTGAAAGCTTTTACTTTAAAATCAGGGAAAAGACAAGGATGCCCACTGTCACCATTCTTATTCAACATAGTTCTGGAAGCATTAGCCAGAGCAATTAGACAAGAGAGAGAAAAAAAAGGAATAAAAATAGGAAAGGAAGAAGTAAAACTATGACTATTTGCAGGTGACATGATACTTTACATGGAAGACCCCAAAAACTCCCCAAGAAGACTCCTTGAATTAATCAAAAATTCAGCAGTGTAGTTGGATACAAATTCAACACCCAAAAATCAAAAGTATTCCTATACACAAACAACAAACAGACTGAGAGAGAAATTAAGGAAACTATACCTTTCACAATAACATCAAAGAAATTGAAATATTTAGGTATCAATCTAACAAAAGAAGCAAAAGATCTATTCAATGAAAACTACAGTACTCTGACAAAAGAGATAGAAGAAGATTTCAATACATGGAAAAATATTCCTTGCTCATGGACAGAAAGAACCAATATAGTGAAAATGTCCATACTACCAAAATTGTTGTACAGGTTCAATGCAATTCCCATTAACCTACCATTAGCATACCTCATAGACCTAGAGAAAATATTCCTTAAATTGATCTGGAAGAGACTCAGTATAGGAAAAGCAATCCTGACCAACAAGGACAAGTCAGGTGGAATTATAATCCCTGACCTGAAATTATACTACAAAGCTACTGTTAAAAAATCAACAAGGTACTGGCTAAAAAACAAACCAGATCAATGGAACAGACTGGAAGACACAGACACAATCACAAACACACTCAGCCACCTAACCTGTGTTAAAGGGGCCAAACAAACTCACTAGAAGAATGATAGCCTCTACTAAATAGTCGTGAAAAAATTGGTTTGTCACTTGCTGAAGACTGAAAATAGACCCAAGTCTATTGCCATGCACCAAACTCAAGTCAAAATGAATCACAGATCTCAACATTAAAACAGAAACACTAAATCTATTGGAAGAGAAAGTAGGTAAAAACCTTGAAGATATAGGGGTACACTGGGTCAGTTTAAGACATTTAGAAGTTTTCTGTAGTTTATTGAGAGAAAGTCAATGCTTAAAATTTTCTTTTCTTCTTGACTAATTTTACATGCTTGAATCTGGCAATTGATGTGAAAACAATATGTAGTATAAGAAGCATTGTTGAACTCCTACCATTTTGTATGGTGAAGATCTTCATCATTTCCAATGTTTTTAAAATTATTTTTGTTATTTTTTACTTGTTACTGTCTTTGATTGTTTGATCAATCTTACATTCATATGTCTAATGAACTGAGCAACTCCGTTCAAGATAACAGTGCATAATTTAGCAACCATTGTAAAATTTCTATCATTTTGTCTTGAGGTCATGTATCATTTTGGTTGTGTTTGTGTTGTTTTGATTTTGTCTTCATTGTGGTCTTGTCAGTTTTTTAGTTTTGAAAATTAAAAAAACAGAAGTTTAACTAAGTGATTCAGCAGGGGGCCACAGTCCTCACTTTGTAAACATCCTCATCCCATGCGGGAGGAGGGCATGGAGATTGCGTGAGTGCTGCGCCTGCCCTGGGGTGGATAGCCTGCATACAATAAAATGGGAATGAGCACAAGCTGACTTCTGGTTCTTTGGAGAGCTCTAATGTTGACCTTTAGCTTGGACATTGTCTCCTGATTTCTAGCACAGACTGTTTGGCTTCTGTGTGGGACTCTTTAGCCCCCCAAAATAGATCCTTCAGCCTTCCATCCCAGACCCATAGGCCTCCTGATACAGACTTGCACAGAGCACTGCAATGAGCTCCAGATCTAGGACTCAGCCCTTCAGCCTTTGATGCAAACACCCTCTGCATGGTTCTTCATCCAACTCTGTGACTGACCAATGTTAGATGACATTGTAATTTCTTATTCATTTCTATATCTTGTATTATATTTGCTTCTCTAGTAATCCCTGACTGATATATCTGATATATATATATATACATATACATACATACATATATATATATATATCCACCTATGTCCTATGAAATGAGTCATAAAGAATATAAGCATACATTGCTGTGTTTATCAATGTCTTTTATATAGAAAAAAATAATACTTTCACATATATAGCTATATTTCTCCAATGAATTCAAAATCCTTATTCAAATGTATAGAATGAAACATGAAGCCATCCTGTACTTATGTGTGCAATATAAACATCCCAAAGGATACATTCTAGGTCACTAAAGTGGGATAATTTCTTTCATGTGATATTCTTATAGCTGATTTGAAAATTCCCTAAAATTAATTATCAGAATCCTCAGCAAAGGGAAAATAAAAGCTCTCAGAACTTTCATTACAAACAATATACCATATCTTTTGTGAATCTTTCTCTTGGGACTGTAAAGCTATACAAAGATAGGCCATAAATAGATCTCACTTGATATTTACTTATTCTTGATAAAACAGAAGTCATATCTACTATTTTTATGTCAACATCCCATAATAAGGTCTTTTCCACAATGAGTAGGTAATAAAACAAGGCCCTGACCTGAACAATACATATTAATGCACAAATATCCCTTCTATGAAGAATTTAGTGGAATGTTTTATTTATGAAATACTGCAGTAGGCAGCTAAAGGCTAAGCTTTTGAGTGAAAGACATCAGCTATATTCTATTAAGAATTTTAATATGACATTATTTTAATAAATTTTGAGGTCAAATGCATCATGACCTTCTGAAAATTGGTAAAATCATAATAATCCTTTTCATTTCCTTAAAAGAATAAGCATTTACCTCATTGTTTTGTAGTCTAAGGAGTAAGAAATAAGCCCTTGTAGGAGACACTTTGAATTACTAACAATAAGCTGCTTTATGCTTTAGTGTGTTAAGTTATGTGTACCCTACAAATGTTCGTATATGTTAATACACAAATTAAATTTGATATTAATGAAGTTTTCCTGTGTGAGCCAACCCCAAAATTATCAATAACAGCTCATGACTTTTTAATAAATAGAACACAGGAATACATATAGATGATAAGTTGTTCTCAATTAAATAATATACCCTATTTTGCCCATCATAACTGTGTCCCTGTGTATTATTGCTTTAATATACATTTTAATAATAATTGCATTGACCTGTTTCCTCTTTCTTGGAGAGGACCATAATCTCCTGTTTCCATATTTGTGTTGATGCAATTTCTTAATGAGGAATTCACCCTTTTCTTTCTTCTTCTGGAAACTACTCCATTTACCTCAAAATTCAGCTCAAAGGAAATGTGATTTTTTTCAGCCCAATCTTTCTTTTCCTTGTTTTGTTTCTTTGTGTATGGTTTGGCACTAGTTTTTTTTTTTTTTTTTTGCGGTACTGGGGATCGAACTCAGGACCCTGCGCTTGCTAGGCAAGCACTTATTCCACTGAGCTATATCCCCAGCCCCGGTTTGGCACTAGTTATTCATAATCTTATGTCTTGGAGCCACGATCTCATTGACCTTTATGACCTATTAATTAGATTAAAAGTAACCTAACAGAAAATACAGATGATTCATCATTAAATTCACAGCGAAGCCAGTGGCAAATGCTCAGAGTGGGAGATTTGCAGGCCACAGGAGAATCCATGTTTGAGTCGCTAAAGAAATGTAGGTTTTAAAGCTGTATAACTAACATCAGGATTCTACACAGAGACAAAGTTGGGAAATTTGTGTATTAACACATACGAACTATTTACACTGGGCAAACAGGCAAAATTGTTTCAAATTTGTGGATAGAAATTTCTCAAATTATGATTAATAGCAAGTTCCACCAAGTATAATTTTCTTTCATAAATGATAGACTATTGTTTCCTTTTTCAATTCAGATAAAAAATTTCCTCTTGATAAAAAAAAAACCTCCATACAACTTTCAGTGCTGCACTTCATGATGGGAAATCATGGGAACTGCAAAGACGAGTGTATTATCTATTAAACTGATAGTGGCAAAGATGTTTTTGAGACTTTAGCACCTAGTGCATATGTATACATATGTATGAACATACCCAATTTAATTAAAAATTCATGGCCATGGTTTGCAACAAACACTAAAATATTTGGGACCCTAAATATAGATGGTTCCTCTAAAATTCTATATTTAATTAGGACCCCATTTTCAGCTCAGTTATAAGAAAATAATGTTCTGTGGGATAATATAATAAGCATCTCCATTGGAACATACTATTTGATTTTCTCAGAATAGGTAACTGGCACATCAATGTGGAACAAAATCTCTCTTTGCAAAAGTCAAAATTCTAACTGTTCTTTTGGTACTTAAATTAACAATGACATTTTTCCCTTCAGCATTCAAGGTATCCCAACCCATAACTGTTACTACATGAATCATGTTTGGTACTATACATGCTTTCAAGAACGAGTAACACTTTTTCAATTATGTCTGTTGACAGATTTCCCACACAGTATGCTGTTTTCTGAAATACATCCAAACCAAGCACTCATGTTTGATGAAAGTAAAACTGACAGCCAGGTGAGCAAGGAAGCACATGTACGAATTATCCAAAGAAAACTTTCTTTTTCCAACTTGAAGGGATCATGGAATCACATGTATTGAGAAAAATCCCATAGGCAGAAGAAAATTTAAAATCCAAAGAACTAAATAATTCATACATATTATTAACTGAGACTTATTCCTCCCTGAAGTCTGAATCCTCATAGCTGTCTTGACTCATCAGCTTGTTCCTTGCTTGTCTTCTCTACATCGAGGTTAAATAAATAATAATTAAAGAGATTAAAAATTATGCCTACATTTTGAACCCGTGATTTTTACCAAAATCACCTTCTCTCTGTTCTTACCATTTCTTAAAAAAAAATAAAATGTAAGATATTGCATTGAAGATTTGGATTGATAACATAACCAACTACAGTATATTAAAACAAATTTTAAGTAATAATATCTTCTTGGTAAATCTAAGAAGCATAACTCATTATAGTTTGGAAAATTTCTGAAACCTCCTGAAACTCACGTTGCTCATATCAGGAAAAAGCAGTATGCACTTGTCACACTTTGGGGAAAACAAACTCGAGAAAAATCAGTCCTCAGGAAAAAGAGTGATGTCTACCTCATCTCTAAGTATGATATTTAAATTTAAAACATCTTACCAGAAGGACTCTGAAAATAATTATCAAACCTAAAGAGATATTATATTAATTAGTAATATTTTATGTAACATAATTATTAGTAAGAAGAGTAATGGCTCTTTTGTCTCAATGAAATATACTAAAAGAATACAACCACAGTGGAAAACGGTTCCTTTGCCTCCCCCATCCACACTAGCATTTATTATTGGTTGATTTCTTAATAATAGCCACTTTTTCTTCAGTGAGATAGAATCTCAGTGTTAATTGGCATCTCTTAAATGGCTAGTGATGTTGAGCGATTTTTCATAAATTTACTTGCCATTTATATTTCATCTGAGAAGTGTGTATTAATCTCAGATGCCATGTTTGGATTGGATTTTAAATTTGAGAAGTCTGATTTTTCAATTCTTTGCATGTTCTAGACATCAGTTCTTTGTCAGAGGAACAAGTAGCTAATTGTTTTCCCACTCTGGAGGTTGTCTTTCCACTTTGTTGGCGCTTTCTTTTGCTGTGCAAAAGCTTTTCAATAAGGTCCCTGTTGTTGAGTCCTTGTAGTATTTACCATGAAGTGGGGTTTTGCTCATGAACACTTTGCCTACACCTATGTCTACAAGATTCCCATCAAATTGATCGTCTAGGCAACTTAGTGTTTCTGTTTTAATATTTACATCTTTGATCGATTTCAATTTTAGTTTAGTGCATGGTAAGTGATATGGGTCTAGCTTTTGGCTTCAGCATGTGGAAGGCAAGTTTTTCCAGTACTATAAATTAAAGGGGATATCTTTCTTTTGATGCATGTTTTTAGCTCTTTCAAAAAAAAATAAGGTGGTTCGTTTTTGAGGAATTTCCACAATAATCTCCACAGTGGTTGCATCAGTTTACACTTCCACCAGCAGTGCAGAAGTGTTTCTTTTTCCCCACAGTCCCACCAGTATTTGTTACTGGTTGATTTGTTGATAATAGCCATTATTTCTGGAGAGAGATGGAATTTCAGTGTTGCATTAATTTGCATCTCTAATGGTCAGTGATGTTGAACATTTTTTCATGTATTTATGTGCCATTGATACTCCTGAGAAGTCTCTATTCATTTCACATGTTGATTTTTGGATTTGGTCTTTAAATATGGGAGATCTGATTTTTCTGAATACTTTATAAGTTCTAGACATTAGTCCTTTTTCTGAAGAACAATTGGCAAAGATATTTTCCCACACTGTGGATGTCTTAACCTGCCTCTTTGGTATCTTCTCAAAACAATTAAAAGCATTGTACCACAGTGATATATATGCACCCATGTTTATAACAACACGGTTTGTAGTAGCTAAATCTTAGAAACAGCCCAAATGCCCAACAAGTGATAAACAGATAAAAGAGATACTTTTTTAATACAACGGATTACTATTCAACCAAAAAAAAGGATATACTCGAGACATTTACAGCTAAATGGATGGCTCTTGAGTTCATACTCATAAGTGAAATGAATTGGACATTTGGAAATACCAGAGTGTCTCTCTGGTGTGAGAAAATGAAAGCATAAGTAAGAACCAAAATGTGTAATTGTGGAATAGGAAAACATTGTTTAAAAGAAAGGAGAACTAATGAGAGAGGTAGGGGAAAGAAGGGAACAGGAAAAATGTAAAAAGAAGAATAAAATGAAAGCAAATCATTTGCAAATAAGGACTGGAAGAGGAGTTGAAGGGAGGGCAGGAGAAAAAGAAGAAAAAAGAATGAAGGTCCATCACATGCAGGTGTAAATTCCCAGGGAGTAACTGTGGTCATTATGTACAGCTAAATGGTTCCAATAAAAATACAAGAAAAGCCAGGTCCTGAAATCTGGAACTTGGGGCATTGAACTTGACTAAATGATTTTAAAATTTTAAAATATTTTTTATATTAAAGAGAATTTTTTAAAAACTAGAAAAACAAAGCAGAATTTTTTTTTAAATCAAGTGTTTAGTTTTACCGTATTCTGGATGAGTGTGATTACTCATTGGCATGATCCAAAATAATAAGTACAACACGCTTCATATTCTACTTCATCACCTGAAACAATGTTCCAGAATATTTTATCTGTTATACCAATTAGAGACGCTTGGTAGTTATGTATGGCTCCTCATTGCAGACGAGATCGGGCACCTTCAGGGTGGTGTGGCTGTCCTGGCTCCTGATCGATAATTTTCATTGTCTCAAAACAATGTGCCACCAACTTCACTCCACCAATCTTCTGTATTTTTAGCAGAAGAAAAATACGCTTTCTTCTTTCTCTCTCTTTCTTTCCCTCCTTTTCTCTTTTCGTTCCTTCCTTCCTTTGAAATTATTTCCTAAGTGAAAAAATGTATATTCATTTATTTAAAAATTGTTATTATAATTTGGAATATCAGGCCGGGGATATAGCTCAGTGGCACAGTGCCTACCTGGCAAGATCAAGTCCTGAGTTCGATTTCTGGTACCTAAAAAAAAAAAAAAACTGGCATATCTTGGCCCAGATTTAAAGGCAGGCTTTTGCATACCAAGCTTCCGAAGGATCAGAAATGTGAGAGAGTCACGGACTCACCTGCGGGTCTGTGCTGTCTCATTCAGGGATATTTCGCTGAGGCTGCAGATTCAGAGGAAGGTCTGTCACAGGGAAGAGTTCACACGGAAGTAGAGCACCAAGAGGCTGTTTATTTAAACCACCGGTTCCGGATGCAACCCGTTTTGGCTCTCTCCCAGGACATGCTGAAAAACATAGGGAGACATCGCTTCGGAAGAAGTATTGCTGGACCCTACTGGTGATGAGCCAGGCAATGGCTAAATTTGAACTTCAAAAAACAGCTCTGTTTCAACACAGATTAAACCAGCCCCAGCTGTGAAGAAATGTTGTCTTCTAAAATAATTTTTCCCTTCAATACCATTTTTCATGAATGTTTAGGGGTCTATTCCATTCTAAAGGTTTGGACGGGACCACTGTACCACATTTCCCTAAATCCAACAGTTAATCACCTGCCGTTCGGGGAATGAAGGACAAATGTGTGGCCAAACATTATTTCTTTAGATACAAATGTAAAGGTATAAAATATGAGGAAATTTTGTAATCCACACAAACACACCACTGACTTTTAAGAGGAAGGGAACTACAACTTAATTAAGAAGCAAAGAGCTCATTTGGGCTGATCAGAGTTGCAACTTAGGACACACAAATTTCATGCAGGCTGAAAAAATGCTCCATCTCACAGATTTCAAGCAAGTTTAAAAAAAAAAAACTACAAGTGAGAATGAGATCACATCAGTTGTTTTCAAGAAATTAGATTCGTTCAAGGGAGGCAAGTAGCTGCCTGTTAAGAAAAGGATTGGATAACTTAAAGAATACATAAAACAGTTTACAGAAAAGGACAGGAAAGGGACAAAAACAAAAAAATTCTTGGGAAATAAGTGAGTGACTGCCCGGATGACGCTGGTGTCTGTATTAGATTGGAATGTTCCACTCTGATGAAAACCATAGTTCTGGGCACATAAAATAAATGCAGCAGTTGCACAGGTCAAAAGTTTAACTGGAGACCGATGTGACTGGTGCATGTCTTTCATCCTCCTGCCCTGATATTTTGAAGTGTTTTAACCTGGCATTGTCTCTTTTATTTGTTTCCTATAAAGATAATGCACATAACTTGTCCACATACCGAATACTGTACATACTCCAATGCTGCACATACTCGGTTTTTTTTTATGTTGAACATTTTTTTCTTTTTTTGGGGGGGGGTACCGGGAATCGAACTCAAGACCTTACACGTCAGGCAGGCACTTGTGCCACGGAGTTATATCCCCAGCCCATACTCTATTTTCAAAAAGAATGGAAATACAAAACTGTCTGTCTCTTTGTTTGCCTTCCCACCTTCTTTCTTCTGGCCTTTCATTACTTTCACCGTCACAGTCCAAGTTTTTTTCCTTTTCATATCACAAGATAATCATTTTTGAGTTCTCTCGCCTTACGGGTATGTCTTAATTCTGCTTCTCCTTTTGATATGCATTAAAATATAACATTAAGAGATGAATTAAGATTTTACATTAGCCTCACTTTAAAGGGGACTTCTGGAAGTACAATGCTTTGATCAAAGCAGAGACTTTAATGAAGAGACTCGCAGGTAAGGGAGCGCCACCGGAAAGGATAAATCAGCGCGGGCAGTCACTTCCACACCCAGCAGGAAGAACCGTCTGTGACGTGAAAGCGCATCGGGTGACGTTAGCATAAAAAAAATTTGCTTACATTTTTCTGAGATGTTACAGCGGACTGTAACATCTGTTAAGTCTCAAATCTGTTCAAAACTATTTACGTGAGTTGTATGTTAGAGATAAATGGAAGAGAAGGATAAATCATTAATGTGGCTGTTTTAAAAGAAGATCATTCTATTCTAACTTCAGCTTTTTGGAGAGGTCAAAAAAAAAACATCACGACTCTAACATTTTATCAAGTTATTTACAAAAGAGTTTTGCCCAAATAAATAGAACAGCTATTAAATATAGGAATGGAATTATTAGCTCACCTCCATTGCTGTTGCTTGTGTTTTATTCACCCAATTATTTCATACATCACGTATATTATTTTACAGCATTTGATATATTTTTAAATTTGCACAACACATTAAGAATAAAAGTAGTTGTCTGTCTAGCTCAAGGGAAGAGCTTGCACTGACCTATCTGCTGAGACACACCTCATCTACTAATCGTTAGAATGCTTTGGAAGTGCCATATAATACATGAAAAGGAAAATTTCCCACAATGTAATGCTGTTTATTTTTATGCCACAATGTATGCTATGTACCATAAAATGCTTTATAATGAGTATTAATCAAAAGCAAAACAAAAGACAGAAATTTTAACTTAGATAAAATGGGGCTATTGGGCAACGTTATAATGAAAATACAAGCTAAGAAAACCTCTTTCAAGATTTTAGAGACTCTTAAAAGATGTATGTCTAGTAAATCAAATATTTTCTTAAATTTTTTATACATTTGGAGCTTTTCTTCACTTATTACAGTATTTTATAAGAATTGAAAGATTGTAAAATAACCCTACTTACCAGATAGTAAAATAATTCTTTTAACAAAACATTTCCAATAACAATATTCAAAGTGCTGAGCTGAGATTGAGCTATAGATGATTTTGATTTTGTTAGAAGTTGACCTCAATCTCATATTCAGATGCTTTAAACTGCTCTCAGGAAAGTGGGAAATATATGAAGGATAATATAATGTTACTCTATTTCACATCCTCTAACAAAAAGGAAAATAGCTTTTAAATGATTTTTTCTGCAGATAGACCTCATTAACAAGAACACAAAACTATGTTATATATTCAAACATTTAATATGCATCAATAAGATCCACAGATTCAGATAAAGTATTCAATTCATCAGGTCTCTCCCCTGATTTCTTTTTTTTTTTTCCTGAGCATTGTCTGTGAGGATCTGCAGAGAGTGGTGTGGGCCTCCACCTGCAGCTTCAAAGCTGGTAAATTCCCAGAGGTCTCATGGGCTCAGCTTCCCTCACCTCGGCCATCTCACTGAGCCCTTCTCAGCCTCAGCTTTGGGGACACTTCACTTAGGACAATCATCTCTCATGCTCATGGGCAGCTACTGTTAAAGCCTCAACAAATTTCCCTTTTCTTCTCATTATTAAAAATTTCTAAATAAATTAATAAAACATGTCATAAGCATAACTTATAGATACTTGGAAAGCATATAAAATGTTTGCCTCTGATACTCAAGGTGGAGATCAGGGCTAGGAAACAATCTGGAAAGCCACTGATCTATGAAAGCATAAAGCTGGTTAAGATTATCGAAAACAATAGGAGAATCAGACAAGAAATTCTCAGCATAGCTATAGTTAGGTATCTGTCTAGTTCATTAGAGTAGCAAATAAGAAAAGACACAGAGAGTCAATGAGGACGGCATCTAATTAGTTATCTGGGATATAACTGAGGCTTAATTTACCTAGAATGCTGCTACGAGATTTCCAGAAGGACATAAGATTGACACATGTGTTCGGAGAGATTTGAAATGAATAAGATCGTTAAGGTCATAACTATGGGGATGTGGAACTTGAATCTGACTGAAGAGGCTTCTTATTTCATAAGGAACAAAACTAAAGGTGAAAATTGTTAACCAAGCATCCTCTCTCTCTCTCTCTCTCTCTCTCTCTCTCAAGTGTGTGCATGTGCAGTGCTGGGACCAGTTACTGAGCCCAGACCCTCAGGCATACTAGACAAGTGTTCCACTGCTGAACTACACTCCCATCCCAGAGTCTTTTCTATTTTTTAAATGACTGAGGCCACGTACACTGGTGCAGGCCTGTACTCTCAGCAGGTGTGTCTTAGTTACGTTTTTCTCGTTGCTGAGACAAAATACCCAATGCCCAAAATGAAAGAAGGAAAGGTTTATTTAGCTTACAGTTTGTGGAGGTTTCAGTCCATACTTGGCTGGTTCTGAGGCAGAGGGCAAACTGTTCAGGTCAGCAGAGCACAGCAAAAAAAACCAGAGCAAAAGGGAGGAATGGCTACAAGCAGCTTCTTCTCTTACATCGTAAACAGCCTTCCCCCACCCAGGGGGCGTGTAGCTCTCACACAATCTCCATGCCCTCCTTTTCCACAGGCTCAGGATGTATACAAAGTAAGCACCCTGGCTTCCTGCTGAGTCACTCAACAGAGGTTTGCTCTAGACTCCCCAAGCTGACAAAATGTATCAACCATAACAAGGTGTATAACCACTTCCAGCACATATCCAGAAGCTTAGGAATTTAGTGAGACCTTGACTCAAAATAAAAATATAAAAGTGTTGGGGGTAGATCTCCGTGTGCAAGACCTAACTATCTCCACATACAAAGAATGATGCTATGAAGGACAGCACTTTATGCATTATTTTTTTCATAATTGTCCAGATGAGTTCACAGATTGATCTGATAGTGTCTAATACGACCTTCCTGATTGTAGTACCATGCCATAGGAAAGCTCAGTATTGTAAGATATGAGTTCATACATGAATACCAGAACTACTAAATGCTAATACAAATTTTAATATATTACTGAAATTAAGCCAAATGTCATTCATGTGTAAAATTTCTGAGTTGTCAATAAATTATACCTGTGAATAAAGAGCATAGATTTGTATAATCTAGATACAGAAACATTAAATAGTAGTACATTTTGAAGGATACTTATGTGAATGTTTAAATGGAACAAAACTTCTACCATGTACATGTTTCACTGCATGTTTCCTCATTTATACACAAAATGGTCTTTCAAGGATGGAACATTTATCAGATGATATTGAATGTTTGGTTTTGTATTTTAAATGAAGTAAAATAACAACTGGTTGTTCAAAAAACAAATATGCTCATAAAAAGCACCAGAACATAAGAACATGAGCTTTAAAATAAGTGTGCATTTATCTTATATCACGGGGGAGATGTCTTGCACCAGAGAAAAAGAAAACTATACCATTGTGTATGTAATATTTTAAGGCTTATGGTAGAAATCAACATATGCAATGCAAATGTGAGCACTATGAAAAGTAGAACACTTACATCTGGTATGTATACCCAGTTTAATATACCTAATACTAAGACATATAGTTCAGAAAGAAAATAGATGAATCAACCCATAAAATAGGACAAACCATAGTAACTGACAATTTATAAAACAGACATATAAATTCCAAAATTTATTTTCTCAATCCAATTTTCAGAAATTGAACCAATCTGTTTCATCAAGTGCAGGTGCAAGAAGAAATCAACAAATCCCTGTTCTGCTGCTGCCAGGGTGGGATGTCACAATATTTCTTGATTTGTTGAAATAAGCTTGAAAGTTTACTGCAATCACAGAGACAAGACAAGACAAAAAGATTCTTTGCCCCATTTAGCCTGTATTGGGGGATTTTTCTCATGATAGCCATAAATATACTAACAAAATTACTGCCAAATAATATAATATGGGAAAAGAGTTTTCAGAATTAGAAGATTGCTAACTTAATATATAGCTACATATAAGATAAAGTATTAATCACACAAACAATACAGAGGATATTTCAGAAGGAAAGATACAATATAATGGGAAATACTGTGATAATCATTTTGCTTTCATATTTATGTGCTCATACATGCACATGTACATAACAAAGATAAACTACCTCTTTATATTTAAAGGCTAGTTTTAATTTGTATGTGATATTTAAAGACTAGCTTTAATTTTTATGTGGTATTTTGTAGATTATCCACATTCATTAAGTAATATGTGCTACATTTAGATCACAGGGATTGGATTCCACACTCCCCTATACCATTACATGGCTAGAGTTAGACCGAATGTGAAATATTTTGTCTGCTTTTAGAAGGTAATCATGACTGTATTTTATGACTTTCATTTGTTATTGTTAAATTCTTTGACAATTAAGAAAACACTATGACCCAGGTTTCCTATTTGTGTGCGATTGTTCAGGAACTGTTGGAAGCACTGAATGCACGCAGATCTCTCTCTGTCAAACTGGCAACCTATGTATTGAGTTCAAGTGTCAGTTTAGGGCTTTTTCCATGACAACAACTGGAAGTTGGTTCTTAACTTAAACAGCTATAAAACAAGATAGTAATATTTACCCTTTGGCGGTAAGAGCAGTGATGCTGGAACTGGCAAAAGTAAGAAGAGGAAGAAGGGAATGCAAATGAAAGGTCTCACCAACGAGAAAGAACCACTTCCGATGTAAGGAATAAGAGTTTTTATGCAAAGTGCCCTCAATAAGACCAAATTTACAATGTACTGTGGGATAAGTCAGAATGAAAAGCAAAGAAGCAGTGTGAGTGCGGCGGCTCGCCCGTCCAGTCCTAGTGCCTGGGAGCCTGAGGCAGGAGGGTCAGGAGTTACAGGCCAGGCTGGGCTGCACAGAGTTTAGACTTGCCTGGGTCTTGTCTCAAGAAAAAGAAAAAAAAAAAAAAGAAAAGAAAAGAAAAGAAAAAGACGTCATTAATACTGAAAGTATAGAATGGCGTTCTGTCATAGTTAGTTTCGAGACACACCCCTGAAGTCTCATGCAGTCGCAGGGTTATTCAGAGGTGGCTGGACGTAGGGATTGTGATTGATTCCTGGTGCAGTGCTGGAGTTAAGGGCGCTGGGATCAAGCACCAGTGATTATTGGATAGGCCCACAGTGACGGGGCTGGCACCACGCCAATCCCGGCAGACCGATACTATATACGGGACAGAAAGAGGCTTGGTGCTCCCTCCCTCCCTCCCTCCCTCCTGCTCCCTTCCCCCTCTTCCTCCCTCTCCAGCGTCCTCTCCCTCCCTACCTCTCTCTCTTCTCTGCCCACCCTCCTCTCTCCTCTTTCTCTTTTTGCTTTTGCTATATTCCACTGCCATAAACTGTTGCCCCTCTGCCATGTTCCACCGTGTCTTGGAGCCGGCTGATTATGGACTGAAACCTCCACAGACGGTGAGCAACCTTCTCCCTTTTAACTTTGGATGTCAAATACTTTGTCTCAGCAATGAGAAAAGTAACTAAGACAGTATCAAACTCCATTCAGTGTTTATATGCATAATATTTATAAATTGATGTGTATCATCCCCATTATTTCAACATATTCTGTTGCAATTAACATGCACATCCCATGAGACAAGGAACTTGTCAATTTCTTAGTGATGAGCAAAGGTATGTTAAATAGCTCAATTTACGTACCTATATTCTAACTTGCTTTATTCTCAGTGTGTATTAATTTTTGAATTTTATTAGCAAACTATTTTTTAGGATTTGATGAGAACACTCCTCCCTATCCCCGAAATTCTTATAAAAGTTCTATTTCCTCCTTCATGAAATGTTCACAAAAGTAAAAAACTGTCCAGTCAATGTTGAAAATTTTAAGCCCATATATATGAAGCACTTGGGCATACTAATTAATTATTAGTATTATGTCAGTAATACCACACCAACATTTTGCTGAACTGTAAATTCTTTCATTCTGAGTCAGAGATATTCTAAAATTGTTATGTGGGCCATCAGCATAATCCCCAAAGCACATGTACATTACTTGACTTGAAGAGGTTAGCAAACATCAGCAAATCTCATTATATTTATTCATCAATGAAGTACATTTAATATGAGTGTTCTTAGAAATTCTAAAAAGTCTGATAAAGGAGACTGTGTTGATATTTTAGGAGGGAAAATGCAAGCAATTTTGGAGAGAAATTTGGTTTTTGGCAGTGCAACACTTTTGAGAACAGATGGTGCTGGTTATCTCTGAAAAGCCTATATGATGTCTTCCTATCCTGATGAGTTACATCTATAACTTGGTTCTTGTTCTTCCAACCTCCCCTGAGGTACATTCTGAAGGATAAAGAGAATAAAATTTCTGTAGCTATGCCAGGAGACAATGAAAATGTGAGGTCCAGAATGCATCATGTACATATGTCATAAAAGCAACTAAGCTGGGCAGACATGAAACAGGAAAAGATGGTAGGGCAGTTGGGGGAAAGGAGCTGAAGGAAATGTCTCATAGGGAAAATCACAAACACTGCCCTATATTCATTCCAAGAAGGTTCTATTCAAGGGCAAGACTGGAGCAGGCAAGACATGTCTCTTTCTGTTGGTGGATAACATTTATTTTTAGGTTATTGATTCTAAGGTTGAGCTATAGGTGGGATGTAGAACCTCAGCCCGGCTTAACAACAAAGCTAAGTTCTAACTCTCTTCTTTGGTCTAACATTTCTGTTTGTGTCTATCTCACGGCCTGTATGTTCAAATTATGTGTTATTTTGCTATACTGAGTTGGTATTTATCTTCTTGAAAGTTCAGATTTTTAAAAAATATTATTGATTGCATATTTTAATTGTCTTACCTCATAATATCTTGCTGAGGTTTAAGAATTGAATGAATTTGCATGGTTTAAAAATTATGTATTGCTCACTATGAATTATATTGAAATAATCTAAAGCAGAAATAGTAAAAATAAATCTTTTAAAAAAAGATAGAAAACTTGCAAAAGAAAGGCAAGTATTTCCTATAAAAATCTACCTATTAGAGAAGGAAAAGACTTTAGCGGAAGATAAAACTCATATAAAAGTCAGTGGAACCTTCACACAGAGAGAATTTAAATACAAGAAATATACCTTATTGCTACAAAAAGTAAAGCTATGTAGAATGTACACTAGGAAAATGCTGTTCAAGGCCTGCAATATTTAATATTTCAAGAAGGACAATCTATGTTTAAGGAGCAACTGTCGATATATTGCTTTTTTGGATTCACTAGGCTCATGGGTTTTAGAAGCATCAATGAGATTAAATTACAAAACATGTAAGGAGCAATTCTCCACTCACAAGAGAGTTAGAAAAGAAAGAAAATAAGGAAAAAGGAAGATTATAAAAACTAGGTTTCACAGGTCTAAGGATTTTTAAAGCAAGACTCATTGGGAAGAATAATTATGACTCAGGATTGACAAGCTTTCCTAAAAAGTAGCTATAAAACTCCTTTTCTAAAGCAAGAATTACAGAAGACAATATATATCCATCTATACCTGTCTATGTACCTATGTATCTATGTATCTATCTAATTTTAATCTTCACAACTTGACACAAATATTTTCTGATTCACCTGAAGAAGAAGCAGAGGGTCACAGGGTTAAGGAATATGTTTCAAATGAGAAGCGGTGAATGACAGAACTGCTATGTAATTCCATATAATCTGGCTCCAGAATTAAGAACTATCTCAATGCGATATGTAAAATAAATGCTGTCATCAAGCCAAATATCGAGTATAAATCTATATAAACTTACTTAGCTCCTAAAGTTTAAAAGAAAAGTTTTACTTCCTGTGAACAACTTTCTGCACTAAACTTGACCATCTTGAGTGATTCCATAGATTTATACAAAATAAACTGAAGGAACTTGCCTCCAAATAAATGCAAAGGCATTCACCAGGCAACATATTATTAGTGTCAACTGCTCTTAATGTTTTTGACAATCAGCAAATTACTTGCAGACATGCAAGCAGATGCTTCAAAATGCACCTATGACAAATGAAAAATGACAAAAGTCTGAGATCAAATCTTACCTAACTTCACACCTGCTGTTCATTTGACTCTAGACAAGAGAGGTAACATTTCACAGAGACAAAAGAAACCTGCTCTCTGGCATAATACCACTTTACAGTGAGAAATGGACACTGACTTTTGCAGTATCTGTCTGGATACAAGTGCCTCCAGGTTTTCCTGGGTGAAAAGCTTAATAACAAACAACAGAACTCATTCATCTGATGAGATTTCATTTATCAACCTAACCTCATCATTACCTGTTTCATAATGAAGTACCCTCAATATAGCTCTTCCTCATTATTGCTTAAGTGCATGACTCTTTATTGCTTTCTCTCTTCTGTATGGCATGACACGACATGGAATATGTGATCAACAAGCATTTGTTGAATGAAAGAAGACTGCAATAAACGCTTGCCGAAGGAGCGTAAAAAGGTCACAACAGGAAGTGCTCCACTGAAATCAGAAAGAAACTGGCATTTTAAAAAATTTGTAGGAAACAAATTTGCTTAAAGTTTAATAATTAATAAAGATCCATACTCATTAGTAACTCATTGGTCTTTCAATTTAAGAAATGTTAAGAGAGAGTCTTTGAATCTTTCTCTTCATGCTTTGGAAAAATTTTTCTTCCCTTGTGCTGCTCCTCAGCACTTTAAGACTTGTTTAGAATGCTTGTCCTTATCATTTCATGAATGTATCATGGTAGTTGCAATAAAAGTAACTCAGTACACAAACACATAAATACCCAAAGTTTCTTTTCGGAAATCAAAGGACAAATGATATGTTATAAGTTGTATTAAATTTTAAAAAGATAACACATAGAATTTCTGTACAGAAATTTAACATAAATGAGAATGTGTGACAATAAATGAGTGATCAACCATTAAGTACCTGCCAGTACATGAAATTTTGTGAGTTCCAATTACAAACAGTCCTCTACATTTTTTTTGTAACTTTACTAAATTAAGGTTTCAGAACTTTACATTAGGGGCTGGGGATATAGCTCAGTGGAATAAACACCTGCCTGGCAAGTGCAAGGTCCTGAGTTCAATCCCCAGTACCACAGAAAGAAAAAACAAACAAACAAAAACTTTGCAGAATTTTACATTAAAAGAAAGTCTCATTGAAACAAAGAAGAGAAGGTGAAGTTAGCGAAATACTAGCAAAATAGCAGTAATAAATTTACAATCTCTGAGGATTTTACCTATGAGTTAAATGTGGAGTAATGGGTAGTAGAACCTACAAATATATTCTCTCAAAATTGTGAGAAAATTCATTTGCCTCAGTCTCTTCAGCTCTAAAAGGAGGATTATAATGAGCCCTGCATGCAACATGTGGCTGCTTGGGGGAAGAAAATATGAGAAATATGCAATTTATTTGCCTGAAATTTTGAGGAGAATTCTGCAAAAATTTATTTGACTTTCTTATTTCCAATGTTCCTCTATTTTAAAGCAGTTTCGTCATGTTTTATCCCCATTTACCTCCCAAACTGGGAGAAGGTTTGCAGTAATTTCCATATCAATAAATCAAGTAGTCAACTCTTTTATATGCCTTTTCAGTAGGACTAGACATACCTCAGGACTCTTCCCTGAAAAAATATGCTTCACTGCATTTTCAGAAAAACCCCCAAGTAATCTAAAGTATATTATGAGTCTTCTACCAAGTTTCACGCCTTTAAATAATACACTAGTGAAAAACTGATTACCTCCTTGACTCCGTATGCTACAAGGCCAAGAAAGTGCATGCCACCTACCTTTGGTAAAAAGATCATAAAACACATACATTTAGGATTAAGTTAAGGCAAGGGGATTGATTGTTATGCTTGGTGCTGGAGTGAGTTTCAAGTGGTCTCACGTTGAGGGCTTGTTCCCCACCTGGTGGAACTGTGGTTCAGTCATGAAAACGTTAGACAGTGGAGCCTTGTTGGAATAGATGAGTCATAAGACATGTTCTGTCTCTCTGTCTGTCTGTCTGTCTCTCTATCTCTTTGTCCCTGGCTCTGTCCCTGTGTATCTGTCTTTCCTTTGCTGGTTGCCATAAGGTGAGCAGCTTTCATCTACCTTACCTACCTATTGTGATGTTTCTGCCTCACTGTAGATCGTCAGTATATGGACCTTGAGACACACACACACACACACACACAGTTTGCCTGTTTTCTCAAGGTAGAAAGACTTTTTCCTAGTTATTAACCTCACCATATAATTTTGTTTCTTGCCTTCAGTCCAGAACTTTTACCTTTTCACTTAAAGTAATCATTTCAGAGCTCCATTCTGGAAAATCCAAACTTCAACATCATTAGTCATGCTCTGAAGAGCCGTGGATATGTAAGGGTTACTTGATGAATGAGAATTATGATATGGTTTTACTTCATTGGTGAACTGATATTTCTACTAAATAGCTAATGGATAGGCAGTTTATATAGCATGGGTATACTGTAAAAAGGAACATTTCATATTCTGCGTGGGAAGGGATGATGTCGTGAGTAATTTCATCATGCTGCTCAAATAGCATGTGATATAAAAATTTTTATATTATTTATTTCTAGAATGTTCCATTTAATGATTTTCAGATCGTGATTTGTGAAGAGAAGCTGAAACAACAGCAAGTTTGGCCGGGTATAAAGGGTGTGATGGTTTGTGTCTAGGTGTCCTCCAAAGTCCCATGCAGCCATAGATGATGCTTTTCCAGAAGTGGCTGAACCTAGTGTGTGATTGATTCGGGACACAGTGCTAGGATTCAGAGTTTTAGTATTAAGGATTCTAAGATTAAGGGTGAAGAGTTGCTGTATCGTACATCAATCGGTTTGGCCCCTCCTGAGTCCCAGTAGCCTGGGTTCAACACAAGGGACAGAAAAAGGCCTGTCCCCTCCCTTGTTTGCCTGCGGTTGCTATCTTCTGCTTGCCATGAACTGATACTTCTCTGCGTTGCAGCTCTGCCAAACTGCTCTGCAATGGAATCCACTGATTATGAACTGAACCTGTACAAACTGTGAGCCAAATGTGTCTTTCCCCCTTTAACTTTGGGTGTCAGGCATTTTGTCTCACCAAGGAGAGAACAGTAACTAAAACAAAGGGAGTGACTGCATTATACGTTATCAAAACTATGGAAGGCAGTATTATTTTCACATATAAACCTACTATAATATATATGATTCAAAATAATAGGGTATCAAGATACTTATGTTGCTTGTATAATGGTGTGTATTTGCATGTACTCAGAGTACAATCTCTTGTATAACTAATGATATAACGTGTGGTTCTTATGGTACTTGGTACAATATAAATGATATGTAAATAGTGTTCATCCTATATTGTTAAAGGATTAACAAATTAGAGAAAGTGTATTCATGTTCAGAACATATGCATTATATATATATATATGTATTGATCAAATCTACAAATATATAATCTACACATACAAAACCTTCAAGTATGAAGAGATGACCAAATAAATATATATCTTCTCTCCCATCCCATCCTCCACAGTATCAAAGTATGGCCATCCTTTACTTGACGATAATTATGCTTTTGTTTCTGTTATTTGGGAAAATAGTCTTTACACATAATTTAAATAAATGTACATCATATCATGTATAAATATTATATTAACTTGTTAAACATCATATTATCTAAAAATATTAGAAAATACACATATGGAAAACATGATTTGTTTTACTTATTCGTTTATTTTTTATTTGATTTTTATACTGTTATTAGTACATGTTTGTAGTATACAATGATTACATTCACTTTAGCAGATCGGTACATGCACATAACACATTTCAATTGCCTTCTTTCCTCCCGACCTACTTCCTTCTGTTTTTGCAGCCTCAAATTCAATTATTTATCTTACAGGACCTTATAAACTTAATTATTGTATAAACGGATTGAAAATCAGACTAATAAGCCAAAGAACATATAAAACATGCAAGACACTTGCACTAACTGATTTAGCACTGAGGAAATCTTTGGTATTCATGTGGACTACAGACTCTTAGAAATAATGTCTTCCTTTGGTCTTCCTAGGGCACAGAATAGCAACCACTGCATTCAAGGAAATTTCGACACAAGAATATTGCTTCAAAGTAGACTTTCACTTGAAAGTTCAATTTTTAGGACAAATAAGTTAGGGCATTGTCTGGATTCCAGAGCCTCAGTCTGGTTCCCCTGCTCCTCTCCTTCCATGCTTCTCCCCGGAGCTTCTTTCCCACACTAAGGAAGTGAAAGCTACAAACTAAAGTCTGTGTCTCATAAGATAACATCGCCATGTAGGTACGATCCAATCAAAGGGATCTTTCTAAAACATAAATATGTAAGTGACTAGAGAGGGAGCTACAACTTTGAACACAAAATTCAAAGAACATGAATTTCTCTATTGAATCCCATGTGAATCCGACACCAGAGACTTTCTGAAATGTACCCACTAGATTACAAGTTCATGAAAAAGAATTATCGCAATTTAAAGCTAAATTTCGTGGTAGAGCATATTGTATATGGTTACATGGACTTATTTTGTGAACTTTGTATTATCTTCTGTTATTATTATTGTTAGTCATAGTAGTAGTAGGTTTTAATTATTGAAGTGGTCTCTAGGTCTATGACAAAATGAAGGGATAAAGAAAATGTGGTATATATATAAAATGGAGTACTGCTCAGCCATAAAGAAGGATAATTTGAACCATTTATACGAAAATGGGTGGATCCTGAAAGCAAATACTAAATAAACTAAATCAGATACAAAAGAATATCATGTGGTTTCTCTAACATGAGGAACACAAAAATATAAAGAGCAAAATAAAATAGATGGTAGGAGACAGGGTGATAGAATTTGCATAGATGAGAAGGGGCTCTGAGCATGGAAGAAGGGAAGCCAGGGGAGTATACATTATCAAGACATGGTATGTATATGAGAGTATTAGGAGGTTTAAATTTTGTTATCAGATGTTACTTTTTAAAAACACGTTCACAATTATGAAATCCATTTTTAGTCACTGAAATTGCTGCACATGCATTTTCAATTTCTTCTCTAAAGGCCAGCTATTCAGTGGTAGTTCTGTTTAGTTCCACAATATATGACAAGCTTAGTGTCTCCCAAAGGTAAAGTGTGCAGGTGCTAAATCAGGAAAAATGCAGGACTCTTGGACACTTTGATTGAAGTCACCGAAGCAGCAGTTTAGCATACTAACACATGTCTGGAAGCTAACGGAAACCACTTTGGGTACCTCTTGCATTGGAGGGGCCAAAGGTAGCTTGTATTAATCTTACTATGTCTCAATAAATTCATTATTAAAATATTTATACGAATTTTTTTTCCTAATGTATGCATTTTTTGGTGGACACTGTATATGACAAATACAGCAAAACACAGAATATATCAATCAATATCATCTATACCAGAAACTTAATTTATACTTCCAATAGAAGCTTCAATACTTACCTTTTGCTGAAAACCCTAGCTTCAAGGTTGGACCAAGCATAAATTCTTAACAGGCTTGAACGATTAAGGGAAATGGGAAAAAAGGTAGACTACATCCATCCAGAGGTAAGATTTAATAAATAAATTAAACAGATGATTCAAAGGATTTACCAACATAAAGAGGCTAGGTAGAAAGAAAAGAACTATGATTACTGAAAGAAACTAGAGAAATGAAAGAAATTCTGAAGTTCCTCTTAGGGAGTGGGTTAAAAATAGGGATATGAACTGGTTTGGTCTTTTATTCCTCTTTCATGAATTAAGAAATATAAGTGCACAGAAAATAATAATCACTGAATGTGATTTTACTGATGACATGGTTTAACACCACCTACTAGATTCCTAGTCCTCAAGCTCTTCATGGCCTTGTGCCACTCACCATCATAAATTTCCAAGCAAATCTCCACCTGGAATTTATTTTTTCCTTGAACTCTTCAGCTATGGCTACTATAATATCTATGACTGAAGAGATATTTGATCTTTCACACTAACAAAAATCTTCCTTTTCTTTATTATTCTACTATAAAGGTGAATTTGCTTTTCCCTTAACTTCAGGCAGCCCTTTGCTTTCACCGTTTTTGTCACTGAAGCATTTGCTAGTCTTTATTATTGTAGTTTTGTCTATATTTAGAGCATCTAGCTTAAAATCATATGCGTAGATTCAACTGTTTTATAGGCATTTGTATCTGTCATATTCTCTACTAAATAAAATATTCTTAAATGACAAGACTATTCTTTACATATCTTTGTGTCTGAACAGAGAGCAGTGCCAAATAATATTAACTAAAGATGCTGTTAGAAATTACACGCATTTTCTCCAAATAATTTCTTGTATACTATGTGTGATATGAATGGAAGTGTCATTGATCATAGATGGTCGTGTTAAATTCTCCACTTGATCTCATTTATTTTTTTTCTCTTCAAATAAACAGTAACTATGCAAGCACATACACATACTTGGCCTATTGTATACCTAAAAACAGTGTATTAGTCACATTCTCATAGCTGGGACAATGTACCCAACACCCACAATTTAAAGGAGAACAGGATGATTATTATTAATGGTTTTTGGAGCTACAAATCCATAGCCATTTGACACCAATGGAGAAAGAACACGGCAGAGGGGCACAAGGAGGGAAAGATGCTCTCATCGCAGTGGCCAGAAAGCAGGGCACAAAGGGAAAAGCCAAAAAAATACACCTTTCCAAGTCGCAGTCCAAGCGGCCCGCCTTCTAACAGCACACACAGCGACTGCACTCAGGAGTGGACACGTCTGCTGATGAATATAAGCCCCCTATGGCCAGTCCTTCCCCAAAGCCCCACCTCTAGACAATGAAGTTTTGGGGAGACATTCCAGTTCTAAACCATAACAAATAGGAACACTTATATTTTAATATATTAAATTATAAATTTATTTAAATATCTGTGTGTGTGTGTGTGTGTGTGTGCTGGAGTTTGAGCTTAGGACCATGTATATGGCAAGCATATGCTCTATAATCTAAAATCTTAACCATTCTAAAATTACCTTTTAAATCTTATCCATTTGCTATAACTGGCATAAATTGCTTAGTTCATCATATGACCTTTTATTACCTTCCAAAACTATCCAAAATAATCAGGAATACAATTGAAGTAAATAAAAAAATTTTTAAAAATTTCTTTTTAAATGATATGCAATCCATTGAATAGTATCACAAGTTTGGGAAATAAAAAATTAGGATGAAAACGTCCCTGTCCTAAGTTAAATTTCACTGAGCAAAGAGAGAGGTTGACAGGTGAAACAGTGTAAAAATACACAAGACATAATTTCAGTTTTAGTATTTATAATTTTACCTATAAATAGTGAAGCAACGTAACACAATTTTCATTTGAAAAGCTCTGCAACTATTTTTAAGTAATCTGAATAACAACCATAATGAATTGTTATTTCTCTAGTGTCAATGTCCTCCTTCACGTTTATGTCAGTATTTTTTACTTTAAAATTATCTTCTAAGTTTAAAAAAACAGAATCCTTAAATTTATATTTTGTTGGAATATTTTAAATGTTTGAAAACAATTATTATGCTATATTAATAATATCCCAAATATATTACAGTAGAATGAAATGACGAAGTAAATCTATAATTCATTAATTAATTTGTTGATTTTTTCTAATTTTAATTAAACAAACAGGACATAAATCAGCAATTATTGTTCATGATTTTGATCATATTTAAGGACGTGTTTTATATACAAGAAGGTTGAAATTTAAAAAATTATATGTATATCTATCACTGAAAAATAGGGCTACTTTTAAGTTCTAGCTGCTTTCATATTGTGGAAAAATTATAGACATACTTACATAGTAAATCTCCTATAAATTTGTAACATTTTATAGTGCATTTAGGTGTGTATCAGAATTAGGAGAGCACAAAGAGGTTATAAAATGCACAGAAGATATATGAGAAATATAATAAAATGACCCCTAATATACTTATGAATTTAATACAAAGTATCTGGATTAAATCAACCCTTGCAAATTATTATTCTACATTCATACTTCCACAATATTGTGATACAAAGCCAGTCAAGTACATGTATAGTTAAAAACGAAGCTCACCTACATACTATTTTTTGAAATGATAATATATATGAGAATGTATGGCTTAAGTTTTTGTCAGAAGCACTTCGGAGACTACATAAAAATATAAGAAGTCAGACTCCTGGGTCTCATCCAAGTTAATTTACATTTATTGAGTTCTTAGTACATTATAGTCATTTTTTCAAAAAGGTTTAAATAATTTAATTCTTCTAATACCTGTTTGAAGTAGTTCTATTTTATGGATGAAGGCCTTGTCTCAGTGGCTTTAAGTAACTTCAGAACACACTGGAGTGCATTTCTAGCACCTTAAATGGAATAGCTTCCTCTTCATCTAGATTTGGAGGCATGCAGGCTCGCTTCCTTGACCTCTTTTATCTGTATTTCATCAGTAGAAGGTTCTCACAAATGCTAACAAATTTTAATATCCTCTATATGGAAGCTACTCTCAAATGTATATTTCTGATCAAAACAACACAGAAATCTATAAACATTATGGCCCCACTGATAAACACTAAAGGACAGATAGCTTTATCAGCCAGCTGCAAGGTTTTCACCAGGTTGATTTGTTTTATTTGACAATGCATATATGTATGACCAGATCATGTTCTACCTCATAAATATATACAATTTTGTCAATTAAAGTGATAGCTTTCATATATTCATAAATATTTTATATATACACATGTATTTTACACTTCTAGTCAGTGGCCAAGTTATCTAATTACATAAAGTATCTCTCAGTTGGCTTGTAATTCTTGACAAATATGCTAACTCTGTAAGGTAGGTGTCTATTTTAAGGACCTATGCCTCCCCACAAAAGAAATGTTCTACATCGAAACATCCTTTATCTTACCAGTGTGACCTAAGGTTATTTTACCAGAAACAACATAAGTGTATTAAAAGCCAATAGAATCCAATGATTTTGATATATTTCCCTCTTTGGAATGTATTTATTTCATCTTCTTCATTATGAAGAATTCTAAACAATCTCAGTTTCTCTCTTGAAAACAAAATGCCCGAGTATAGTTCGCGACCCTGTGAGAATGAAGCCAAAGGTACAGCAGAAAACCTAGGATTCCAGGAACACGGAATCTGTACCAAGGAAGGTACAGGATAAAAGCAGAGCCAACCCAAGATAGACATCAAGTGGGCCGCAACCAGCAAGGACGCAAGTTTGGGGCTGTCCAAGCCCTTTAGAACTCACATCTCAGCCATGTGCTCTAGATATCAGGCATGGAGATACCTTCCTTAATGTTTGCACTGTTGAGTCTTGGGCTTGTCTTGGTCACATCATTTTCTATTGCCTATTCATCAAGTTGGGATGGAAATGTTTACCCTGTCCTATTTTACCTTGGACTTGTGTAACACACCTTGAGGCTCAGAAGAGTCTTGGACTAGAACTTTTTAAAAATGTCAGAACCATTGAGATTTGGGAGAAAGGAATATTGTGTTTTTCGTTGTACACAAAATATTTGCTGTATCAAATTTTCAGGAATTATGTGTTTATTTAGAGATTAAGTATGGTTTAAGGACACATGTTGGAATATCGAGTTGATAAGCAGTGGACTATGCTTGGATCCTGTTTTGTCAATTTGATGGGATTAAGTAAACAGATTGGTAGAGTGTACTTCAGGCTGTGTGGGTGGGTCATGGATGCACGGTCTGGGGTACTCTACCTGGTCCCTGCCCCTTTCCCCTACAGCACTTATTCCTCGCTCTGCTTCCTGGCCACCATGATATAAGGATCTTTGCTATTACACACCGCTATGGCACGACATTTCTGCCTTGGAAACAGCTAAGTGTGAGTGAATGAAACCATGAGCTAAAATTATCTTCTCCTCTTTCACACCGTTGTGACCAGTTATTACATCCTGGTGATGAGAAAATAAAACTAATTCATATTGTGTTGTTTTAATTTGTCCTATCCCATTTTCTTTGGTCATTCATTTTCTTTTTCTTTGTCTTCTTGAGACAAGGTCTCACTGTGCAGTTCAGGATGATCTTGAACTCACTTTGTAGCCCAGGCTGGCCTCAAATTTGCAACAATCCTCCTGCCTCAGCCTCCCAAGTGCTGGGATTACAGGCGTGCGCCCCCACACCCAACTCTTTTGTCTTTCTTCATATACTCTATCTTCAGATGCACTTTATCTGGTTTTTGTATTTTATTTCTCATTTCAAAATAATAATGTACGTTCTTTATTTTAATATCTATATCCAAAGTTGGTTGAAGAAATATTCTAGTATTTATAGAAACATAATATGTACCTAAGAATTTTCTACTTTACCATAAGAAAGTAGCATCTTTTTAAACATATTTGTATGCTTTTTGATGTTTTCTTTTGAGTCCTTTACTAGATAATGTCTCATGAATTCCTAATTGTCATACATTCATATCTGTCATTTTTCAGTATCATGATAATTATAACAGTGAATGATGTTTATTGCCATCATAATTGTGATTTATAGATTACCAGTTTGAACCAATGTAAGCAAAAGCACCAAGTGCATTGGATTAACTACTTTTAAGACACTGAATAATAAAAGAACAAAACAAAATGTAAATTCTAAATAACATTCCTCTGAAATTCCCATTATTAATAAAATAGTCTCATCAGTAATAAAAGTTACAGAAATGAGAGTAGAGTATAAATGTAAAATGTCCTAGGGTGGTTTGTCTACTTTTAATTAGAGATGACTTTTAAATAAAAACAAAGCTATATTCTGAGCTACAAGCCTGGAATTTAATATCATTTTCAATTTATAAAATCTGAAAATTAATTTCTGTCGCTTATATTTCAGCATAAACATATAGGATTCATAATAACTTACGTGATACACAGAATAAAATGATAAAATAACTGAGAGGTGAAGACTGGACCTCATACACAAAAATACTGATTTCATATTTGCTGTTAAGCCTCCCAGGCTAACCCTGAAAAATCCTTGTTACATTCTGAGTTTAGTCACTACACAACATGTCAATTACGCTCAAAAGGCAAATCTAAGAAATTCTGTAATGTGAATTTTTCAATGTTTCCTAATTAAATGCATTAATCAATTATTGACTAATAATGAACACAATTCTTAGAACCTATAATGACTTGGCCAATTAATTATGGCCTGCAAATCATAATTCTGCCCAACCCAACATACCGAATTGCATCCTTTCTGGCCGTGTGTGCTTTGAATTTCTTTCTCTCTGCTTTTCCTTTTCTCCTCTTGGTTCTGAGAATTTAACCCAATGCTTTGCACACTGCAGGCAAGCACTGGATCACTGAGCTACATCCCCCACTCATACTTTAAAATGTTCATAGCCCAGATCACATCTGGCTAAACTAGATCCTCACTATTGGGTGTGTGAAATTTAGACACAGGGTATGAAAAACCAGGAATTACTGGAACTGAATGTTATTAAAGGCAGCTGTCCCAAGAGGTCAACAGAATTCTCCAAAACTGTTTGTTTCACATACTTTTGATGCTTTTTATGCTCTTCTGTGAGTTCTTTCATATGTTCTTCCCTATGAATTCAGACTTCTTACTGAACATTAGGTTAATTATATCAAGCTGAAGATTTGACGTGCTGTGAAAGAAGCTATAAATGTGAGCAAATGAGACTTGGGTGTGCCGGGTGCGGCCATGGAAACTTCAAGCAAGATTTCTGAAATCGCTGGCCAGAAGTTGAGCAATTTATTTATTATCTGGTGATTTACACGTATATTTTTTGCCTGTGACACTAAATAACCCCTAGGAATTCTAAATAAATAGAGCTTCTTGAGAAAATGTAATTACCAGTGTGTACAGAGCCTGAGCAGTTCTGTGAATTAACCACCATAGTAGCCATGAGAGGACACCAGCATTAATGAAGAGTAATCCTGAAAATCTTATCACTTGGAACATTTAAAACATAATTAGGAAGCTTTTATTTCATTAGGCAACCAGAATCACTCTTAATATCATTCTGAGGCTTTAATGAAAAGAGTTCTCTATTTAGCTTCGGTTTAAATGAAAAGCTACAAATGCTCTGAAAGTATTAATAGATTTAAAATATCACTTTACTTCTGAGAATCTGTTAAGAAATTGACCTTAACTGGGAAAAAAAGATTTATGCTCAATTGTGTTAATCGCAGAAATGTTTATTAAGAGAAAAAATTAAAAACATAGAATTAATTAGTGTAATATTTATTTAAATTATGGTCAATATATCTAATTACTCAATAGGAAAAATTTTAAATAACACTGTTGTAGGATGGAAAAGCAATAGTAGCGTAATGTCAGGCAAAAGACAATTTGCAGTGTGTCCTCTATAGTATTTCTATTGCTTTAAATTTTCTGTATAATAAAAAATTAAAGGGTTTCTACCCTAACATGGGGCTTGAGAATAGTCTTCTTCTATTAAAATCCACTGAGGAGTTGCCAAGGTAATGATTCTACTTTTTCTTCCATTCTGGGAATAACCCTTCTTTCCTTCAAAAATATCTCACACAGCAAATCTATAATTTGCAAACCAAATTGAAGGAAAGTTTCTTCACTTTGAGGAAAAAATGAAACCCTATTCATAAACAAGAGAGTAAATAAAATGAACGAAATACAAACTGAAAAAACTCATAGCAAACTTCACATTAGTTTTGAAGAAGAAAGCATCTGAAGTGGACCCGTGATCATTTATATTATACTTTATCCACGCTGCCACAACATTTTGTTTTGCTGTCAGGAATCAAACTCAGGACCTTGCGTTTGCCAGGCAGATGCTGTGCCACTGTGCTTTATCCCCAGCCCCCCTGTTTTTTTTTTAATATTAGGAAATTGTGAAATTTATAAAACATTTATTTCCAAAAGTTATGTGTATGTGATTTAAAAGATAATGTACTTTGTCTTCCATTGGAACTATGTACCATTTCTAGTCTCAAAAGACCCAAGAATGCAGGAAAGTATATATGAACTGTTGGAATGTACTGAGTGTTAGAGCAGAAATTCAAAGGTGAATTTGATCTTAGTATCATCTGCTGGACTTCTAAGCTAAACATCAGAAGGTCTTCAAACATTCTCTAATAAATTACTGCAGCCGGTAGCTTCATAATATTTTGACTGGCTTGCAATTCTCAGCAATTTCATGTTTAAGATATGTGTATGAGCTGACATTTGTCACAACCTACTGTGTTTTCTCAAGCTCTGGAGAAGCAATCTCAATTGGAATTTTATCAGAAATAACCGTATGGCAATAACGCTAATTTGTCATCATCTAGGCTCTTTCTCTGCTTTATTCAACTAATGAATTCAGGAGAAATAGGAGTAATTTTCTGGAACAAATTAACTTTAGAGCATAGCTACTGATAATGTTCATTGTACTGGACACCTACAAAGCAGAATAAATTTAAGTACAGCTTAATCCACATTTCTGGGCCCGATAGACATCAAATATCTAGAATGTACATAAAATGGCAATTAACCTAACCTAAAGTGTTGTTATTTTTTTCTGTAAGAACTGATAAATATCACATTTGGGATCTGATTCCAAAGTTTAGTAAGCAGCCTGTAACCTTATCCTGCATATCACTTGTGCTGCAGTCCTTCACAAGTGGCTTTTGCTGGCGAGGAAATTTGATTTTTAATTATTCTGTTGTTTCCAGCACATAACGGCCGTGACTTGTTCAGCATGAGCACCATGACATGAACGGCAGTTTGTTTCCCTCCTGCTTTCATTTTACTGTGGAATTGACAAAATAAAACCTTCCATCCTACTAATAGGGCAGTCTGAAAACTAATTGGTATTCTCTGTTTTCAAATATTTGTATCCTCAAGCCTCTCTGACTAAAAAAGCCTGACAGAGTCACTTCATTATCTCATTATGCTATAATTATTGCATACTCAATTGCCAGGCCTTGAGAGTAATTCATTTATGCTGTGCATCAGTATAAACTTCTGCCTCTAGAGCTGGATTTAACCAACTTCTGCAAATATTAATTTAGAATGCAGTATTATTTGTTGCCTGGTGACTCAATACATATGTTTCTTTTTATTAAAAGGAGAAAAATTAAATCAATACACTAACTAGTGCTTAAGATTTTTGTCAATATTTCTTTGCTAAATTCTCACACCATACTCAGAGAAGATCAAACTGCATCTATGAATACTCTTACACACCTGCTCGTGTTTTGCACACCAAAGGTGTCATCTTGCTGTTCTCATTCAATAAACTTTTCAGAAATTTATACATATATATATATACTTCTTCCTATTTTTGATAGAGTGACTGTCCATTAGATATTCTTTATCCTACAATTTTATTCAATTGAATTCATTTCAGTGCACTGAAGTAAAAGAAACAAGCATCTATTACATAATCTTCACCATGGTAGTGTATAAGTGGAACACACAATATATGTATTTATTGAGTTGATGTTTGCAATGAATAAAAATCATTCTCATTTTCATATATATTTTTTCCATTCTTTTAAACTTTTTACTTTCTTAACTTTAGTTTTTGATCTACTCCTGTCTTCAATTATGACAGTTCAATAACAAACCTCTTACACAAAAATATATCAGTGTCCTCTTAAGATATATAATCCTGCTGCTCCAATTACAGGATCATGTTCTTTCCCTTGTACAAAAAAGTCTACACCCTTTTCACCTTTAATGATGTTCAAGCCTCAGACCTGCACGTTTATTGTTTTCCCTTTAGACCTATTGAAATTGTCTACAGATTAGTAATTCCTTCATCAGCCACTGAAGCCTAATACTTTCCAATGTTATGGAGGCATCCAGAAAGACAATTACCACAAATGATGACAGTTGAGGAATACCTCGAACAATGAGGCAGCAGGCCAAGGGGTAGAAGGGGAGAAAGGGTAAGTGAAAGCAAGGAGGATGTGCTATGTGCAGGCACCAACTCCCATGAGAGCTGTAAGCATTATATGGTACAAACATAATTTTAAAAATTAGAAAAATAAAAATAAGCTTTCCCTCAGGAAATAAGGCCTGTTCACTCATGAATTTCTTTACATCCCTCTTAGCAAAGCATTAGTCCCCAAACACCACCATGTCTGCATGGCTTCTCTGTTTCCAGTGCAGCTCTTAGAATTCATTCCACACACAACAACCTTTACGAACATGAATCAGACCCCATTTCCTTCATGCAAGACATCCTAGTAGTTCCCTACCACATTCAGTATTAATGTTAATCCCTTGTCATGGCCTTTAAAGCCAGAAACCATCTGTCTCCCCTCTAGAACCGGAGACCCCACTATCTTATCTTTGTCCAGGCTGCTTCAACAGTGTTGCACTTATTTATCTTTAATAATCCCAAGTACCTCAGCAACCACTTTATTCCTTAAGGTGAAACTTATTACTAGGTAGCATTTAATATATTCCTTATCTCTTTTCTGACTCTGGTAAGCGGCTCAAGTTCTAGGATCGTGCAGGAAACACAGATGTCTCCCCAACAACTAGAAAGCTGTTTTGGGCTCCATAAACAGCAACTACTAATTCAGTTGTTTCATGTACAGGTACTTGGACGCTTGATTTACTGCTACAACAACCGGAAAAGGATCTGTGGGGACAGAGTGCTGTAGAGAAGAAAGAAAAAGGGGGGCTTCCTTGAGTATCCTGACCCAAAGGACTTAACGACGAATTTTACTAGAGAGATTACCTTGCAAAGCAACTCAAAGACATGAGTAGAAAAAGAAGAAAAAGATAAAGAAGGACATGGAATGGCCTTCAGACTTGCGCCAAGAGACCAGACAAAAGAACTGACAGGCAGCACACAAAAAGCCAAATGCACAAATGATAAGCTGCGCCCGCCTCCCATAAAATTAAGGTGAGACAAGGGTATAGGCATTAACATATATATTTACATACATGTGTATTGACTCTAGATCACCGTATTATTGCTGGGATCATTACAGAGCACAGTAGATACCCACAGACCCCTTACTAACTCTAAGCTAACCTTCAATAAGATATCCCCCTACCAGCTAGCCAACCACTCCAAAGATAAGGGCTTACAATCTCCATCAAGGCCAAGAAAACAGAAAGAAGCTGCAGATAGACCACCAGAAAAAATGACTTTAGGTCTCGAAGGTGCTCATAGGCAAATCCACTTATGGCAAGTTCCTGCTTGAAAAGGAAGCCCCCCCTTAAAAACATCTAGTAAAAAAGGGCCTGAGGTTCCTCCATCTTTCCAGAGCCCACTACCCTGATTCTTTCCTATTAGGGTAGTTATTTATGTCTCCTTCTCCCTTCCTTTTCATCTTTACAAAAAGTGTCTTGCTTTTATTAAATTTTGTCCCCATAATTTATTGTTGGGGCTGAATCATAGTCCTAGTGGGATGCTTGGACCACAGTGCAGCACTCCTTGTTCTTAGATGCAGCAACATGAAGTAGCATTGTGTGTCCCTTCTGAATGAGTATGCATTGTTAGTGGTGTTTCATTAGGCAGCTGTGTCTCCTGCACCTCTTTGAATATACTTAAAGCCCAGTGTGTAATCTACTACCTACTTAGGCACATGGAGTTGCTCTAATAATAAAAAACATGCACAGCACATTATCATCCTGCTAGTACAATGTTAAGCACAAATTTATCTAAACAAATCTAAATTTGAAAAGTATAGTACAAGTGCGGTGTACATATTTTTTTTCAAAAGATACAGCTGTACATTTGGATTTACTATGAACAGAAGTTATAAAATGAGAATTTGTAGTAGGTGAATCAGTGATGATGTAGTGAGTGAATCTGAAGGCTTGCAAAGCCATTGTCCACTATGTCGACAGTATAAACAGCACATACCTGAGCTACACTAAATTTGTAAGACTATTTCTCTCTTGTGAATAATATATTAAGCTTAACTTCTTATAATTACTTTACACTTTGTTAAATTACAAAAATTTAACAAAATATAATTTTATACAAAGTATATTTTTTTCTAAATCTTCTAATTTTTAAAAATTCCTCTACAATAATATTTAACTTAAAAACATTTTAAAATTAATTTTAGTGGCATATTTTAGATATATAATTATCACAGTCATCATAGGGAATTTGTACCTGTACAAAAAATATCTTGATTCTTCTTTTTCTCTGATCAGTTCCTTTCCCTTCAACCCTTATCCCCTCCTTATTTACAAAAGCTTTCTTTCCATTTTTCTTTCTATTCTTTTTCTTTTCCCTTATTCTCCATCCCCCTTGCCCCTGCTTCTTCCCTTCCCATTTGAGCAACTTCTTCCTATTTACCTATATCTATTATACATTTTGGTCCCCATTTACCATTTCATATTCTCACACCAGAGAAACAATGTGATATTTAAACATATAGGTCCAATTTATTTCAATTAAGAATGTTGTCTCAAGGTTGCATCCATTTACCTAGAAATGTCTCAAGATTAGCCTTCTTAATGGCAGTGTAGGACTCTTGAAGTAGATTTATTGTTTCTGTTTTAATTAGATTTTGATCCATTTTGACTTTAGATTAGTGTGTGGGTCTTGTTTTGGTCTTCAGCATGTGGAAAGCCCATTTTTCTAGCACAATTTATTATAGAGGCTATCTTTTTTCCAGTGAACATATTTGGTCACTTTGTCAAAAATAAGGTGGCTGAGTAATCTGTTCCATTGATCCTCAGGTCTTGTTTTTTTGTTTTTTTTTTTTTTTGTCAGTATCATGCTGATTTTTTCACAGTAGCTTTGTAGTGTAATTTCAAGTTAGGGATTGTGATGCTTCTTGCCTTGCATTTGTTGCCTAGGACTGTCTCTGCTACTTTAGGCCTGTTCTGTCTCCAAATGAATTTTAGGAATGTTTTCTCTAGATCTGTGAGTTATGTTAATAGTATTTTGATCTGCAGTGCATTCCAGAAAGAATGGCTGTCAAGAAATCAACCAACAAATACTAGAGGGGCTATGGGGAAAAAATAACACTTCTCTACTGTTGGTGGGAATGTAGACTGGTAATACTATTGTGGAAATTTGTGCGGAGATTCCACAAAAAGCTAGGATCTGGTATTCCCCTTCTGTATATTTTCCCAGAAGAATTAAAAACATCACATCACAGTGATATACGTGCACCTATGTTTATAGCAGCGCAATCTGTAATAGCTAAATCTTGGAAATGTTCATCAAAGAAGGAATGGATAAAAAGATGTGGAATTACTATATAATGGAGTACTACTCAGCTATAAAGAAGAATAAACTCAAAGCTTTTGTAGGTAAATGGATGAAACTAGAGACCACACTCATAAGTGAAATAAATCAGACTCACATTTTGTAAACATCATACTGACTCCCTAGTATGAGAAGCTAAAAGAGTAAATAAGAGCTAAAATGTACAATAGCTATTGGGAAATAAGAATAAACTGTTCAAAAGGAAAAAGAAACAGGGGTGGGTATAGGATATAGGAAGAAAGGGAAAAGTAAATATATACATATGATATATGACATAAATATATATATAACATATGACATCAGTATCATATATATGATAGCTTAGATAGCTATACTACTAATTTCCATTCATTCTTTAAAAACAAAGATTTGTGCTTATATTTTTTGATCAATTTTCATACCTCTATCTAGTAATCTGAGCAACTACTTTGAAGGTAAGTACAAGCAAAGTACTAAGCATTATTACCCTTGTTTTTAAATTTTGTATCATTATTTTTATTATTTTTTCTTTTAAAAATAAGACTCATAAAATTAATAATTCATCAATGGAAATATTCTAAAAAATAAACAAGGGTTTGAAACATGCATAGCGATTGGCTCTTATGACCAAAAATACATTATGCTCCACTTAGACTTGGTCACACAGTTTTGCTTTGGGAAGGTAAACTAACCTTTCACTGAATAAAGAACCAAGAAGAAGAAGTAGCACAGTGTCTCTTGTTATCCTATCTGTTAATGTCTACTGCTTAAAACATAATCACCCTCCCTTCAAATATTACGAGGAACTTACAAAATAGCTTTAACTTAATTTACAACACATACTACTGTGTTTTCTTCATACCTTTGACGAATTTTACTAGTTGTTTGCCAGAGTTTTGTACTGACACCATGCTGGGTTTGTTAATTTAATTTAGGAGGTTTATTTTAAACATGTTCATTTTAAGTTTCTGCTGCTTTATGTAATTCACCCCAAAATATACCCAGCACTGTAATACATTTCATTTCTAGCATTTTTATTGTTAGAAAATTTCACTCTTAGGTTATTTTAATCTAGTTACCTATCTCTTTTCATACACACACACAAGTACATGCCCAAAAATTATCTGTGTGAAGTGGTGGACATGTTTCTTAGCTGGATTCTGGTAATTATGTAAACGTGATGCAACGATCGTTTTACAGGTCTTCAAACTATCAAATTTTTATTAACTGTAACTGAATAAATCTTTGACAAAAGAGATAAAAGTAAAATATGCATCAATGCAGTGAAAATAAAGAATCACTACATCCATACCGAAAACACCGATATGTTTGCAGGGTATAGTGAGACTCTCTGTAGATTAAAAGGCATCAGGGGGCTGGGGATATAGCTCAGTGGAATAAGCGCCTGCCTAGCAAGCGCAGGGTCCTGAGTTCGATCCCCAGTACTGAAAAAAAAAAAAAAAAAAGGCATCAGATTTGTCTGTTAGGATCCAGATTCGTCTATAAATAGCTTTCAATTTCTGATAACTAGAAAACATTTCCTGAGCTTTATTTCCTACCTAGGGAAAGAATGATGTCTGTCCAAGTTTGGTATTTAATCCTTTTATTGTGACATCAAGTGAAACAATGTATGTAACGATGCAGTTGCTGAATAAATTGAAACTCAGTTTTAAGTGAAATGTAGAACAATATGGAATTTTTTCAAGCATCTGTAAGCTCCTCAACCCACACCAATGATTTTTTGTTTCAAAACAAAGTCAAAGCTTTAACAGAGACCTAAGAATTCCTATTCGGTCAGCCTGTTGTATATCTAACCCTCTCTACTCCCAGTGTAATCACCTCCACCTTCTTCTGCTCATTAGGCATAACCTAGGCATTGCCTGAGAATTCTAGTTCACCTTTTCATCTACTGAAACACTCATAGCTCAGAAATCCAATCATCTTTTAACACCCTATTTGCCTATGCAGATATTTTCTTATTATTGAGGTTTAGAGTTGCCATAGTCTTCAAAATAATACCCTTCCCCTTTGGCATCTAGATTCAATTGTTTATGCTTATTATTTCTTCCATAACAACCACTGTTAATTACCACTTAGTTTTATTAGCTTAGAGTCTACCTGAAACAACTGAAATGTAAATTTTAAGATAAACTATTTTTATGTATTTGCTTTTTTCGTCTACTATATTGAAAATGCCTGGAAAACTGCCAGAAACACCTTTGGCACTTAATAAATAAATGAGAATCAATAAACAAAAAAATAAAAGTCCCAGTTCTCAGGGAATATAACTCCAAGGTGTCTGTGCATTGCAATTTTTCTCCATTGATTACTTATATTAAGAGAGAAAGTCTAAAGTCAAAGAGTGGTCTTAAGATATTTTGAGGGTCTCTGGACCACTTTCAGTGGTTCTACAAGTTTCTACATTTTCCAATTGCATTGTCTCTCATACATTCAAACCAACACAGTACAGACTAAATGGAGATGTGTGTACAAGAACCAAGTCGTCTACTATCAAGCCAGATAATACACACACACACACACACACACACACACACACACACACACACACATTTTTCTAACAGGGATTAAATATATTTACATTGTTTTGGTGTAAGAGAACGTGATTGTTATCAATTTGTCACTTTTATGTTATAAATTACAATCATTTTTCATAAAATATGTAATGAGTTTAGTTTTTTTGTGTTTTCCATAAGTTAGTAATATAATTTTTAGCTTTAATTTTCAAAACAAAATGATATAAGTAGCTTACATAAGACACAAGATAGAAAATTAGCTTTGTCATGGAATCTCAAAATCACTTATCCCAACTCAGTGACTGCAGAGCACCATTAGGCAACATGGCCAAAGAAATGTTTAGGTACGTGCTACCTGCATCCTAATACATTCCAAAGTATGTTCTGGACATAGACATTTATAATATCGAGCGTCAGTAAATTAAGTAAAAGTATTCTCAGGCCTGAATAATAAAGGTCTTGCTATATACAATAGTTACACAAGCATCTATAATAAACAGTATACCAGTACCAAAAATCTATATGAGGAAAATACATCATCTTAAAATAGTGTTTTGGTGTGGTAATAGAGGAGGTATATTTAAAATTTTAAGGTGACTAGAAAACATTTAAATTCCATTTGCAATTCATTTTAGTTTGCCAGGCACCAATATTATTCGAGTAACACAGAAACTGAGATGAATGACATCCATCCTATGAGAAATGCTTGATTGTACTGAGGTCGTTGATGTTGACGTTAGTGGTATCAGCCTCGTGGATTTTTCCCAGAGGGGAAGTGGTGCCTTTCACAAAATGGTACTGTGTTAGTTTTAGTCAAAAAAGATGAGGCACATTAATTAAGCGATCTAATATACTGTATATTTTCTCTCTATTATATCAATGTCATGAGGGTGGGCTTTGGCAGTGTAGACAACAGTACAAAAATTGATGTGCAGCAAGAGTGAGAGCAAACTTTTTCTCCCTTTATTACCAGCTGGAGTTTGGACATTGCTTTCTGCCACACTCAAGGTCAAACTCCAGGTCACCACTTTTCTCGTGGGACAGGTTCATTTTACCATGTCACATCGTTTTTTGAGCCAAGAGGTGGTAAAACCACAATGGTGTCTGGCATATGATTGTATCTCTGGGGTTCACCAGCCCCACTGAATTGTGTAATATTCCCTTAAGGTCTGTAACTAGACCTCTATTAACCTGCTTTAGACTTTTTGGAATTAATGTTTTGAGTATGTGCCTCAGGCACAGCTGTTGTTTCAGAATTGCACTCCACTGTGTTTCATATCCACAGGAAGAAGTTTTCTATTTATCAGCTTGCTACTCGGTGAACCAATCTGTAATGGGGGCTCCCCAGGATCTAACGTGTTCCCACTATGATGAAGGAAGCGTAATATTTGTTGGATAATTTTAAAATTTATTTTAAAAATAAAAGAAGGAAAACATATTCACAAACAGACATCCATTTACAAAATAGTATAACAATACAAACACTATGGAGTTATAAAGTGGTAGGAAATTAACAACGGTTGTTGTACTACTATTGATATTTTCAAAGTGGTTCTCAGGAAAACAAATAGAGACATGCAATAGTGATCAAAACAGTAATCATTAACAATTCCTTTCAATAAAGCAATAGAAGACAGCAGTGCAACTGTTAGCTGTCTTGTATATACATACATACGTGATTTCCCCAAGCAGGTTCTTTTACAAATATTTTAATTCCAATTTTATCTATAATACATGTAGAGCAAAACTTCTGCTGAGTTTTAACTTTTTATACTTTTTATATAGATAGAACTGAACAAATTAGTTATTAAAATGAATGCTAACTGATTTAATAGTTGTTTTTACTAAATAGGCGAAATGACGAGATACTTGTCACTTAATTATTGAGTGACATCTCTAAATTCTAAGTATTTTATATGTATTGAATCATTTTAACTTGTTAAGAGCTCTATGAGGTAGGCCCTATTATGGTATTACAATTTGTAGGCAAAGACTTATTCACAGATTAAGTAATATGCTGGAAATCACAATATATACTTGAAAAATGTAACAAAAGCTATAAATGTAACAAGAGTTAAAGTTAGTTAAAATGGTCTTTGCAGGAATTTTTTTTTTACTTCACTTAGTAAAAGCAATACAAATTTATACAGTTGAAAAATTAACTTTGTGAATAAAAATAAACTATGATATGTATAAGGAATTTTTTTATTTCTACTCAATTTTAATTAAAGTAATTTTCACTGGGATATTACTTAAAGCTGCTATTTTATTTCTTTTCTTTACATTTTATGAAAATGGAAATGTAATTTCTGACCTATCTATAACAAAGGATAAACAAAAGAACAAACTAAGAGAAGTCATGACACCACATTGCTGCCAAACCTCACTCACCTTTTCTCTACTGCTGACTTTGTTTAGTTGTCAGATAGTCACAAAATGACTGAGGCTCCTCTACCACTGCACCTGTGCTAGTGCTGTAAACAGAGTATGATAAATAATCCTCCTCATTTCATGGACACAGCACTGAAGAGATGTGAACAAAGTGATGACATTTGTGATCATTACTACGAGAGAGACATCAGTTAATGTAAAGGTGAATTTTCCAAATCAAGAGAATGAGAGTACATTTTTTTCACCTGAACTGACCTCTCAAAGAAAAGGAGGGCTTGTGTGGCTGGAAGCTAGGTGGGCATAAAGAGAAGACATTCTTGGGGCAAGCTAAAAAGGACAGGAAAGAACAGGTGGAGGGGAGTTCAAGTCTCTCTGAAGGGTAAAGAAAATACTGCTGTTTCTAGAACACAGAAACTTCTAGGTCCCAGGGCCTGGATCTTGTGTTTTTTTTTTTTTTTTTTTGCGGCACTGGGGATCGAACTCAGGACCCTGCGCTTGCTAGGCAAGCGCTTATTCCACTGAGCTATATCCCCAGCCCTTGGATCTTGTGTTTAAGAAAGAGCATAGATAATTTTCTCTAGTTTGGATGAAATTTTTTTTAAGTAACTCTTCTTCCGGTTTCTAATGTCAAATATATAGTTGCAACATTTGTAAAGTCACTGTTTTTAATTTGGCTTTTAAAGTCCCCAAACCTAGGGGTGAGAATATAGGACAAAGAAAACAGAGTGAAACTAAATAAAATGGCAAATTCATCTTGTAAACAATGTGTTAAAGAAAAGTCTCAAATATACTTCCAAAATAATTACAACCGTGGACAAAATCTGAGTGGCAAATGCAGAATGGGTTCAGTTTTGACATCAAATCTTACAGAGTTATAACAAATATCATTTAGATGAACTATCTGAGGCATTTTTCATATGTTACCTGAAGTCTTTCAAAGAAATTTACAGTCCTTGCACTTTCATCTAACTTTAATACTTAAGAAAGGTCAGATGTCACATAATTTACCTGTCTCATGTGTTTAATTGGTGTTGCTAGTGTTGAAAAAATGACCAGCATGACCCAGACATGCTTGCTCTTTCCAGTTTATCTCTCTGATGAGAAGCTGATACTCTTAATACAAAGTTCACTGTAAACATGGGAAAGATCCAAGAAGTCAGGGAGTTGTGAACGAAAGATCTAAAATGAATAGAAACTACCAAATATTGAATTATAATAGATTCCTTTCCATTTGATTTTTTAAAAAATCAAACAGTTATTTTTATTTTAAGTAGATACTTATAAAATAGGGTGCATCTATTTTTCTAAAATGGCCTTGGAGCAAATGACAACAAAATTTGAGAAAGAGGGTAAGACCATACATCCACTTGCTTCTATGAGTAATCTCTGAGAATGAATACTCAGATTTTTCTCTACATAGCCTTTACCACTTATTATGTGAGGATATTCTTCAACTGCTGAGGTTAGACTCAAATCAAAAAGCCTGCACTATACAATAAGGTACTTATCAGTGCTATGCACGCATTATTTAAATTTAATGCTGTTAAAATTCAAACGTAAGTATTGTATCCTGATTACATCCATGGAGAATTCCAAGGTTACAAAAATGATGTGCCTTTTTTACTAATTTGTTTAACAACAAAGTCAAGATTTATAAACTAACAGTTTTACAATCAACATGGAGTAGATTAAAACACTCGCATATGGTTACTGGTTAACATCTATCGGGAAATGTGCCGAAGACTGCGGCAGCCGTCTCAATAAACCTAATGGTATTAGATGGAGGAGGTGACGATGTTGGCGGTGATGATGAGACAGTGATAAAGGTGCTTGGAAGTACAGGGATGTCCACGGTAATGCCCTTTTTATAGGCCAGGTACGTGGGCTCGGCACTCCACCTTGCATGCTGAAATAAGCGAACGAAAGGCTCAAGGTTTCACTTTGACGTTGGGAAATCACAGAATATTTCCTTAGAAAATTCTAAACTTACTCCATGATATTCTTGTGGCTCATTTTGGTGGCGAACCCAAAACAATAAGGCATGTTATATTTTCAAGTGAGATTAAGAGAGCTCCAAGTAACAGGACTACGAGACCTGGTTATCATGCGCCTGCAGCAATGAGAATGATCACCTCCATTCTAAGAAGAACTACTGTTTTGTCACCTCACTCTCCTATCACTCAAGTTCCCTTTCCCAACTGTGACCACGTGGTGATAGCGGTACGCATAAATGCAAATGAGAGAGTTCTAAGTACCGTAATACACGCGTTGCTTTGATGTGCCACACCTTGGAGACTTCATGGGAAATTAGTTCTTGCTTAGAAATATTTTAATGACCTTGACACTGAAATCTTCTTAGATGGCCAATTTGGGCAATAGCTAATGACAATCAATGGGAAAATAAAACATTAGGCATTGAAAATGGAAAATATAAATTTATGAGGGGAATTTTAAAATTTCAAGCTATTAAATCAATATATAAGATGACACTAAAAATCTCCTGTGTTATTTTGAATTTTACACGATCTTTATCATTTATTGGATGTAATAAGACTCAATTTGTCTTGTCCTTATTGTGTATTTAGTATATATAAAGTACAGACTCACTCTTTCCCACATCTTTCTCCACTAGAAAGCTCTATGAATAACATTGTTGCCTCCCTTCAATTAGTTCAGTATTTTCACTTTGTGAGACTTTTCAAAAAATATTTATGAAAAGTGATACAATTGGAAAATGCCTGTATAGGCATAGTCATTAAATTTATTTAGAGATATTATGATATAAATGTGTATATACATTACATTTAAATTGGAACAGAGAAATTCACAGGCAGAAAAACAGTACTGACTCACTTCACCAAGAAAAATGAAAGTGTTCCTGTTTTGCTTGCTTCCCTATGTTAGTTCTAAAGATTGAATATGTGTGTTTGAACTTCACAGACTACCTGAAAACTGTAAATCAGTTCTTGTGCACATGAGAAGTTAGCTCAGTGAAGACTTATATAGACCATATCTTATAATTTCTGTAAATCTGTTCTCTGTTTGAGGATGGAATAACAGAAAATTTCCTAAACTACCGTGTTAGAACATTATTCTGAATAGAAAGCACATACTCTAAAATAATTCAATAATTATGCTCTGTAAAGAATTCAAGTGAGCCCTGCACTAGATACAGCCCATGGTTAGCAATGATTCTCATTACTGTAAGGCTAATGCCATGATAGCAGTTCTGTGCAGAGGGCCACACTTGTAGGAGTGAGAGATTAATTCTGGGAATTATATCACATTTGAAAGAAGGGAACAGTGTCAGCATCTTCCCTAAGCCTTTTGAGATACTGTTGAAGAAAGTGGTTTGAAATTGAAATTTAATGATGGCATAAGAAGCAGGCAAGAGTCTCGTGGAATCTTCATACCCCTAAAGGACCAGATTAGCTAATCCAATTATCACTCTAAAAGACAGGTCTCTTTTTGAAGCTGTGCAAAAATGTTAGGAACTTTAATGGAGCAAAAGGCAATTGAGCTTTATGTGGCTTCATGGTTAGTATTTGTGGGAATGTTCTTGGTATAATGTCTGTTTATCAAATGTTCAATTATTTGGGCCAGGGATATAGCTCAGCAGCACAGCACCTGCCTGGCCAGTGCAAGTCCTGAGTTCAATTCCCAATGTCCAAAAAAGAAAAAGTTCAATTATGTAAATTATAATGTAACAACTGGTGGTACCACAATAATCAGAATAAGAATAAGAAGACTGAAATTTGTAGCTCAGTGATCAAACCTTGAATATCTATGAAGCTCTAGGTTCAGTTCTTACCAAAACACACACACACACACACACACACACACACACACACACACACACACTGGATTTTCTGATGAATGTGATGTGAGGGAAAGAGCATTTTGGCGTTAGTCCTTGCAAGGACAAGGTTACCATCAGCCAGAGACATATGAACTCAGCAAGAAGTAGTTAAAACAGAGAGAATGAGGAGTTTGTATGTTGCACCATTTTAAGTATCCCTTTTCTATACAGAAATATTATAAAGCTAGTTGTCAAACAACATAATTCACAGAAACACCATGTTTCGGCCTTCTTATGTTGGGTTATACAAGTGGTTTCTAAAGGAGACAATTGTGATGCCTCTTGCAGCATGTCAGTTGATATAAAACTTAACGGCACATTTGCAGCTTCCAACTGCACAATGCATGGCTTGAACAGTGATGGGCAGATTATTGAGTACTGGAAGTTGTAATGAATTCCCGTATAAATGCCATGCACTGCTTTATTAAATTCAATTCAATCAAACGCACTCAATTCCTATCATGTCAAAGTGATAGGCTTTAGTTCACCAGAAAAATGAAAAATAGAATAAATCACACTTGTTAGTCATTCTACTTCTGGGGAATTTTTATTGTGTAATAGAACCCAAATAAATTTTTAAAAATCTGCTTCAGCCGTAGACTTCACTTTGAGCTCAGTGACTTTAATGTGGCCAAATGAACTTATAATATGCTCGTGAAAATGTACTGAAGAAAAGAATTGTAGTTTTGACAATGACCCCACCCTCCAGTCTGAAGAGACGTTTTGTCCGTAATACTCCACTTAAGGTGATTGTAGAATATTGTGTTGCTGAACAAAATGTTTGTATCTTAATCTTCCCTTTGACTTAGCAACGTTGGCATGGCTAGTACTTTTCTTCTTAAAATAGTTTCCTCAATTGGGATCTGGAACGTGGTTTTCACTTTATAACTGTCCCTTCTCATAATCTTGCACCACCATTGTTGCCAAATCTCTCTTCCTTCTTCTTCCTCACATGCATTCTCCTAGATTTCTCCTCTCAAAGCCCATGACATATTTTTTCCCTCCCAACATATATTCAATTTATAAATCCATTTAGCTCTGATTTGAAACTATATTGAGAACCCAACCTCTTCCAACTATACAAGTTCAGTAAATGCTGAAGTCATATTTACAGCACACTGCTTATTGTCTACAATGTGATATTTTACACTTAACCTTTTGCCTTCAGAGTAAATGTTATTGTAAGTGTTTTATCAAAATAATGATAATAAGAAGAATGATGAGGGCTGGAAGAAACTTTCGGACAGATTACCTATGTTTATGGCATAGATTATGGTGACTGTTTCAGTAACATTTATTTGTCTTCAAATTTGTGACGGTGCATACATTAAATACGTAAAAATAATTATATGTCAATAAAATCTCTAATACCTCAAAACCTGAGCTTAGAAAAAAAAAGAATTCAAGAATTTCTGAAACTGCTTTTACCGTGGCCCAGCCACATTCCAACTTTTGCTTACAGATTTTGCAGGATACTTCTAAAGGGGTTTCCTTCTATTGCCCTTATCCATTTTCTCAAAAATCTGTTCTTAGAAAACACCAAAACATTCATTCAAAACTGTGTCAAGTATTTCATCCCTTTGTTCACAATCCATCAGCAATTTCTCACTAATTCATGAAAGAGGTTACAAAAATTAGTTTCTGCCTGTATGACAGTTGCTCTTACTGCTCCCGGTCTTCTTCATGTGACTTCATGCATACTGGTTTATTAATATTTCTGATATAACCTAAGCTATCTCTACATCTTAAATGCCTCAGAGCCTTTGCACTTGCTCTAGTGAGAGTGCTCTTTTTTCAACCCTGGTATGTGACTCATAGCCATCTTCCTTCAGATATCTGCTCTATACTTTCTTTTCAATGATTCTGTCTTTAAACCCATAACGACATTCTCCCAGCCCCAGTAGCACCGCATCGTTTCTCAGCACTACTTCTCTTTGTTAGAAATACCATGAGCGTGTGTAGTTAGTAAGCTGCCATTGTCCGCCCCGTACAATATATCATAGTGCAATGATTTTCTTCCCCATAAATAATTGTTATATTAAAGACAAATTTCGTGAAATATTCTTAAGCATATCACTAGATTGAATACCCGGATGGTCAGGAAATCCATGTGACTTTTGCTTTCTCTGCCTCCCATAAAAGTCAATGCAGTGTTTCATTTAGTTGAGACTCTTTTTCCTTCATTAGTGAATAAATTATTGTGGTAAGTCCAGAAGAGTTTCTGGGGTATTAAAAATCAGAGTAAGGCATGGACGTTGAAGTTGGTACAAGCTCCCTATCGTTCCATGTCTAGCACCTTCTCCATCATTATCATGGCTTTTGTGTGATAACCAAGAACATACTGTATACCCTGTACCAGTCTTCATTTCTTTTGTGTATCTAACATGTTTGATCCCCTTGACAACTCCATATATAGCTCACATGTTTTTCCTATTGTATGATGATGTAGCTAAGATAATTGCTTGAGACTCTATGTAGCAAACATGCAATGTAGAGTGGTTAGTGTTTAAAAGGAATTCAAATATAAGCACTAGCAGACAGCAGGAATTTAGAGTTATTAAAGGAATGCCTCCAGTGGTGGTGGTCATCTCACAGTCTGGCACACTTACCAGCCTGGGGTCAAGGAGACATGGCAAGAGATAGCAGAGCCATGGAAACTTCCATAACTGCCAGTTCTGTATATGGAATTGTGTCACAAGGGCCTTATTCTACTCCCATCTAAAGAGCCATAAGCGGTATCCAACTATGCATTTCTGAATTTTGGCTCACCAAATACCTGCTTAGCCAGACCCATTGGGAAATAATCTAGTCATTTAGTCTTCTAAACACTGACTCGTCTTACTCAATCACTCCTTTTATCGCTGATTAGTTATTGGCCTATAAATCAGGAAGGTTGGGGAGCAGGTGTCACCATCTGAAATATATTACTATTTCATTTGCCTTTCATCTGCTGCTGCGCTTCACAAAATACACAGGTGCGAGGTCAATAAGCCCTCCTGGGATGGTTGACAGTCAGCAGCAATACCAGGCAAAGAGCAAGCAGCGTCTCAAGTATAATTGCAAGAGGTTTTTGCAGTGAGAGATGACGTGAATCATCAGCATTCCCCAGCCCACGCACAGTTAAAGCTTCTCCTAATGAAAGCACCCATATAATAACACAAGGTTAAATCTCTCCTGCAAGGGGAAATAATAACTCACCTTGCTTAATCCGTGGAGGAACAGACGTGAGTCATCTGCCTGATAAGGTCCGCAGCTGGCAGCATTCCTATTCAGCCTCTCTGAAGACATTATTAATTGCATAAAGAAGAACCCAGTAACACAATAAGAAAATCAACAGAACAAGATTGTGCTTGAAGAGTGACAGCTGTCCATAAAATGCTGACATTATTATAAGTGAATATGTCATACTTTTGATAAAAATTTGAGGTTTCTAAAATTTAATGATGTGAAGTTACTTCTAGTTTTATTCATCACAAAGTCTGGTATTTTCAGGATCCAGGCAAGTAAACAATAACTATTCAATATGTGTATTTGGAGTTTTAAAGCTTGCAACATGTAATTGAAGGTTGTTCAAAGGAATAAGAGCCAAATATCTCAATTTCACTGATTTATTCATGAAATTTGTTCGCTGTTTGATGAGAAGTTTTGGCTTCATAGAAATATATCTGTATAATCTGATGATTTTTGCATTTTGGTGACTTGCATGTAATCTAGAATACACATGAGTTTTAATTCCATTATAAAAGAAAGCCGCATTTTGTCACAAGCAAAAACTAACTGATCGTTTTGAGAAAGTGTTGTTATATTTTCTTACGTAAATCTGCTGCATATATAAGTGAGGTTAAGTACTGGGGCCTCATATCACAGGTGAGGGCCTCATGACTGACACTGTACTTGCATAACTGGTAGCGTTATTGAGCATAGAGATTTAGCCCTGCAACATGATAATTGCTCTATTACACCAAAGAGCATTGAGAGGAAATGCAGTCTATCTAGGCTAAGTGCACAGCAATGTTTAAACCAACAATTTCCTTATGATTCAGGGTCACTTTAGTATTTCCTATATCCTGTTGCCCAGCCATGTAGCCCTCCTGGTTGTTCAATGATATGCTGATTGTAAACATTTCTGTGAATCATTCAGAAACTAACTTTCCAACTTGATATTCATCAGAATTGTTTGTCATACATGAAAAATATAGATACAGTCCTCCAAGTAGGACAGAAAGAGAGAATAGGACTTGATATTTGAGCACTAATGCAAAAATGACACAACGCTTTAAATATTGTGGAATATTTTTGTTAAAATTCAGTTTAACGGGGCCAGGGATATAGCTTAGGGGCATAAGTGCCTGCCTGGCAAGTGCAAGGTCCTGAGTTCGATTCCTAGTACCAAGAAAATTCAGTTGAACCTATACATTTTAAACCACTACAGGGTGAAAGATTCCTCCCAGAATATTCTTTAAAGATTTTCTATTGTCTGGCTACATTTTCTAAGTTTTTTCATAGAATATCATAACTCCCTAGGAAGCCCATTTGATATTCATGAATTCATTGTTTGACCTCTTTGAATGTTTGCTCGAACTCCAGATTTTCATTCAAATCTTGTTTCTGTGCAGTTATGGATGAATTGATGGTAATATACCTGTGACAGTTCACTTTAATTATTAACTTGATTGGCTTGGCACTTACATAAAAAATTAGTAAAACACACTTGTCTGTGTTCCTGGATGGACCATGGAGGTGTGGCCCTGTTCACTATACACGGAATTTAGTCCTTTCCTCTCTAATTCCCTGCTCTATTTCTCAGGAGTCATGAACACAGAAGCTTTGTTCTTGGCACCAACGAAGTGTGGATGAGGTCCACTGAAGCCATAAGCCAATGTAAACCTCTGATGCAAATTATAGGTGTTGGGTTTTCTTTCCCAGCAATGGAAATACTGACCAAAACAGCACAAGCCTTTGCAAATTTCACTAACATTTTCTAATTTCTTTTTACTTGGTTTTAGCATCATCATTTAATTAGCATATGCTTTTCATATATAATGTCAAACTTACAAAGTCCTTTTCAGGAATAACTAGTGATTAACATTGGCAATAGAGTACTTAGTCAAGCTTCATAGCAAAAATATGCCACTATTTTCTTATGTGCTAAAAACGTTTTTTTTTAAATAAATAACACAAAACAGTACTATAGTAAGTAAACTAATTGACCAATGATAGAAATTATATTTGGTAGGTCATTTTGCCTGCATTTATAAACTTTATAAAAAATATTATCTAGTTCTGAAATGATAGAATTCCCTTTATCTATTCCTCAAAATAAAACAGAAATCAGGTTTATAAATAACATGTTTTGCTAGTGCTTTCACGGTATCTTCCAGAATACATTTTTGAAAATAATGAAAATCATTGTATCAATCCACTTTTTGTTGCTGTAACAACTTGCCTGAGGCTGTGAAATTTATAAATAAAAGAGCTTCATTTAGTTCACAGTTTTGCAGTCTGAAAGTCTAAACATCACAGCACCAACTCTGGCAGGTGTTTGCTTCATGGAATTACCTCATGATGGGTGGAACCACAACGACCAGTGTGTGTGCAAGGGGAAACATTGCATAAAAAGACAGGAAACCAGCATGAGAAGCAGGGTGGATCTTCACTAGAATCTGAATCTTAAAATTCTCCAATGCCTCTCCAAAGTACCACAGTGGAAACAAAGCTCCCAACATGTGAACCTTTGGGGGACACAGTTTAACTGTGCCCAGCCCATAGCAATCATGTATATCAGTAAATTTTAGTTCAAGAGTTATTTTTAAAAGAAATTTATACTTCTCCAAGCATGTATGGGGGGCTGCATTTTGTCCCCTTTTCCAGTGTGATGTTCATTTTTATTGCTGTAAAGTTTCAGTGCAGGTAGAAAAACAATGGATTCATTGCCTAAAGACAGTATGCTTTTCATTACTAAGCTCATTAGACATTTTAAAATAGGTAAAGTCATAACCAGGATCCTCATCATTGCTTAATCAACCTAATTATTTGAATACTGTTGGTGCTGCTCTATCAATACACTTCTTGAAAACTTCATTCCACTTTTTTCATCATTCTATTTCTGTGTCCTCCTGTGAAAGCTCTTATTAAAACTAATTTGTTTTATGCACTGACAATCATGTTGAAAAGTCAGCAGGAAATATAAATCATCCAATTATTCCTACTGAGGAAGCAGCATGAAAGTGTTGATAGATTTAGAATGATGATTTCTACAGCTTTGCACTACTGTGCAATCCAAAGGGCTTTGATGGCGGGATTCAGATTTGAGTCTGCTGTTCTTTCCTTTGTTCTACAGGAGATTATTTATTCCTACATGCCCCAGAACATACAAGAGATGATAGAAAATACAGAAGGAAAAATGCAGATAATTTATGGTGTGGGCTTCCTAGTGAAAAAGCATCTGTTGCTGAAACATGAGGTTTGTCAATCTGGAATAATTATCGAAGCCATTTTGAAATCAGTGTCAACTGAGTCACTTTTTGTATCAGGATTTCACCTAATCAGATTTATCAGACATGTGTGAGTACACAAAATAATGATCTTCCCTTTAATTGAAACAGCCGTAAACCACAAACTATACCTCTCCACTCTCTGACACAGACATCAGGAAAAAACCTGCTCATTAAAAATCTAGGAAAGTGGATAAAAATTGGTGTCATCCTCTGAGAAGTTAACATCTCAATGTGGTGCACAACTTAGACACTTAATAAAACATTGTTGAAGACAGCACAGCTGTTGCTTTGAAACAAAACATTATTTTATGTGTTGTCTTCACGTTAGTCTTTGATAATGAATAAAGAAAACAGCCAATTTAAAACTCAGGGATGTCCTTCGAGAACAGAGAAAGCAGAGTTGCATCCTGAGAGCAAATTAGGGTGAAGTGAATACCTCCATAACACTCCAGATGGTTTAAAGAAGTTTAGTGATAGATCTGCACAATTCTACTGGGAAAAAGCACTAAGCCAGTCCAACATTTCACTGAAGGAGCTGGGCACACATTCACTTCTTTAAAAATTAATCTTTGCATTTTAATTTGATTTAACTTGACTACAGAAGGAAGAGCCCATTCATTGATTAAATTATGTTCTACAAAAGCAGAGTCAAACTCTTGCCTGGGTCTTACTTGCATTTTGCCACATAGAATAGGCTTTTTATTGGCTGAAGAATGAAGCCCTCACTTTGACCATACACTAACCATGCCACACTCACCACACAATTAGCCAGCTCTGGAATCTGGATGTCTTGTCCACTCAGAGCCCATATGCTCCCCCTCTTGTTTAAGAAGCGTAGGATCTTGGATGTCCCACTTAAATAACCAAGACTCCTTTGAGTTACCCAGTAGGCACCATTCCTATGCCCATTCCCACAGGTACAGTACACATCATATGGCTGGTGACTATAGGCAGTGGCCAGAAGATGGCTGCTTCTCTAGGTTTCTGAGGCAATCCCAGGGAGCTAGAGTGACTAGGTACTGAAACAAGGAGTTGAAGATAAGAGATGTGGAATGAGGAGGTAGAGCATGCTGTCTGGGTTTTGCCATTTCTGTGTGGAAATCCATCCAAATTTGCCTCTGGTTTCATGATAATTGTGGACAAATACCAGGGTGAGCAGATAAAGTCAACTTTTAATATTGGCTTATCATTATTCACGACTTGAAGTAATTTAGACTTAGGTTATGTTGATCTCTATTATTCTCTATACCCTGCAAATAGGAACAGTGGGCCTATCATACTTTCAGAATATTTTTAATGAAAAATAGTTGTAAGTCAACAGAATATCTATGAATAATTTCATTAGGTTTACAAATGGGATGTGACAGGAAGTTCTGACCATGGTGAGATGGCATATGATATTGGAAGAAGTCATCTTAATATTTTTAAGCCTGTGGAAAATTAGTCAGAGCTATCAATTTCGAATGAAGACTGTGCATATAAATTCATGAAATAACCTTGCCAGGGATCATGTAAGAGTGCTACCTGTGAGGTTTTCTAGACATTAGAGAAAACTTTTTCTAATGCATAGTTTAACTAGTATTTCTTAAAAAGGTATGACATGAAATGTCAGAAATGGAAGACATTAATAAATAACAAAAATATTTTCACTGGACATCTGGATACTAAATTAGGAACCGTAAGCATTTCTAAAGAAATCCAGGAATTTATACAGATTAAAACTAGCATTTATTTAAAAGTTGCTAAGGGAGAGAGAATAAAATACAAATCTTAAACAATTTGAATGTGTGCACTGGTAGCATTTATTTAGAACTAATAGACACTGTGATGTATTTATGCAAAGCCTGTTTTAAATCAGATTTACCAACAGTTTTTAAGGTAGCTTTTACCTTTGCACATGAAGTGTCCAAAGGGAAACTGTACCTCTTGCTGGATATGTTAGGTATTTTCCAATCTTTTTTGTTTGTTGGGATGTTTCCTTATATGTCAGGGGAATTAAAATATGTAAAATAAGTACTGAAAACATTTAAATTTCAGTAAGTAGTGCATCCCTTGGCTCTTTTTTTTTTTTTTTTTTTTTTTTTTTTTTTTTTTTTTTTTTTTTTTTTTTGCGGTACTGGGGATCGAACTCAGGACGCTGTGCTTGCTAGGCAAGCGCTTATTCCACTGAGCTATATCTCCAGCCCCTCATCCCTTGGCTCTTTTGAACTGGTCTTATGTAGGTCAATAATTACATACAAATTTAATTTTATTTCTGACATAATCAAAATGAGGAAATTCATAGCAATAAATATACAAAGCATTATTTTGCTACTTGGGCCAGCTCTCATATTTTTATTTAAATTTGACAACTCATGACATTAAAATGCCTTTCTGATCTGGAACAATTCACTTAAAACATCACTCCCCGAAGTTGTCTTGTCCCAAGTACATTGTTATTTATTCTCATTTCACTGCAGAGATTTGACTTTGATAATGCTGATCTCACTCTCTTTTAGGCTCTCAGCTTTATTGCAGGCATGTGTCAGCTTATTACTGAAGTGGTTATACATAAGCCCCTCTCAAATAATCACTGCCCTATTTTGTGGTTTATTTTCAGGCAACACTTCTATTGAAAGCAATGACTCTGACTTAGCTCGGTGGGTGTCTCACCAATCAGGATTTAAGTTACATTTCTGATGGAATGAACTATTCAAGCAAACACATTCCCATGAAGAGAGTGTAGCTGAAGGTTTATTAATATTCAGGCCTGCTGCAAATAAGAGGCTTCTCCTAAATAAGCACATTAATCTTGTCTTTTCTTATGAACATACTTTACTAGTGACCCAAGTAAAGTGCCTTCATTAAGCCGTCCCCATTTTAGGACTCAACCACGGCACTGCAGAGATCAAATTGCCTCTCAGTGAAGCACGTCAAATTTCTTCTTTATTTTGAACATGTAATTAACAAACCTACAGATGTTAACCCTATTGACATGGCACAAAACTTAGGGAGAGGTGTTCAACTTACATACAATGACGAAATTTATCTTTCCCTCCAGACAGCTTGAGGGTTTCTCATTAGACTTACTGGAGATTATCTATTTCTGTTTATCAATAAATACCAAATAAATATCCTATCATAAGCCCTATTATTTTATTTTCCCTTCTCTTCATTGGTTATTCTTCATTCTGCATTCATCAGCTGTTCTTATTTTAAAAATAAATAATAAATCAGATATTACTGGAATGCTTTTTCTGATATCAGCTAAAAATGCCTGGGTGAACTATCACCCAGTTTGGATTAATATAGGTTATTATAGTATGTGAAAAATTCACTTAAGACTTTTCTAGATGACACCTTCAAAAGTGTATGTATTCATCGTATACCTCAAAACTAATATACCCCATGGCTAACAGACCCTGTGGCTTTGTATTGGAGAAACTGGTTCCATAAGAAAGTTACTGCAAGGAAACTGTTGTCTTACCACTGAGTCCCAAGTTGAAAGTCCTAAAAACAGATGCATTAAATACACACATAGATTTATCAATGACCTGGGACATTTTTTGTTGTTTGTTTATTTTCAGGTAAGTCAGTCTGAGTTAATGGTTCCAGGTTGAGTATCAGTGAGATGTTTTTGAAATAATTCTTTAAAATAATTCTACAGAGTCCTATATGCATTTATCATTTCTATTATGTTCCTAATATTTCCAGGATACTTTAATACTTTGATTTTCTTTAGCCCTTAGAGCAACTCATGAGCAAAACGGTAAGTATAGTATTAACCTCATTGTAAAAATGAACTTTAAATGTGTTGTCACAATAACAAACCTCCTTCAGTCAGAGGGTTGATATAGCATCATGCCTCACTCATAGGTTGGATTAATTTTTGGTGTTACTATTTTTGATTTCTGTTAAGTATAAATTTAATGGTCATTCCCCTTGTTTTCTCCAAGTCATCATTTAGACATAGACAGTAGAGTATTGAGTGATTCTAGTAGTGTTTATACATTTAAGGTGGGCAGAGATTCCCACGTAAGAAAACCTAGAATAGCAATGTGTAAGAATTAGATGAAATCTGTGAGTAGCGCACTAAACACTATGTGGATGAGAAAGAACAGGAACTTCAGTGTAAATGAACTTCAGTGTAAATTGAAAAATTACAACATTGTGACAAATTTCAAGCAACCAGAAAAGGGAAAAAGAAAGAACTTTTTCTCTTTGTATTCTGTTCTGATAAGACCTCCAGAATCAACATTTTCTCCCAACAAATGAGATTTGTGAAAACATTTTCTGTTGGTCCCAGCTTTCATCAATCTTCAGTTCATCCAGAACCGTCTATGGGGCATCCCATCCTGGCACCAGCCACAGCCAGGCTTGTGTACCATATCTGAGTTCTGGCCCCATTTCTATGGGCTTCTACCCTTCATGCTTCCATCTTGTATTAATTCCAGCGTCATCATCCCTCATCCATCCCAAGGGTTGAGAGCTCTCTCTTGCAATTGTTATCTCAGAGTTAGCTGAGTTTGATTTATATATTCTGGTCTTTCATATATATGGAATAAGCTTCTATATTAAATTATCTCAGTTGACTACTGTGACTTTTTACAAAACTAATATGACTTTTAGTTGCCTACTTGTTTAAAAAAAAAAAAAAGACTTTTCCAAGAAAAGACAGAATAAATATAAAATAAAATACTTTACAATTACACATGACGTTTTCCTCAACTGGGATATCACTATTTCTAGGGATGTGTGATGCTTTTGCACTCATCTCAGATCAAGACTTTTTTATTATTCTTTTTAAACAACTCAGTGAAAGAATTGGGAACCATAAAATAGACCAAGGCCACTTATTTAGTTCTGAATCGTAAGTTTTTATTTGTATGTAAAGTCACATACAAATATTCCTAGAGAATATGATTCAAAATTTGAAAATGTGTGGCTAGTGTTTATTTGGCATGTGTGTGTCCACGTGTCTCTATGAGTGCTTTATTATTATTTTGTAGAAGTGTATATGATTCAAGTAACAGATGTACTTTATAAAAATTGCATGTACAAAATTTGGACTATAAAAGCACACTTTGTAGTGTAGTACAGTTTTTTCAAAGTTCTTTATTATGATTAGTTGCCAATATTAAAGCCATCGCTATAGTGATGCTAAAATTGCACTACATGCTTCTAAATAATTGAGCCAAATGCTCTTAAGTAATTAATTTTAGTCATATTCTAAAACACCTAGATTTCCACAATTTAAAAACCATTTGTTGGCATGGAAACATCAACTTCATTAAAACTGGATTAAACTAATTAACCTAAAACATATTGTACTACTGAGTTTTGATTTAGAATACATTGGAAGGAAAAGAACATTTTTCATAATCATTTTAGATATTTTATGTAATGGAAGTGTTTAGGTTTCATAATGAATTTACACATGTGCTAATGTCACAAATAACTACTTTCCTGGGAAGAAGATGTTTAGGAAGAATGTTTTTATAAAATAAAATTGCCAGTTTTCTCACATGAATGCAGAGAGTAGAATGTTTTATACATAATGTTCATTGTCTTTGTATAACTATAGTACCTAAGAGATTTGAGGAAAATATTATAGTACTATTCTGTATTTCTTCATTTATATTTCATTCCAAGTGACTAAGACTCATGTTATACAATGAAGGGAAAACAACAGTGATGAGCTACAGGACATCTAAAATGTTTTGTGTTAATGAGAATTATCTCTGCTTCTTAGTAACCATATTTTCATAGCACAGAAGCACATAAATGCAGTGGATTGGCCTCATGATAATCACAAAACAATGAATCCAGCTAATGATGGAGTGAATCTTCTGAACACATACGCCAAAATAAACTGTTCCTCCTTTAAGTTGTCATTCATACCTACTGTATCACAGCGACTAACAACCTTGATGTGTTACATCATAGTAATTTCGAGATTGTATTTCTCTGGTTGATCCTTGAATGATATTGTGGATTATAATACATACTGTAGTGAATACAGAGAGCATTTTTTGCTTCCATGATAGCAATTTTGGGTAGGTTTAGAGCTTGAATAATTTTTCTCAGTATTATTATCATAACTCACGCACTGTTTTGCCTTGTATGCTGAGATTCTGTTTTCGATTAGGGCAATTTAAGAATTCTTCAGTGGTATAATGCCTCAATTGATCTTTCCTGTGGTTCTTTGACAGTGATATTATTATCTCTGTTTTACTTGTGCTACTTAAGGCTTGGAAAAGGTGATGTATCCAATTACACGATGATTCGTATAGGAAATTAATTTCAATATAGTTCCATTTACTTTCAAAATCAGTTGTATCTTGCATGATTAATTAAAGAGATAGGCAGTTAATGATCATAATGATGTATTACTTTCAGGAAGCACTTCTTTAAGTAATATGTCAGCTGTAATTTAAATATAATCTTTAAATTATTTCAGCACTTTTAATAAAGCAATGTTGTCTATAACATTGCCTTCTTTATGACAGCGGTAGATTGCATTAAGCAGTATTTTGGTTTAAGGCCTAGATTCTGCTCTTGTGTAACTGTAGAACAGTCTGCTTATTATTTTTCCTTTTGTATACAGGTCATTTAAGTGACAAAATAGTTTATCTGAATTTTCATCACATTTAAGAAATTTCTTTTGGGGGAAGGTTGGGACAGGGTCTCACTATGTAGTTTAGGCTGGTCTTGAGCTCACTATGTAGTCCAGGCTGGCCTCGAACTCACAACCATCTCCTTCCTCAGCCTCTCCAGTGCAGGGATTACAGGTATACACTACTATGCCTGATTTATGAGTGGTAACAACATATATGAGTGGCAACAATACTTTACAAAAAAAGTATTCACTTATTTCATGTGTTCCATAATTTCAAAAACCATTCTTTCATACAATTAAAATCTGTTCACCATGGTGCTTTGAAGATGTCGTGGATACACAGGCAGTGAAGGTGCCTCACTTGCCATTATGGAGCTCACAGATTAGAAGGCGAAGTAAATGGCACAGCAGACATGAACACAAGCACAGTGATCTATGCAGATGCACTTAGACCACAGGGTGAAGAGTGCTTCACTGAGCTCAGGCTGGAGAGCGGAGACATAGGGTAAATCTCCCTTGTATCCTTTTGAAATCTTGATAGGAGCTAATGAAGCAAAATAAGGACAACTAAAATAATTTCAAGCAGGAGGAATGGTGCATAGGAAAGTTCAACAGTGTGAAGCAATAAGTAGGGAATTGTGGGGCCAATTGTGGGATTAGAAAGGTAATCTACAGGGAAAGGGAAGACCAGATTATGGGCACAATGCCAAGATATATGCATGCAAGAAAAGATCATTGATACAGTTGAAAGATAGGATTGATATAATGAAGGAGACCTCTTTGGAGAAAGATAGAGAATGAGCTAGAGTAGAAGACTGTGGCAATAAGATGGATTCAGCATGGTGGGAGAATGGAATAAAGAAGTAATGCCTATATATTTACAATTTAGGATTTTGGCAGAGATTGGAAAAGTATACATCAAAATAAAGAACACTTTCTGACATAGATTAGATAGTATATATAAGTAAAGCTCCAAATCCCATCATAAATAACATTAAGGATATGTGTTTATATTGCAATAATTAACTCAGTTAATTATCCAAGTTGATTTCTAAGGTATAGCATCCCTTTGTTTTACTGTAAGCACAAGTCACAGAGTTTTAGCAATTTGACCCCTGTCACCTGCCAGTGTGATGGGGATGGCGTTCAAGGCTACGTGATTTGCTCTAGATTCCATGGCTTCCACTGCACACATGAGCATGTGAGGGCTGCTGAACATGTGCTATGGACCTTGCACTGTGATAGACCCTCGAATTCTCACCGAAGCCTTCAGATTTAGGTGCTTTGGTTGCCTGTATTTCACATATAAAGATATTGAAAACTAGTATCCCAGTAAAAGAACTAGTAAACTAATAAAATCACTGAACTGGTGCTAATTTAATTATTATCCAAGTAAAATACCACAAATACTCACTGAGACATCTAACTAAAATCAGGACACTGTGTACAGTGCCAAGGGTTTTGACTCCTAGATGCTCTGTGCTATGCAGGGTGTTTTGTGTAAAATGAGGACCAAAACAGCACTTGGTCTGAACTAATTTACAATATAGCCACGTGTATAAACAGTTACCTTCAGGAAAAGACAATGCCTAATATAATGTTAGGGGAAAAAGGCCTTATTGATAAGAAAAACAAGAAAAGAGGGTAGATTAAAAGCCTCTTGTTCAGTATTAATGTAGCTTTTCTATGTGAATGTTTAAAATACCTGCCAACACGAGAAAAGCATTTTTTCTTAAATTATCTCAAAAACATTCCCCATGTTTTGAGATAAGTTCATTTAACATCTCCTTTCCTCAACAGATAACTATGGATGCACAATTAAAATCATGATATTTCAAAATGTAGATTTTGTTTTTAAGAGTTCAATGTCTATTCTTTCTATCTGTTATGCAATAAACTTTAAAAATGGAATAAATCCTTCAGATCAGCAAGAATAAAGTTGTATAGTATTATTAACAATATAATAAAATTGAGCACATAGTTTTTCTATAGTCACTTATAAAATATTAGTTTAGTTGGAACAGTGAGAATGACACAAATATTTGTGTATTTTGTAGGTATTATAGTATGAATAAAGGTACAAAGATATTAGGAAATAAATCACTCCTAGGAAATAGGAAATTTTCTTGCATTAGGAAAATGAAAGACAATAGTGAAATTAGGTGATAAAATATATATGAAAGGGGGCTGAAGCAGGCTATAACATTAAACAATTCAAATATTTTTTCAGAAAATACTGGCAGGTTTTAAGCAAGGGTCAAGAGTGACATTTGTTGTAAGACTTTATATTTATTAGCAATCTCACCTTAATTTTTGTTGAGCGCCTATAATTCAACATGCACAAACAGGTCTTTTTCTTTAAGCAATGTGCAATTAGTGGCTAATGCAAAAGAAAGTGTTTAAGAAAAGTCATAATATAATCACTTGCAGCAGCTCCACACAATTCGATATATTTGTAGTGAATTACATCCGTATTGCTGCTGAAATGGATAATTCAAATCTGAACCACTGACTACTTACATCATCAAAGAATAAACAACACTTTCCTTCTTCCCTTTGGCTGGTATCATGTGGTCTTTATGAACTGCTTGTGGCATTTTATGTCTTTCCAGTTGCTTAATCAACACAGCTTTAGGTTATCAATTATATAAGCTATTTTGTAAGGAAGATTAGGGGGAAAGATGATCAAAATTTGAGTATATGCAGAATTCTCCATTATCACATAACCTCATTTCTTTACTTTCCTACAGAATCTGGCTTGATAAAGTTCAATGAAAATTTCATTTCCATGTTAGAGAGAGACAGAGAGAGAAAGAGAGAGGGACCAAAAAGGTATACACACTTCATGCAGAGAAAACCTAGTACATTTACTGAGACATCATGAGAGTAATACAAGTTATCTTTGGCCACTACAATTGTAAGAGTTGTTCAGTGTGGTAACCATTAGGTTCCAGGCATCTATTAGTACAGTGAACTGCTGCTTGGGTAACATTGGTAATTGAGATTGCTGCACGTGCATTTTCAGTCTCTTCTCTAAGGGCCGGCAAGGTAGTGGGTTTTCTGCGATATGAAATGTTCTTCTTGGTCTCCTATGAAGGGTAACACCATCTGTTCAACAAACATCATACTATTTTTCTTTTCCTGAAATGTGTAGTATGCATTTTTTCATTCATACATTTAAACTGCATACTAGTAATATGACAATAATAAAGAAGACAAACATCAGTATTATCAACGAGTTTACATTGCAGTGAAAGGGGAAGGCAGGAGATTAATGAATAAACTATAAACACCTATAAAGAGATACATATGTATGTATCTACTGATCAATCTTCTTTATCATCCATCATCTATCTATTGTATTAGGATGCTCCAGATAATATAACCAATAGGATGCATACATATGACTGTGTACATCTATGAAGAGTTTTTTTTGTGTTTATATATGTGTATATACATATAGACATGCAAATGCATAGATATATAAATGTAAGTATACAGTCTTATGTAAATGTGAAGACACATATGTATATATACACAACTGAGTAGGCATTGTATACATATGCATACATCTGTATGTGTGCATTTGTGTGTGATTGTGTGACTAAAAAATGGGTTTGTTCAATTCTAGATGATATGAAATTCCAACTTTTTCAGGAAAAATCACCCTCTGGAGATCCAGGGGAGCAAATGGTGTCATTCTAGTCCTAAGCCTAGCAAGATAAAAACTGAAGAATAGTATTTCAGATGAGGCATAAAGACATAAATAAGCCAATTTCCTAGTTCAAACATGAGGGAGTAGGAGAAATTCTCTTCTACTTAGGGAACAGTCAGCCTTTTATTTCCTTTTCAAGACTTCAGATAGCTAGATAAAGCTCTGTTACATGTGGGGGATAATCCACTTTACTAGTTCCACCTATTTATATGCTAATTTCATCTACAAACAGCCTCCCAGAAAAAAAGCAATGTTTGAATAAAATATCTGGGGGCTGGGGATATAGCTCAGTGGAATAAGCGCCTGCCTAGCAGGCGCAGGGTCCTCAGTTCAATCCCCAGTACCGCCAAAAAAAAAAAAAAAAAGAATAAAATATCTGGGCACTTCATAGCCAAATTAGGTTGACACACAATTAGCCATCACACTTTCTATTTTTCTGTATTTAATGCTGAAAAATGTTATATACAATGGGAAAGGATCAAGAAGAAATGGAAATAGTGGACCTGCTGTTGGGTTTTGTACATTTTAGTGAGACCCACAGGAAATGCTCCTAAAGAGGTGACCTATCAGGAAAGAACTGAAGGGGTGTGAAGTTGGGGAAGAGGCAGAACCCAGACAAATCGAGGAAGCTTTAAAGTACAGGGAATTATAAGCCAAGGTGTAAGGCAGAAGTCACTCTGATACGTTCCAGGAGCATCAGTGAGCTAGAGTGGCCACCATAGAGTCTGTCACAAGGCAAACAAGTTTAGAAGGGCTCCGATAAATAAAGGAATCGAGATCATGTTAGGTGTTATGTACCACTGCATAGCTTAGTTATTTACTCTGAGTAAAATAGATCACCAATGGGAAGTTTTGAGAATGAAAGTGGCTTGAACTGTTACACATTTTCCACTTTCTTTATAAACATTTTGCTATTTTTGTTTGGCACATAGTGACTGCACTCACCTTTTGGTGTTGATACATATACATATTGCATAGTATCCCTGTAGCCATTCCATTAATGATAAATTATAGTGTGGCAGGGTGCACAAAGAGATCCCCTCCAGGAGGGTACTGGAATGATCCTGGTGAGAGAAGATGGTGACTTCAAGGAGATTAAGGTAGATGTTGAAAACCAGACAAGGTTAAAATAGCTTTTTCAGACAGCATACATACTGCAATAGCACAAAAACACATGGGGGAATATGCACAAGTTTGTGCTTTCCTTGACCTGTTTATTTGCAAACCTTGAATATAAAACTATGTTGTATCCACTCATGTTATTTGATATTTCAGCTATTCATGAAAGTAGCAGCGTTTCTCTAAGGCAAGTTGACCACATCTTTAGAAACACAGTTTAACTAAAATTGTGCGGCACCATGAGAGAGAAGCGCTGATCACTCGGTCCCTCTCCTCCCCTTTTCTTTCCTCTCTTTGACAATTTAATGTCAAACTTGCCATTCTGCCCCTCCTGGGGCATGTAATAAGTGTAGCTGTGCCTAGCAGGGGGTGCGAGAGCCCTGTCAGCTATAGGCTGATGCTCTGCAGGAATATTTAAAATCAACCGCACAACGCTCACTCTCTTAGCATTTTCACATTACTTTTGACTTCATTTGGAATAGAAATGTCAGTGACATTTTCAGAATAAAATGAGGAAAGCTTTTCCATGCAACTGCTCTCACTTGCAACTAAGAAATCAGCAGCACTCTGTGAAGTTGGGACCCTGCACTTAGGGATGATCCGGATCATGCTTTTATTCAGCATGTTATTTTAATGATATGGGATAAAAACAAATGGTGGCGGTCACAGAGGCAGTCATCAGGAGGGGTTTGCTGTTCACTGCACAATGATGTGTCTGTTCTGGAGCTGTAAAATGTTAACTCCCAACACTTCTTGAAATTATTCTTTATTATGCTAGAAAAAGCAAGAGGCCTGAAAACAAGCTGGCTTGTGATTTTCTTACGGCCCGTCACAGCCGTAATAAACGGATAATGGGTGGGCATTCTTCCCTAATAAATGTACTTGAGCTCTTTGTCCCAATTTTATTGTACCAAGGCTCGCCACAATAATTTCATGATTCCTTCTCATTCTAGTTGAGTGGTTATGAAAATGTGAGCACAGACCAAAGTTTTGTAAAAACACAAAAAATATTCCCTCTGAGGTGGATAGGAATGAAGTCGATTGATGAGAGAGGCAGGAGAGAGAGAGAGTTCACAGAGAGAGTCATGTTACTTAATCTCTCAGTTCTACTTACTTCTGCTCTCTCCACCAGTCTCAGCTCTTAGTCTCTGCTCTTAACCCCAGGGAGCTTTCTGGTAATAATAATCTCTCTTGTCTTCGTGTCTCTCTCTTGCTCGTTTTCTCTAACTAGTTCAGCTTTAATATGTATATGACATAAATGCTTAGGGCATTCCGTCCATTTATTGCATATCTTATATATATCCTATGGAATAACCAGATGCTAAATCTATGTACTTTACAAGTGTAAATAATAAATCTAACAATTTGTACAATTGACTAGTTCGCCTTTTAAAAATTAATGTAGAAAATAAAAGATCACTCTAGTTTCAGTTCTTGGCTATTTTAGATTGGTCACTTCAGTACTCTTATTGAAATTGCCTTTAAATTCTATCAATCAGTAATTGTTTCTGTGGCCCTATCAGTAATTGTTTCTTTTAATCCAAAAGGCACTCTTCAGTAGTATGTTATTAAAAAAAATCGCTGTTTTTAAAATAGTAATAAAATATTAGGTATTTTAGAGTGGTACAAATTCAAACAAATTAAGATCTCAAAGAAGGCCATAAATTGTTACTCTAAGATGGCACAAATGTTTCTAAAAGCTCGACTCACCTCATTCATAGTACCTGTTTACTGTGCGCACACAGATGTGTATAAGAGAGTTCAGTAAACTGACACCCTGCTAGACTGATAGATCAGTAGATGGATGTGTAGTTAGAATGGTATTTGCATGGGCTCTCTAGGGATAAGAAACAAGCTGTACACAGGCATTCTATTGCTGACATTTGGAAATACATAGGGATCAGGGTGTCTTGGTTTTCCAGGTTTCCCCTTTGGGTACCATGCCATTTTGAGCATGAAATATTCAAAATGTAAACACTTAGAAGAAGAAATAGGGGAAACAAGAAAAAAAAATAACAGAGGTTCAAAAGAGGAGACCTCGTACTCTGAGGTATTAGATGTCCTTGTTATAGAAGAGGTAGGGAAATCTAATACAATATTCGAATTTTTACCAGAAAAAAATGACTAAATTCAAAAGTGAAGGCCAAAACCAACAGAAAAGTTGCCATATCCATCTCATGATAGCCTCATGTAAATGCGACATTTCCTAGACAGAGTTGAAAGCAATCAAGCAACTAAAGTCTTCCTACATTGCCACAACAGACTGATGTACTGTACACTCAGGCTGAACTAGTTAGAGAAAAACAGCAAGAAAGAGACACAAAGACAAAAGAGGTTATTTAAATGATTATTATTAGAAAGCTCCCTGAGGTTAAGAGGGGAGATTGAGAGCCAAGTTTGGAAAAGAAAGCATGCGCATAAAAAATTTTTATTTTTCTCATTATTATTATGAGTTATTAACAATGAAAAACCAATGACTTTTCTTCAATTTTTTAACTTTACCCTAAGGTGTATTATAAAACAAGATCTTGTAGTCACTCCTTTTTATTCTGCCAAATACTAAGTACTAAAGTTCCCACATTAAGTCTTCAACTATTAATTATAAGAAAAATGTACAGAACAACAAAATAATAAGCATGAGGAAAACATACATTTAATGATCCTACTAAATTCTAACAGCTAGGGGTGAACCTCTGTCATCTGAGAATCCCGCATCAGAAGGTTCTTATTGAAAACACAGCCCGTAATATTGTGAGGGTCCACTCACCTAGTCCTACCTCCTTCCAGACAAAATGAGTGACCAACTATGCAGCTGAAAGTACTAATCACTGGGAGAGCACCACTGATTTTCAGGAACTTGCTTAATTCTGGCAGGAGCTTTCTAACTGGTTATCTTTGGGTAGTGCTTGCATTATATGCAAAAACCTTCTGGGAACCTAGTGTGGGTATATTCTCCTCATCACCTGATCAATACATATGGCTGGTTGTAAAAGAAGTCAGTGCAGTAGATATATGAGCAGTAGACATTTGGACCACATGTTCACAGAATTTACTTGTGCCTGCAGGAGTTGCTTGTAGCTAATTATGGAGTGCTACTGTGCATGCTTAACTATAGACTGAAAGACCCGACAGCAGCTAGTTTGTGATGGGTAGTTCATGTTCTCTACTAAGGCCTGGTAACAAGACAAAAGCCATTTTTAGAAGGAGAATATTTATGGACAAAAGATAACAAAGCTTAGCCCTGCAATCCTAGGTTTCGCTCTGTGACTACACTAAGTCCTTACCAAAGACTCCATTAAACATCCTTATTTACACCTGATATTTTAAATAACATCTTATCTGTGAGTTCTTATGCCCCAAATGGCAGAGCAACTCGCTGGGCAGCCTGGCCCTGGTGCACAGCCTTCTTTCCCTCTCGGGCTTGTAAACTGCAACGTAGATCCATGTCTCTGGCTTTGACATAGTGCTGAAGGGTTGATTAAATTGTGAGGTAGGAAAAAGAGCCAAAGGCTGGTCCTGTCAGTAGAAATAAAACTGCTTTTCATGGCCTTTGTTAAGAGGCATAGAGAAAAAGTGGTCACCAGCTCAGTGCCTCCACACCAGGAGCCAAGTGATGTGTAAATATGTTCTGGCAATTAAAGAGCACCTGGAAAAGCAATTCCTAGTAGAGTCCCTGCTGATTAAATATTTTCTAATCTATTCTCATTCTATAAGATATGTTTTCCTCACATGCATACAGTAAGTGAATTATATGGTAATAGGTGGGAATCCTTACTTTTCTTCTTTCAGATTGTGTGCATGAAAATAACCTTTGTGATTTCTCATGCTATATACAATTTCTTTATTTTGCTATTTTGGTATATTGTGATAGTTCTAGTGTCTTCCACCTAACTTGTATGACAGCCACAACTCTACTGTATGACTCAGTGAACCATCTTAAAAGGGCCAATTGGACCTCCACATAGATATGGACATATTTTAAATGTATGGACCCACTTTGTTTTCTCAAAGAACCTTGGCCAATCTACTATGCACAGGTTTACAGTACAGTAGATCCATTGGTATAACATCTCATGTGACAGAATTTATCATCTCCCAACGGCTTCCTCTGGCCATGTCACTTGCACGTGGCCTCAAACCTGGCTTTGGGCCCAGGGGTGGTAGAGCTGGAGTAGTAGAAAAGAGGCAGCATTTTGCCCCCTTCAGGCTGTATTATGTATTTCAAGTCGGAAATCTAGCTGTGGCATCGGATCTTCAGTAGAAAGAATCCAAGTCTTTATAAGAAAAGACAGGAGAAACAAGAACTGTCTCTCTAACAATGTTACCGAATAACTCCTGGGGACATTTTACTTTCTCCTCTTTATGTCTGCAATTTTCTTAATGGAAGTCATTGATCCTCAAAAGGTTTTTTCTGCATGTGGATAAGTACTATTCACTTCCTTCACAGGATCTTATTCTGAGACAGACAAGGAGTCCAGGAGTGGGTTAGCAGGCCCCTTTCCGTCAGAGGAGTTTGAGCTGTCCAATAGAATGAAGACGTGAACAAGTGCTTTCAGAGCCTATGTCATCAACTTGAACACCTTCTTAAATACTCCCTTGCCAGTTCTAACTATGAATGGATACGTGAAGCACCGCGGCCGGGAAGGTCACACACGCCAAAGGGCCCTGCCACCTGGACATGTAGGTTCACTCCACGCAAGCACATAAGTTACCAAAAGTATGGAATCAAGGGTGAAAATTTACATATATAGAAAAAATAAAATGTGAAGCAAGAAAAAAGGCAAAATAGTGAATGTGTTCAATAGAACACCTGCAGTGACCGCGACTACAGTTCCTCCTACTGAATTCTCTCCCATTCCCCTTCGGATACCCACAAGGAAACTGTTCCCAAATGTGAGAGGAGAAATAGATTCACACAGAACAAGGGGTGAACTGTGGTGGCCACGCGAGCGGGCTGCTCTGACAACTCTCACCCCCAGCATACGATTAATTTCATAAAAGAAGTGTGATATGGGCATCTAACTCCTCCCATAGTTGTTTTTAGAAGGATTCCTATTGATTGATTTATTTTAATTTTATGAATTTTATTATACTATAAAATATTTATTTACATGCAAAAGACCAGTACTAGGCTTATTCCTTAAACTCCTTTTGTACAGTAGTTCCATTGCCCTGATAAATTAGTGGGTAAGCAGAGCAAGCAGCATCTATGTCATAGCGGAAAGCTTCCAAGTTTTTTAATTGACTTGGTTTCCAAGTGTGTAGCAAAAGGGGGGAGGAAGGAAATACTCTATTTACTTACTCAGTGAATTCCATTACATAAATACATCATACATTATATACTATACATATATGGTAATATATTTCATAATATAATATATAATATACATAAAACATTACATATCTTATTATATATAAATATATCTCAGTGCATTTAGTGCTTCTGTTGGTGAACTTATACACTTGTTTCCAGCTCTAGGCTATCATAAATACAGAAGCTGAGAAAATTCTAGAATAAATCCGTCAGGATTTACAGTCCTCTGCTATACAAGGTGAGCTATCTTTCAAGGTGTTTATGCTTTTGTTTCTCTCAAATATACACCTAGGAGTGGAACTGCCAGGTCACTAGAACAGCACAGCAGCAGCAGCCAAATAGTCTCCCCCCATAGATATAAAAAGTTTTTAATGGGACAATGTACTAAATTGAGCTAATATTAAAAGAGAAATACAAACAAAATGTTTAATAAAACAAATGTTGAATGCACAAAAGTGTAACATGGATCATACACTGGGTAAAACTGACTCATTGGGATTTTGTTATGTGCACATAGATGTTATTCATCACACAAGTGGGTGAGGAGCAAGATCACTTCCTGTGTTCCCTCTGCACAGCTCCTGTGATGCCCAGCTGGCTAATGTAATGGAAACACAATTTTTTTATTATCAAATTATGATCTGTGTGTATTTCACCCAACTAGGCAAGATGGTACCTGAATGTAATCCCCTATATTCTGGGCAACTGAGGCAAGAAGATCACAAGGTGGAGTCCAATCAAAGACATTCAGTGACTTAGTGAGACACTTAACGGGTATTTGAAAAAAGTCAGAGGAGGATAAAGTTCAATATGACTATTGAGAGTTCAAGACCCAGTACAATAGTTAGATAGACAATAGATTAGGCAAAAAGATACTGAGATAAAAATGAAAACAAGTAAATGACCACTGATTTACTTAGAATGAAGGAAAAGATGCATCATCGGTTCTTATAAGAGCGGGGACTCACACTGTGGAGCCCCAAGACATGACCTCACTTCCTTGGTGATGTAACCACACAGAACTTTATTAAGGCATCACGATCTAGTAACAGCCATCTCCTGAGCAGCTCACTTGCCTAGACATGGTCCACACAGAACATGCTTCTCCATTTCCAGAGGCTGCAGCCTCAGGAGCTCAGACAGGAAACACTTCTGTGAAAGATGGAGGAAAAATGTCCACTCCTTTCAGATGCCATAGGCCATGCTGCAGCAACAATGTCCCAGACACCCCAGCACCCCAGGGCAGGTTTCCTTGGGACTGACCACCCATGATCTAGTAAAAGCCAGGTATCCACATGAAGTCTATAAGCCCAAATGCCAATGACTCAGAAACTGGAAAGAACCCCGGGGAAATCTTCATCAGGCCCTAAAGCAGCCAGTACCTCTAGGCAGGTCTCCTCAGAGCTGGGCACAAAAACCTTAGTCAGTGAAGTACAGGATGGGAGGCCAGAGTCACAGCCACCGGCTGCCAAGAGACACCAAGAAGCCTAGTTTATAACACTCAGGCCCGGCCACCACCACTTAAAATAACTCCATAGAAAGCCTTGCAGAAATCCACAGTCACACTGGCTTATGAAGCCCTTGGTGCCAGTTGCTGTGGGCAGCCAGTCCTTCCACAGTCAGCACATCCATGACCAAAACCTCCACCAGATAGGCTGTGATTATGGGAAGAGATATCATGATAAGTTTTGAGAGTTCCATTCCCTTCGAGGAACTTTGAAATAAAGTTCAATATCTGTGTTCTGACACTGAGCAACTTTTAACCATGAAATTGGTAGATGAGAAGGGAGACTTGCATGTTGCACTAACTCAGTTGGAATTAGAAGAAGCCTTTAGGTTTTTTGAACTAAACAAGAATCTTAAACTTTTAATATGTGCCTTAAATTGTGCACCAGAATATCTTGATCTTTTTTTTTTTTCTCTTTTTTTACGGTACTGGGGATCGAACTCAGGACCCTGCGCTTGCTAGGCAAGCACTTATTCCACTGAGCTATATCCCCAGCCCCCATCTTGAAATGCCTTTTCTAGGAGAAGAGAAATCCATCTGCCACAGAGGAGCATGCCTCTGGAGAAAGCCTTATTGTGCAAATAGTCACACTGGTCAAACCAAATGTTTCCACGGGCATGCTTATCGTGCCGTCTGCATATACTATGTAGCAGGACCTGGAGTCCAGGTGTGGAAGTGCACCCACTGTAAACTGTGAGTTCATAAGTAGTGCCAAAACTTGTCACAGCTGAATATGGGCAGCATTCTCTGCCACCAGAACCCATAACACCAAAGGATCAATTGTCCAACCCTCCAGTACTATACAGACATTAATTCCATGTATTCCTTCAAGTCTGGAGAGTTTGGAACAAGGTGATGAAAAGAATGAGGTGGTGAACACTAGGAAAAGTGCACAGCCTCATCCAGCTTAGGTCTTTAGGACTGTGGTATGCTTTGGATGAGAAGGAGAAGAAAAAGAGATCATAGAGATGAAATAAAAGTTGTGAGGAAACAACTCATCAGCATTGATTGGGTACAGATAGAGAAGCCTGTTTGGGAGCTGACATCTAATCATCCTTCCCCTGCGCTATATTCTTGCTGTCAGGCATAAAGCACACTGACTTTTGTTCTAGAGTCTGTAAATGGAGGAGGTCTCATGTTTCACATGCAGTAACAAATACATTTCCTGGAAAAACATGCCAGGTTTTACTCTGAAGAAATTAGTTTAGCATTCACTTACCTTCATGAGCAGGGGATATATTATAGAAATTTGAACTGGGACAATTTATTAGTGGACTCCGAAGGGCACATGAAACTCACTGGCTATTGCATATGTAAGAGATGACCACAGCCAGGAGATAGGACCAACACTTTCTGCGGTGCTGCTAATAACCTTGCTCCAGATGTTATAAGAGAAGATTATGGCTCAGTGTCAACTGGGGGATTCTCGGAGTATTGATGTCTGAGAGGACGGTCAGAGTCTCCATTTCCCATGTTTCAGAGCTCTGAGGACACTGACCAAAACTCAGTATCTCTTTTGGAAAGAAATATTGACATGCTATGTTCTCTGTAAAAGCTACAAGTGTCCTGGAGAGTTTTCTGAACAGGGACCCTGGAATGATTGGGTGGTCATCTTCAAACAGGGTTCAGCTGGTGCTCAGGAGCATCCGTTCTTTCACGGTGTGAACTGGGATGTGATGGAGCAAAAGCAGATGGTACAGCCCTTTAAACCATGTATCTCTAGGGAATTTGGTTTGGACAGCTTTGATCCTCAGTTTACTAATGAACCTGCCCAGCCCTCTCCTGATGGTAAGCGCATTGTGAGGAACATTGTTCGGTACGAATCCTCAGGCTTTGACCATGGCACTCATCTTTTGACATACAGTGCCTGAAGAGTGTGTGTGATCCTTGTTTGTCAACTACACTTTCTGCTTGTGTTGCCATTTAGAGCACAATATTCACGAAAAACTTGTTACTACTCTGGATAGAATTGACCACGTTGTAATTGTCTGGAAGCTAAATTTAATTTCTTTTTTAAAGTTATATTTACACATAATATTTGAGTTTTATAGTCTATAATAAAGGATGCTGTGGATTTTCATAGATAAAATTACTCTTTGTGATTTGACTTAAATAGCAAAGAGGTACTCACTTGTTAACCAAACTTGCAAACACATTCTTCCATTATTAGGTGGAGACAGAATGTGTAATCATTTCTCTTGTTATTTACTCTGCAGGAAAATAATGTGTCTTTTCAGTAGAATATCTTATCTATGCTTGCTTTCCTCCAAGCCACATTACCTGTCCTTTTAGGCTCCAGTTTATGTACTCAGGGAAATTAAAAAAATAATAATTTTGAATAAATCTTGAGAGATCACATACATTACAATTCTATCTCCTTCATTAAGTTTTATCATAGTAGGGTGACGGAAATAGTAGCATTCATTTTAGGGACCGAATTCTTCAGACGGTTTTCATTAAAATTAGTGGTTGCCAGTTTATTTCAAAAGTTGCCAGGCGTAGCATTCTTCCATTTATTTTAATGCCATTTTTTTGAAAACACTTGAAAAGTATCCATAATCCTTTAAATATATGACAATGATACAATTAGTAAAATTTAATTTTAGAGAAGCTATCTAGTTTCAAGTTTAGAATAATTTAAAATTTGCAGGCATTTAATAAATTATCTTTTTATCTTCTTTGGATGCTGCATTTCATTAGAAATGTAACTTTTCCAATGCTTATAGTCACATGTATTCAAAAACTAACTCTGAAACTAATGAAAACCTCACAAGAAAATGTTTACATACATTCATGTTTTTATTTGAGAGGTTATATATGTTTCTTTTAGTGCCTGGAACTTGCTTTAAAACAAAAAGCAGTGTTTACACCATAAATTTACAGAGAATTCTGATGTAACAGAAATACATCTATATTCATGATCTTTCTTTAAGTGTTAATCTTTTCCAGGGGCAGGTAAGAATGGTGAACAATCACAGAGGAAGTTTATTTATAATGTGTATTATTGGGCCGATATTACAATTCTCTTGGGCATTTAGATCTCATTTTGAGAAATAGTGGAAGCTGCATTCATAGTGCAATATTTTAAGATAGCAGAAACAGCAACTTTCAAATTTATGCACATTTTTAACAGATTTTAAAGGAAGGCTTTATTAGATATCTTTCCATTCTTCACCCAACAAAAGTTTAACACTCCGCAGATTTCTGCCAGTAATATACAAATTGCGATTATTTTTCTACATGAGGTTTTAATCATTATTCAGGGTGGTCTTTTGTTTCTAAGGTTTGGACTATTAAGATTTACTATGTATATTTTATGCAGAATTGCATTACAAGTATTTTTAATTGAATTCCCATTTTTGTTGTCTTTAAGTCTCATGCCATTCTTTATACATTGTATATAAGTTCTATCACAATATTCACAGGAGGAAAAAGGCAATGGATAGTCCAAATGATTGGAAATTTGGTGTTCTAGGAAGTCATTTATTTTGAATAAGCCTGTATTCTGGTCAGATCATTTTATGCATATACAGCTTGAATTAAATATCAAGTATTAGGCTTCTGTAGTGCCAGTACATTCACTTTATAAATCTGTTTTATTTTGATTTGTGTCATGTAGAACGCTGCCTTGGCTGACATAATGTAATATGGGTTTGTGTGCCTTCTTTTTTATGTTGAAAACCTTATAAAAAAGCATTTCATGCACATCATAAAATGAAACACTTTGTGCTCCCTGCTGATCACATCCTCTTGCATCCCTAGTAGAGAAAATTAGTATCAAAAAGTTTTATTTGGGCTGGGGATTTAGCTCAGTGGCATAAGTGCCTGCCTGGCAAGGGCAAGGTCCTGAGTTTGATCTCTGGTACCACAAAAAAAAAAAAAAAATTTATTCATTGCTTCCACATGTTTATTATTTTTTAAAAACCCCTAAAAATACACCCTTAAAAACAATTATGCTTGGTATTGTGGTGCGTATCTATAAGACAGGAGCCTGAGACAGGAGGAATTCCATGATTTTAATGCCAGCCTGGGCTACATAGTGACATAGTGACTTTAAAGCTAGCCTGAACAGCCTAGTGAGACCCTTATATATGCATATATAGTTGATTGCTTTCAGTAATATAAGAGGTCTCATTTCCCTAGTCAAAAGACATAGATTGACAGACTGGATCAAGAAACAAAACCCAGTGATATACATTTAGAGAAATATGTTGAATCAAAACGGAAATTCATAAACTAAAAATCACAAGATGGAAAACAACATTCCATGCAATGGGAATCCAAAGATAATCAGAAGTAGATGGTTGAATTTCAGACAAATTGGTTTTCAAGTCACAACTAATCAGAAGAATCAAACAAAGTTACTATATATTGGCTAAGGGGATGATTCAACAGAAAGAGATAATAATTACAAATGTGTGCACACTGATTACTGGCACACCCAAATCTATAAAACAAGCAATAATGGACATACTATCCAGTGAACTTCTACACAGTCATAACGGTTGCCCTTGATACCCTACTGTCACAGGCAGGTTAAGTAGACTAAAACAATCAATGAACAAATTTCCGTGTTGAGCCAAAGCTTTGAACCAATAGACTTCATAGATATTTACAGAGTATTGCACCCAACAACAAAATAAACCTTCTTCTCAATAGCACATGCAACTTTCTCCCAAGTAGACAGCAGGTTATATGTCAATCAAGAGATTTACGGGTAAAGAAAATGTGGTGTTTCTACACGATGCAGGGCTACTGTGCCGCAAAGGATAAATGTGCGTGGCCTGTAGGAAAACAAATGCACTCCAACACCATGATGGTGAGTGACATAAGTCACGCACAACCGAGCTAAAATATCCTATGGTTTCTCTTATGTGAAAAGCTCAGACATAAACAAGATAAAATAAATACGGGCTTATAAACATGAAGGTGCCAACGTGTGGAAAAATTCAAATAAAATTTATAAGGAGATGGTTACAGATACCTATTAAACAGATCAACTAGAAAAGAGATATGAAGGAGAAGAATATATTTGAAGAGAAGATGAATGGTTGTTAAAGTATCGGGTGAGTAACCACGAGGGTCCCTAAGATCCTAAAAGGGGTTTCATGTGATCCCTTTTCCCTATACACACATTCATTTATTGAGAGACTAAAGAAAACATATTCCTCAAATTCGAATACGAAGGGCAGATATGACTGCAAATATCTTGTATTAAACCAGATGTCAAAAGACACAGAAGTGCAAAATGCTGCTCTTTTCAATGCTGCTTTAAAAAATATACTTTATATAAATATTTTCTCTTAACATGTGTTTATTTTAAAGAAATATGCTTTTTCCATTTTAGCTTCCACTATGATAAAAGCATACAGATGTAACCCCTTGAAATCTGCTTAGAATTCTCATTTTTAAAAATGTAAAGGGTGCAATCAAAATGTTTGATAACTGTTGAATTATTCGGTTAGCTCAGGTGGTTGAACATCTGGTAAGTAGGACTTGGGAAAGAAGTACATGTTCCAGTAATACAGAAAAGTCCCAATAATTCAGAACCTCTCCAGAGCGAAAGGCGAGTAACGTTGGGTGGACTCAGTATAGTGTTTAGCAAAATGGATTAATTATATTATGACATTTCAAAACTCTGGGAACTAAGAAATAACCCTGAATATTTTCATCAAGAAGACAAAAGCAATTACATGGAAGTGTTTGAGAGTCATAATGATATTGATCTTTTCAAGGGCCAAACTGGAATGCAGAAAACAAAAGAACAATAACTCCCAAATTCTCAAGGGAACTGAGGACTCCAACCCAAGAAAGTACTCGCCTGGCAGTTAGCACTGCACAGAGTGGAGCCAAATAGGGTCCCAGCAGTGAGGACTGCGGGAAATTATGAAATCAATCACTTCTCTCAGCTCTTTGACTGAGGAGGTGGCAGTTCTGCAGAGGTGATGAATGCAGTAATGCAACTAAAGGGAACTAATATTCTCAACTCAATCTTTGGCTTCAGGGAAATCAAACTGCATGAACAAAATATATATGTGATGATGAGCCATATATTCCTGCTGTATATAATACCTAATTGTCAACATCATTAAAAGTTGAATATTAAACAAACGAAACACCTTCCAATACTGAATTATATTTGGAAAATAATGAGGAGTGCCCATGGGAGAGACAATACTCAGAATGTCAGGCAGCCAGGAAATTAGTAACATTTAGAAATGGAAATTCAATCACAATATAATTTAAAATATGTCTGGAAAAAGAAAAGAAATAAAAGCTGAGAGTTGAAAGAGTCTGTTACGTTAAACGTAAGTGATTACTTAATTTTTCTGTAGTCTGTGGCAACATAATCACAAGTATTTCAACTCCAGTATTTCCTTTGCTTGGCACAACTTTAAATTTAATATCTGAGGAACAGAGCTGGTAGTATTTTTCACAGTTGTACGAAACCAACACCTTTAGGTCTATAGAGAGCTCACCTTGTTCCCCAGAATTCCCAGAGATACATAGCCAGCTGACAGCTTCAATTGGCTCCCGTGCCTTTGAATCTGCTCTGGTGCTTCTGCTAATACCAAACTCCTTCCCCTCCACGCTCCAGCAATGATTGACAGCAGTGTGGATAGGACAGAGGTCCAGGCCTTCCTGATCAGGACAGCTCCAACAGATAACATTTGTTTAGGGACTCTTCTTACGAATCTTCGGAATTACTGGCTATCTGAGACTGCCTACCAATTCTTTCTTCCCTCTCATTATTAAAAGTGTCACAGCTGCATCCTAGGGCGAAGCCTTTCACTAACTATTCTTGTTTCTTCACTGCTTGCATCACATTTTTTAATGTCCAGTAAATCTCTTGTATGGCTCATCATATATACTATGTTCTTGGAAAGCTGAACTGACAGAATGGGAATAAGAATAAAGGGAAAAATTGTCTGAGAAAACTATACTAAAGGATAAATATAAAACCTTAAGTATCAGAAATGTAACTCAGATATGAAGGTGCCAAGTTTCTCAGGGAATTTGGAACATCTTTTAAATTTAGGTGGTAACCTAATATTGATTAAAGCCAAGGGATTGAGATCAAGCACAAAAATGTCACTTCATTGGTTAGAGAGTAATATGAGGGCAGGATAGTAAATGTCAATGAGATTTAAGCAAAGTTTCCCTGGGCTACACTGAAGCTTTGGTGAAGATTTTCTTTTTATATAAAGAAAAAAGAGAAATTCTGAAGAAATAAAGTTCTATATCTCCTTTGTAGTCTTTGTATGCTGTGTTGGGAAGATGTAATTTTTAAATCAGCAGCTGTCATTTTTGTGTATGGGGAGAATCAAAAGAAAAGATATCAACGTTATTATTAAACATTGTTAATGTTATTATTGGTAGTATCACCATCATTATTTTGTCTTTTTGAGACAGAGTCTCACAATGCAGTTTAGGTTGGCAATAAACTCATTTATAGCTTAAGTGGACTTGAATGCTAGGTGATCCTCTTTGCCTCAGCTCCTAGGTGCTGGGATCACAGGCATGTGCCACTACACTGGACCATTATTAACATTATTAAGTTATAACAATATGCTAAATTATCTAACCTCTCATATTTTCAAATACTATGCTACTTGTAACAAGAGTACCAAATTGATACATGAGTAAGGTAAAGTATGAACTATGCTAATAACAATCTCAAATATCTTTCCTATATATAGGTTCAACTTACAAATTTCTATCTGAATGTATTAATACTATTCGATTCATACATAGAAACAATAGTTTTATCATTACAAACATTGCAAAATACTTGTCACAACCTGCAGCTCTTGGGAAAGTTTGTACTTTTTCTTACTCCGTTTATTAGTTTTAATCATGGATACTTCCATTTTCTAAAATCCTTAGCCCTTGGCATGCTAAGAAAGTTGTCCTCACATCTATTCCCATTATATAGTTTATAATGTTTCACTCAATGTTGTACCTTTCTTCTATTTGTGTACTTGGTTATAACAAAGCAAAAGTGTGAACCTGCTAAAAATTTAATACTGGTAAATTCATTTTCTATTATTAAGTCAGCTTTAAAACGGCACAACTTGAGACAGAAATCAGAGGAAACAGGAATCTAAACTAAAGAATGCATAAAGCTTACTAAATTTGGACTAGAGTAATTAGTTACAGTTTTCTCTCTACTACATTGAATGTACTAGAGTCTTTGCAACTCAAAGTGATAGTTTTTTGTGTATATTCACTGAAATTAAATAATAAAATTGCTATGATATATCCATATATGCATCTTCTCATTCCATCCAACATTCATGCACACACACATACATACATAAAACTTTGTGTTAGGAGATAATACTTAAATATATAAAAATTCTAAGATTATATATATACAATTTCTCTTGCTATATCCTAGTTTAACATGCATAAGGGAAGTTAAATTGGTGCTCATCAAGTTTAAGTTACATCGACCTACACTGTTCACCTTGCAAAAAAGTCAGATTACAACATAACTTACCCGGTACATGTTTTTAGAAAGTAAAAGTGATTAGGAAACATCACTTCTGATCAAGATATAGAGAGATTCAATATTTTCTGCTGCAGAGCTCTAGTCAAGGCCATTGTCAGATGTATACAAAATGAAGATTGAAAATTTATCTATGAACCCTACAAAGTTTTTCAATAAATATATAAAGTAATTTAAAGTTGCAGAAGTAGTTATTTGTGTGCTAGCCTAATTGTGTGGTAGAACTCCAAAAATTTGAAAGTGTTTTACCGAGTTAAAGTTTTGATTGGATTCAGAAGTATATCTCTGAATTAGATATTTCCAAGGCCACAGAAAAAAATCTATTTATCTTAGAGGAGATAATTCTCTCTCCTGATTTCTTACTTAGAGAAAGTACAGGAAAACATGTGTTTCACAGGGTGAAGTTCTAGAAGTGAGAGTTGAAAAGTATTCAGGGCTTTCGTATAATCTATGTTTATGCCACGTAATATTTGGTACAATGTCACTGAGTTTCATTTGTGTTATTATGCAATTAATTACTACTTGTTTAATAGTACCCTATACCTTTCTATAAATACAGCACTGTTTATCCGTTTAATTATTAAAGGACATATTGCTTATTTTAATAGGGGGCAATTATGAACAAAGTGATTATAAGTACCCAAGTGCAGGTTTTGGTGTGAATATTTTTGCTTCTCTCTGGTAAATACATAGGAGTAGGATTGCTGGGTCATATGTCAAATGTGTATTTAGCCTAACCTTTTGTTTTCCCTCAAAGAATACATGAAAATTCCAAGTGCTCTGAATCCTGTTACTTGGTAATGTCCAGTTCATGTTATTTTAGTCACTCTTATAAAAATATGCTTGTAGCTAATTTTATTTTAGTTTATAGTTCTCTGATGACCAATGACACTGGCTGGTTTCATGTACTTATCTGCCAACTGTATATCTTCTTTGGAAAAATGTCTCTTCATAGCCTCTGCCATATGTTCTATAAATTGAGCTGTTTTTATATCTTTAGGTTTTGACTGTTCTTTATGATACCTGAATATACTTTAGCATATATGATTCCAAAACATCTTCTCCTAGATTATACCTTGTCACTTCTTTTTTGTTACTGCCCATTGGACAACAATTTATTAAGTTTGGAATTTGCTTAAATTTTAGCAAAGGACACAGTATGAAATTTTAAGTATACAATAAAATATTACTAAATTTATGCAACAGATCTGCATCCAGTTTCTCACCCTGAAAAGTTGAAATGCTATCCACACTGATTAACACCTCTCCCTTTGTCTGCCTGGCCTCTGGCATCTACCAGACTCCCCTGTGCTTTTAAGAGTTTGATTACTTTAGATAGCTCATATAAAAGGAAAGCCACAGTCCATGTATTTTCCTACTGTGATGAGTTTTTTTTTTTTTTTTTTGTATAACTAGGTCCTCAGTGTTCATGCATCCACCACTGACAGGATTTCCCCTTTTCCTAAGGTTGAGTGATGTAAACTACATTTTAAGATGATTCATTTATTTTTTCTTTATTTTTGTATCTATGACTAAATTTGTGTATGCTTACAGTTAATTTGAGCTAATGAATGTCTTATTTCCCATACTTGTCAGTTGTGTGTAGATGAGAAAATGTAAAATAAACTATTCTAGCAATTTTCAAGTAAGCAATACATTATTATTAATTATAATAACCATGAGTGGGACGGATCCCCACAATTTATTTTTCCTATCTGACAGAATATTTTTACCTTTTAGGAAATAACTCTGATATTCTCTCCCATTCTTACTAGTGTCTGACAATAATTATTTTTGGCCCCTCTTATAAGAGATCATATTACTAAAATGCTACATAGCAATGACTTCATATAGTACTTACCTTTCAGTACCTAGCTTATTTAATGTAGCCTATTATTCTCCAAGTTCATCCATGGTTTTGTACATTGCCAGTTTTTCTTTCATTTCCTATGTCTATATATCAATGGGCAGGGAAGTTTGTGTAATGTTTCCTTTATCCATTTATCCTTTGATGATACTTAGTTAATTTTCACATTATTGTTTTTATAAATAATACTGTATTCAGCATGAATGTGAAGAGATTTTAACATATGTAATGTTTTCAAACTTTTTTATGCATAACAAAAAGTAGAATTTATGGATCATGTTTTTATTAATTTTAGAAGAACTTCCATTGTGTATTCGTATATTTGTACTAATTTACATATCCACAATGTACAAACATTCCTTTTCTTCACATTATTGTGAAGAATTCTCATATTTATCTCTGTTACCAGCCACTTTGATAGATGTATGGTGACATCTAATTGTGGTTTCATTTTGCATTTCTTGGATGATTGAGTACTATAAAGTTATGGTTTAGATATAAAGTGCCCCTTGAAATCACATATGTGGATGTTTGACCCTCAGTGCAGCAATATTCAGAAGTGGAGGCCAAAGAAGTGACTGGATCATGAGGCTATTAACTTCAACAATGATGAATTCTCAGCTGAATTGACTCTGTGAGAGGGCCGAGGACATAGATTGAAAGAGTGTACCTTTAAAAGTTGTGCCTTGTGCTCAGCCCCTTCCCCTTGGGCTTTTTGCCTCTTTCTCTACATGAGGTGAAAAATATTCCTCCACTACATGTCTCTTCATGCCGTTTCTGCCTGTTAACACGTCTCAAAAGCAAAGGACCCAACTGACTGTGGACAGCAACTGCTGAAATCATGGGCCAACCTAAGTCATTATTCCTCAGATGTGATTAATATCAGGAATTTTGTATCAAAAATGGAAAATTGACTAGCATATTGATACTAGGAACTTTTCCTTATGATTCCTTCCATAATTTTAGTATCATATCTTATATATCATTTACTTATTTTAGGTTAACTTTTATATACGATAAAATAACCCTTCAGTTTCATAATTTTGGATCATTGATTTTCTTAGCATCATATTTTGAAGATTTTCTCCACATTATATAGGTTTCATGTTTGTAGGTTTAATTCGGTTTGCTGTTCTGTTTCATTGATTTACATGTGTGTCTTTGTGTCTTTATCATATGGTTTTGATTAACTTGGTAATTTGTTTGAAGTTAGAAAGTACAAGCCATCCAATTTAATTCTTCTTAAAATTTGTTTTCATAAATTGTGTGTGTGTGTGTGTGTGTGTGTGTGTGTGTGTGTGCATGGTTCTACACCACTTTAGATTTGTTTTATATATTACTGTAGAAAATACTACTCCAATGTTAATAAGGTTTGCATTGATTTGGTGAATCACTTTGGGTAATGTGAGTGTTTTGTAATGTTTTGTCATGTCAACTTGAGAAGTTTAGAAGTTTAATGAAAGAGGGCCAGGGCACTCACTTTGTAAAAATCCTCATCCTGTGCAAGAGGAAGGCATGGAGATGGCCTGAGAGCTACAACCACCCTACTGGGTGGTAGCCCACTTACAATATAAAGTGGGACTCTCCCTTTCTTGCTCTGCTGTTTTTGCTGTCTTCTGCTGCTTTAATTGGTGGCCCCTGTGCCATGACACCCTGCCTTGAAGCCAACTATTATGAACTGAAACCTCCAAAACCTATAAAATAAATCTTTTCCTTTCTTAACTTTGGTTGTCAGGTATTTTGTCTCAGCAACAAGAGAAAACTAACTAAAACAGAATTTGGTACCAGGAGTGGGGTTATTGCTGTGACTGTACCTCACCATGTAGTTCAAGAGCCTTTGGGAATGATTTTGTGGGAAGTATTTGGAAATGTTCTAAGATGTTACCTAAAAGAGTAGTGCTGGAATGCCTTAGGTTGTTCTGTATAGGAGATTCTGGTCAAAAGTCTGAAGACCAGAAAGCTGATAGAAATCCTGACAGTGAAGAACATGCTGAGGCAGTGTATGCTGGGAAGAAGGCCTGTATTGGTTGCTGGACTCCAGATGATGAGTTAGGGCATTTTCCTCAGCACTTTGCTCATGTCCAGAGACTTTACTTGAGACTAAGATTAAGGGTGGTGGACTAATTAATCTGGCAGAAGGATTTCAAGGCAGGGGAATGTCGAGCTGGTGGCATGTGTATTGTGGGGGTTTTTGGCCAGATCTGTGATGAGAATGAAGGACAAAGAGCCCAGAAGGTTGATTTACAATGTGAGCCAGACAGGAAGCTCCAATAAAGCTGTGAACAACAAAGATAGAGTCGAGGAGATCTCAACTGCTGCGAAGGAGTAGAAGGATACAAAAGATGGCGTGAGGGCCTTACAAGAAGCAGCCAGTCTCCACCCGTTCATTACAGCCTCAAAATTGCAAAAGTGAAAGACTTTTCTTTGAGGAGAAAGCCACAGAGCACCATATTCCAGAATGGTGGTGGCCACACCATGTTCCAGAATACTGGCAGTGTAGAAAATTTGTTTCTCACAATTGGGTTCAGAATGCCCAGCAATCCAGGCACTCAGACTCTACAGCCAGGAGAGAGGAAAGTCTGTCTATGGTTCCAACAGGCAGCAGACCTTGGCATCATCCACATGGTGCTGATATTAGGTACACTCAGAATGCAAGAGTTATGGAGTTGAGAAGACTTCTCCCCTGATTTTAGAAGGCCTGGGAGGCCAGGCAGTGTGGCCCTGAGAGGGCAATGTATAAATCTATGAAGGTGAATCCAAAAGGGCACTGGAAACCCAAGTAGTTTGAGAAAGCCAAGAACATAGATCATCTAAAGAAACCGCAAAGAGGAAGCAAACCAACCCAAGAGAAAAGCTGTGGAAGCCTTAGTCACCAGAAGTGCCATAAGGATGGGACCACACAAACGTTTTGGAGCTCACAATTTGCCACAGACAGCCTCAGGTGGTGCACATGGAACTAGAGGACTTAATGTTTACCCTGCTGTATTTTGGACTTGCTTTGGTCCCAATCCTTTGTACTCCCTTGTTTGTAACTTTTGGAATGAAAATATTTACCTTGTGCCTTTGAATGTTGGAAACATTTAAGTTTTCGTTTTTCAAGGCCTTGCTGCTAAGAGTTTTTCTTACATCTCAGAAGAGACTTGAAGCTTGGACTTTTCAGCAATGCTGAAAATGTTAGGACTTCGGTAACTCTTACAGATGGAATAAATGCCTTTTACGCAAAGGGATGTACATGAGTATTTGGGAACTAGGGACAGAATGTTATGTTTCTAATGTAATATAATGTTTATGGACTTAATGCTGGTTCTTAAGGATTGTTAAACCTGTGTTATAATGTTCAAGTTGTGAAATGATATGAATAAGCATGTGATTATATCTGGAAACATGTTTAATGTGTCTGGTTGCCCAGGTGAGAAGGGCTGGATTGCAACAGGTGACACATTGCATCAACTTGAGAAGTTTAATAAAGTGACTTGGGAAGGAGCCAATGTTCTCACTTTGCAAACACCCTCGTCCTGTGTAAGAGGAGGACATGGAGAGAGTGTGTGTGCTATACCTGCCCTAGCAGGTGGTAGCCTGCACATAACATAAGGGTAGAAAGGGGCTTAACCCTACATTTTTTTCCTCATTGCTTTTGCTGTGTCCTGCTGCCTTGAAAGGTTGCCCCTGTGCCATGCCATCTTGTCTTGGAGCCAGCTGATTATGGATTGAAATGTCCACAAATTGTAAGCTAAATAAATCTTTTCCTCCCTTAATCCAGTTGTTAGATATTTTGTCTCAGTGATGAAAGGAATGTAACTAAAACTGGTAATGTGGGTGTTTTGAAAGTATGAAGCTTTCAAACCATGACAAGAAATTTCCTGTCCCTTATATACTTTTAATATCCTTTACAAATGTACAATGGGTTTTAGTCTTTTAGTATATAATATTTTTCTTTTTTCTCTTTTTGATTCTCTTAAAACAAGATCTCACTTTATAGATTAGTCTGGCCATGAAGTCACTAGTGTCATACAGACTGACCTCCAATTTTCTGCGGTCCTCTCGCTTCAGCCTCCAAACTCTGGAATTACATGCATGTGCACACTTACTGAGCTATAAGGCTTTGCCTTCCTGGTTAAGTTTATTCCTAAGTAATTTATGCTTTCCAATGATATTATAAATTAAATTATTTTCTTCATTTTCTTTTAAAAGTACATTCTGTAGAAACACTACTGACTGTATGTTAATTTTGCATTTTGCAAATCTGCTGGATTTTTATTTTCACTTCCAAGTTTTTGTGAACTTTTAAAGGCTTTTTGCATATGTAATTATATCATCTATGAGCATATATACTTTTCTTTTTTTTTATTTGGTATCTTTTATGTGTTTTTCTTGCCTAATCTGCTCTCAGTAGGATTTCCAGCACTATGTTGAATAGAGATAGTTACATACCTAAATATTGTTCCTGATCTTAGCGGAAAAGTTTTCAGATTTTGATGTTAGGTTTGAGTTTGTCATATATGTCTCTTATTACCTTGAGATAAATATTTTGTGGTCTTATTATGAAAGTGTTTTCAGTGTAGTCAAAAGCTTTTTTTCATATGTGTATATAATCATCTACATTTTTTTTCTGGTAAGGAGGTGTACTACTTTCATTGATTTGCTATATTCAACTATCCTTACATCCCAGGGTTAAGTCTGACTTTATCCTGGCTTATGATTCTTATGACATGCTGTTTAACTCTGTTTGTTACCATTGTGTTACTATTTTATACAGGAAATGGTTCAGACCAACCAAGATTCTTCTGGCTTGCCAAATATTTTCTGTGTATTAACGTTTAGATTTCTGTGTGCAGATTGGCAGAAGAATTTTCTGCTTCCTCCTTCCAGGAATATGGGATCCCTTGAATATTCTAAGATCATTTGTGTTGTGGGATTTTAGAATATTCCAGGTTTCGCTGGTGCCCTAGGTCAGGCTGCATAATTAGTTCTTCCAACAGCTCTTCAAAAATCCAAAAAATGCATGTATGTTCCACCTCTTTTTCACCTCAAGGAATAGTTGACACTGACCAGTCCTCTTCCCTGTCTTCATTAGTGAGTTGTGAAGAAGGCTCATTACAAGTGAGCGTATACTGTAGTCCACACTGGTGCCCTTGTTCTCAGAATTTCCTAACTTTATCCTCTTTCTTGCTAACAGTTTCAAGACATAATCCAGTCCTTTGGGAAGTCCCCCCAAAACTCTGTTAATTAGACCTTGTTTAAGGCTTCTCACTCCTCCTATCTGGAGGAGCCAGGAACTCGGAATTTACTCCAACGCTATTGAGTTGTACTCAGGTAGAGGAACTATGGTGAATGACTGCCATGGGTTTCCTTGCCACCTTCCACATGCCTGATCTAACATAAATCTGTGTTGGAGAATTTTCTACTCTTTTCTGTATTTCTTACAAAGGGAATCCATCTGTGTGTTTTATATTGCTATCTCTGTGGGGAGACTGAACTGTCTGAAGGTTTCTCTTCCATCATCTTTCTAACATCCTATTTTGTTAAATAGTTTAATAATAGATAGATACTGAAGGAATTGAATGAGGGCAAAGTTGGAAACAATGTTTATACATTAATAAATCTGCAATAATATATGAATATATATATATATATAAATTCATGAAAGATTGCTTTAGTGGGATAGACAAATATTTCATAATTCATAAAAGTATTAATTGCATTAAATTAATAACACATACTATTTTCTTATACTGGGGCTATATTAACAAGGTTCAATATTAAAACCAAAGAAATATAAACTAAATCTATTGAAAATTATTCCCAACCCTCTTCTCATTCCAGGAGACGAACAATATTACCAGGTTCTCATATTTCCTTGCTGCATCATTTTAATATGCATACACAAACACTTTATATATTTTGCAAAAAATAAATACCATATATAGCCACTATTTTACACTTCATAAAATTTTACAAGTAACAAGATCTACAGTGCTATCATCAGCTTAAATATCTTTCAAGAATGAAAAAAATATACTTGTTTTACACATGCAGATACCTCAAACATTTGGGCTTTTTTGAAGCATTTTTTTCAGAAGGGTTTTGTGAAGAGCTGCAGTAGGATTTAGTCTTCTATAATAAGGATTTAACTAAAAAGGGGATAAATACAGGATTTGGGCAATAAAATGTTCCAGTAATAAGAAGAAAGCAAAGGGAAGTTGCTGTAAGATGTTGTGGGGAAATCCCAGGACAGCAATGAGGCTGTCAAAAATAGCATCAGTCCAAATTACAGCATGAACATTTTACTTCTGCTTGGACATCTCCAAAAAATTAAAATGAAAACAAGGAGTTGTTTGATATTTTTTAATATACAAAAGAATTATTTGCAGTTCTATATTGAGTAGGTTAATGAGTAATGATATCTTTAAAATGAACAAGAGAAACACAAGGTAACAGGTCACTTAATAAAAGAAAATGGGAATAGACAATTGTATCATGACTCGTGAATAATTATGAATGAGTGACAGCTCATAGTAAGGTGATAACAAAAATATGCAATGTTTTCATTATGCAGAGGTGAAAGTAGGAGAAGACACGTCTGTGCATGTGTGTGGAGATGTATACCCATCTGTATGAGGCAGGTAAAAGAGATAAAATGTTCATCCTAAAAGTAGCAATTATTGGAAAAATCTGTATCAAAAAATCAAAAAATAGAAACATGAATACATCACTAAAATATATAAGTAACAGAATGGGAGATACAACCTTTTATCTAAAGTAGTTATAAAACAGAGCAAGAGGTGACTGAGCTTCTCCAGAGATCATCTTGCCAAAGGCACTCCAAGTACAAGGCATGATCAGTACTGCACTATTCATAAGAGTCAAGGAAATTGGGTGAGAGACTATATTGCTTGCTTTTAGTACAACAATGAAAAGATGGCTTGCAGAATGCAGGAAGGGAAGAATTGTCACTGTCATACATCCCACTATCCCAAGGTAGACAGACTACAGAGAGAAGAGTTTCTTTGGGGAAAAGAGAGGGAATTAAATCCTGGCCTTAGATCTGAAATTCAGCCCTGTCCCTAATCCTCTCTCCATAATCATGTTAAATTGCTGTCCTTTCAAAATAACTTGCTATAAAGAGCAATCCCAGTAACAAACAAGGCCAGTGGCATCACAATCCCTGATTTGAAATTATACTACAAAGTTACTGTGATAAAATCACATGATATTGTCCAAAAAAAAAAAAAAAACAGACCTGAGGATCAATGGAACAGACTGGAAGATGCAGCCACAACTAAAACCACACTCAACCAACTTATCTTTGACAAAGGGGCCAAACAAGTTCACTGGAAGAAAGATATCCTCTTCATTATATGGTGTTTGAAAAACTGACTTGGCACATGTCAAAGACTGAAACTAGACCCATGTCTATCACCATGAACCATACTGAAGTCAAAATGGATTAAAGATCTAAATATTAAAACAGAAACACTAAATCTACTGGAAGAGAAAGCAGATAAAATTCTTGAAGACATACGGGTAGGCAGAGAGTTCATGAACAAAAACCAAACTGCACGGGAAATACTTCAAAGAATCAATGACTGGGATGTCATCTTATTGAAAAGCTTTTGCATATCTAAAGAGATCACCACCAGAGTAAAAATAAAACCCACAAACTGGGAAAGTTTTAGCCAAGTGTCCCTCAGACAAAGGACTTCTATCTAAAATATAAAGAGTTAAAAATAAAGAACAGACCCCAAATTCAAATACCCAGTCCAAAAATGGGTATCTGAGATGAATACGCACTTCTCAGATAAGGAAATACCAATAGCAAATAAATGCAAGAAAACAATGTTCAACATCATTAGTCATTTGATAAATGCAAATTAAAACAACACTGAGATTCCATCTCGCCCCAGAAAGAATGGCTATCATCAAGAAATCCACCAATAACAAATGCTGGAGGGGCTGTGGGGAAAAAGGAACCCTTCTCCACTGTTGGTGGGAGTGTAGACTTTACTACTCAGTAAACTACATATTCTGGCATCAGTACAGGGAACGTTTTTCAGGAGACATATGATAGGCCAGAAAACTACCCTCAACAATTTTTAAAAATGAAATCATATCAAGAAGCATTCTATCTCTCCCCCATATACTTCTATTCGAGTTTCAAATTTTCTGCTGTGGAAAAGCAGTAATATATGTATATATATATATATATATGTGTGTGTGTGTATGTATGTATATATATATATATACACACACACACACACACACACATATATATATACAGTATATATACTGTATAATATATACTGTATATATACTCTTTTCTTTTCTTCATGTCAGCTAAATATCTCAGGGCTGCATAACCTGCTACAGGTTCTTTGTCTAGCTGAGGGCTCTTTCTCTTGGTTCCTTGGGGCCTCAGAGTGAGACCATTACCCTACTTCCTACTTTGGGAACTTTAAAAGTTATGTCTTCATAGACACCAGCTTTCGCTTTGAAGACATAGTTTTTCTTCCATTTATTCTATTTTTACCATTTTATTAAGAAGATTCCCTTTTAAGTACACATTTCTTCAATATACCTTGAATGTATTCATATATATTTAAACAATGGTCTCTCCCCTGCCTCACCCCCCGCTTTCTCATCCTCCTTCCAATCTTCAACCACGTGATACATTATTGACCGTTCTGTAAGCTTAGTGACAGACACTGAATGCTCTTATACACAGATTCTTTGATTTCTCTGGAAGGGATATTCTAAAGCTCAAGAGATTTAAATTGATCTTAAGCAAATAGGAGTTTTCTATGATCTAATAAATCATATATTTTAATTCCTTATTAATTAAATTTAGCTTGCTCTTGTTAAAGATTTCCTTTTTCCAGAGGTGGAAAAAAACCAATATGTCTCTAGGTAGTTATGTTTTTAAGAGTGCCTTGCTTTAGAAGACTCACTTGCTCATTGTTGCTTTCTTAACACTCTTTAATTATGATGCACAATTATACTTAAAATAATTTAGGGAATGTAATATCTACACAATCACTTTAATGACCACACTAAGATAATGTATTTGTGCAATAGTAAGTATTTAATCAAAAACCACAATCTATCACACTTTTAATTATGTATTTGAAGACTTTGTATCTAAGTATAACTCAAAGTTAGATTCCTTGTGAGGCTCTATTGCTGCTCTCCGTGTGTTTCTAATGTTTAACACTAATATTTACGGTCTATTTAAGCCACAGTTTACACTGGGCTGAAATCCAAATGGAGAATTCCTTTATAGTGTTCCATTCCTCCTGGGGAAGTTCTACTCACTTCAGAAAGACATAACTATGTCAACCAAAGAAAATACAGATGATATTAACACACTGAAATATTCCTGTCTCAGTTGATGTATGATAAAAGAAAACTTAGAAAATATTTTGATTTATTTGAGAAAATAGGATTAACATAAGACAGAGGATTTTTAAGTTGGACAATAGATACTGTAGAGACAGTAGAATATAGTGATACAAAACATGAATATTATAAGTAAAAACTACAAGTGAAAATACTATATTTACCACTATATTGGGCAACTTATCTCATCTCTCAGTGTGGACTGCAAATGTAGTATAACCATCACTGCACATGATAAGTTTTTATAGCAACTACAATAGTAAGCAGCTGATATATCACATATAAAAGTGGCAAGCCTAGATGGTAAAAATGGCCAGTGAAAGTGGCAAAGTATGTATGATATTATTATGCTATTTTAAATTCTTGAATTATACACGTCATTGTAATTTTTAAGTTTAGCTGTTTGTACCAGTAAGTTCACAAGAAATAAAATTAGTACTATTATACTTCAATAATATAATAATTTAGAGTTCAAAGAAATTAGGCAAATAGATATTATGACCCACAGATAAAAATATACTTAGTGATACCTGACAAAAACACATGTAATAAAAATTGGTAATATGGGCTAAGCAAGCCCCTAGGCTAGGACATTATAATCACGATGCACACAAGGTAGCATACATCTAATACAAAATTATTACATATATATGTATATTAGGAATCATAGACTAGAAAATTATATAATTTGACCCCACATTAGAACTCTTAATGGTGTTTATGTGCAAATCTTTCTAATGCCAGTACACAAGCTTTTTAATATCACATTGTAGCCACAATGGAATCATTACTTGCAATGCGTAGTTCAGAAGGGACTACACTCTGTAGTCACACAAGGATAACTAACGAATTCACAGAATGGTTATCTGTACTGATTTGAATTTTAACAATCACAGAGAAGACTATAAATAACTTAGTTTAGACCTTCAGGCTTTCCTAGACTAAATATGTGGCTTGGAGATTGGAATGAAGTTATGTTAAGAACATCTTGGGTCATAAGTCCAGCTTTGTTTTCGAAAAGGTGTGACAGGTTAGAGATTGGTGGCCTAGATTCTAACAATATGATTGAAGAAACACTTCTCAGAAGATGTTATTCTCACTATTCAAAATAGAATAAATAGTTTGCATTCACTAGCACGGTGCCTTCCTTGCCCACGGCATGTTTGGGGATTCAAAAATCACGTTATTTCTATAAAGGACATCGTTTTATGTGGTATGGTTTGGCCAATCAAGCTACAGAAGCATGCGGTGCATCCTCCACTTTCCTTTCTGGTTCACTGCCTTCTGCAGGATGCTTTTTTGCTATTACCATTCTGAACAATGGAAGGGGTGACAGGAGGAAAGTACCAACCCTGGAAAAGAGAACAGGAGAAATCGGGTAAAGAATTAAGGACACAAACCTTTTCAACATTTCTCTTTGAAATCTGCCAAGTGAGTCTTCAAAAGCTTACAAGTTTGTGCTTTTCTGTCTGGGGAAATTTAACTCACAGGTACTGCAGCGTGTCTTTGGTAGTAAACATTAATCTCTGAAACTGTTTTAGAGGACTACCAATCTGAATGTAGCATTGAAGGAAAGCATCACCTTCAGGGGGCAGAGTGAAGAAAGCTCCCAGGTTTCCTTTGGGCCTGCCCTCTAGCTAAGTCAGTGACGCAGCGCGATGTAAACCACCATCCTATCCTGGGGTGAGTAGACGCATCTCACTGTATAGGCTACACATTCTTTTCAGCAGTCCACCCCACTGTGCAAGATTACTGTGGAGTATAAACAGATGGCAGAAGTCATTGTCATTACCCGGACTTTTCATCTAATATCATAGGGGCATGGGTTCTTTGGGGTCTCGTGGTCGCCTCCTCAAAATCCCTAAAGGATTTTATTTTTATTTTTATTTTTTTTTTTTTTGCGGTACTGGGGATCGAACTCAGGACCCTGCGCTTGCTAGGCAGGCGCTTATTCCACTGAGCTATATCCCCAGCCCAAGGATTTTAAATATAGCAGTTTAATAAGGCCTGCAAATAAGATCACAGGTAATATTTTTGAGGAAAATATTATGTAACTTGCCTCATGTATTATTAGAGGAATGGCTAATAATATTTGAGGAATGACTACTATATTTTTCAGCAAATGGGATAGCATAGGCTTTATCTTCAAGACTATATATATATGTAGATAGATAAATAGATACACACACATATATACACATAACATCTAGCTATACATTTAAAAGAGATAGCAAGTTCCTTTTTAATATGAAAAATTAGGTAAAAATGTCTGAATATTAACTAGTGGAAAGGAGTCTAACTTCTTTATCTGTTCTTGGAAAGATCTCTTGAATTGGTGACAGGAGGTGATGGTTATAGGAAAGTACATAGTACAAAATAATTTATGAGACTTGATTGATACACAATATAAGGTAAAAATCTAAATTAAAAAACTTTTAGAATAAAAGACACACTGTCATTAGTTTCCCCTAAAATGTCACCCTTTGCTTTAAACACACTTTTCCCATTATTCTTCACAGTTTTTGAAGCAGTTCTGCAAGTCCTCGTTTGTGCGTGTCTATTATTGTATTTTCTTGGCTGCCTCAATATCTTCACAGATTTAAAATATTTACTTTTCAAAGTCATTTGGACTTTGGGAAAGATCTAGAAGTTTGCAGACTGGCAGATTCAGTGTCGCTGAAGACACACCATGTATTTACCAGCCTGCCTTTCCATTGGACGTCCCTGGGCAGGCGCACGAGTCATTTTTTTTTTAAATCACAACTCAGAACGACATTCATGGAAGAGGACTTCCAGAACTGCTTCCGAAAGTGGCAGAAATGATGGGATAAGTGTGTTTGAAGTGAGGGGAAGTATTTTAAAGGTGGTTAATGACAATGTATCTTTTACTATAGTGTATTTTTAATATAAACATTCATCATATATTTTAATTACACCTCATATACCTCAAAATATGCGGGCAAACCTCATGTCTGCTTAGAAGTGAGTTGAACGGATGAGATCTTGCTGAACTAATCACTTTGAAGAAAGCTTTTCCCATTGAAAGTTTCACTGTTATTTGAACACTTGGAATCAAATAACCATCTGCAAATCACCCATTATTATTTGAGATCTCCAGCCGCACTGCTCAGATTTTATAAGTGGAACCATGTCATCCTGATTCTTGTCCTCCTCTACGAACATGAAGGAGGTTGCTTTATAACAGTGCATCCATCACAGGCTCTTCCAGTCTCTATGGAATGATTTTGTAGTCAGAACGAATTGCCCTCATTCTGAGATTTTATACAATGACTTTGTGCTATCACATTGTAAGAATGAGACGAGTTATTGTTAAGTTCATTATCCTAGCAGAGATGTTTGTGACGGTGAAACTGCCAAGCTTCATCAGGCCATTCATGCTTTTCCCATTTTATTAACATGACCCAATTCAACCTCCCTCTGATGATAACTCGTTTTGATTTTAACTCACTTTAAAAATGAGTCAATTTGATTTTAAAACCATGTTGATTTAAACTCATTGTAACATTTCCTGATGTAATATCTTGCATTTTAGTGAAAAAATGAGATCTTCTTAACTCAGCTATTTTAAGGAGAAAATATGAGCAAGTACAAAATTGACAACTGTACATGTAGCACGATTCATTTTTAAAATTCTGCCCAGGTACTTGCCTTATTCTTTAAAATATCCCCATTCTTAAAAACCACTTCGACATTAATTTTCAAATCATTATTCTGGTATAATCCAAACTGCATTTAATCCATCCACTTAACTGCACCTTGACAGAGTCTTATCATATTTAGTTCAAATAAAAGAGGCCACTATAACAAAGGAGAGATAACCCCTGGGAAACTGCCAGCTGTCTTGAAATGTGCTTTACACCATTCAACTTTTATAACACTACTCTCTAGTAACGTGCCCAGCTGCTACCTTTCCAATTCTGTCTGCTTTTTCCAAAACTTTCTCCAGTGACCCCTGACAAAGACAGAATGCTAGTGGCGATATCTGAGCAACAATTTGGAGCACAATTCTGAAATGTGTAACACTGTCTGAAAGAAACTTCCCAACAAAAGAAGAATCTATAAGGTTATTTTATATTGTTCATTTTTATTTATAAATAAATTTTATTATAAAACTGTACTATTATAGTAGTTAAGTTTCCAGGGTAATCCTGACTATATATAAAATTCCGTGCACTTACACTAAAAAGCAAAAGTAATTATCAGTTTGGAAATGTCAATCAAAAGGCTGAAAGTGAAAGATTGTTAGTTTTTCTGCATATTTTTAAAGTTCCTGAAAGGAAATTTAGTTTATGTTTAAATATATATTAAGGCAAACGTATTGAAAGAGATTTCTGCACATTCAGAATCATAGAAGAGTAACATATTAGGGTTGGGGACAAATGTTAAATTGTCTATATTCTCTTCCTTTTTATCAACTTCTTTCCTTTATGTCTGCCTGCTCCCCACGCCCTTCCTTTTTCTCTTCCTTCCTTTCTTTCTTTCTTTCTTTCTTTCTTTCCTTTCTTTCTTTCTTTCTTTCTTTCTCTTTCTTCCTTCCTTTCTTTCCTTTCTTTTTTCTCTTTCTTTCTTCCTTCCTTTCCTTCCTTCCTTTCTCTTTCCTTTTTTCTTTTTCTTTTGTTCTTCACCAATGTTCCTTTATTTTTCAAATCTAGACATTAATGTTCTCAGTGAAGGGTTCTTGCAAAATTTCACATGTTCCTATAGATTGATCTTGGTCATCCCAAATCAGTGTGATTTTTAAATAAAGCTCCACAGAGGACTAATTATGAGACATTAAAAGTTAATATCAGGTCAGAAAACTCCTAAATGGCTAATAAATTTCAAAATCTATGGAAATCATGCTGAACTCTGAAAGTCTTACCCTCTCCCCAGCCATAATTATTATCTTAGTGTTAAATGACATACCACTGCTTCTGGCTAGCCTTGCATTTTACTCCCAAACAGGAGACGTGATTTGAATATTAGTTCATTTGGATTGCTAATAGCATGCATTGAGATTCAGTCTCTTAAGGTATTCCCGTTGTCAACCACAACAAAAATATAAATATTCATTGGCTTCTCTTGGGGTGGTTTTCTGCCTAAGTACATTCCTCCTAGTCATTTACACTTGAACAGAAACTCCCCATGTTCCCAGTTATAAGAATTTATTATTGTAAGAACTTTTTAGTACCATGAACTGAACATTTTCCTGACATTATTTCTAGGGTATGAACTAAAAGTACTCTCTCTACTGCCCATCAGACTCATTATGTATTATGTTTTCATAAATATATAAGTACAATAAACTAGCCATGCACAACTGCCTCACTATGACTAAAAGTATTCCATATAAGAACTATTCCACTGTATGACATGCATCTTTGAATCTTTGGTATAAAAATAGATGTTCAGAGTGTTCTCTCTACTTACTTCTATAGAGCTTAGGAATAGTCTCTCCTTACAGTGTCAGTATCTATGCACAGCATTCCATTAATCAGTTTTAATTTTTGGAAAGGTGCATTTCAGGCAATAAGAGAAAGGCATGGCATTATATAAAACTGATTCTAATTTTGCCACTATAAGACCACTTGAATTTGGGTAAATAATTTTCATAAGAAGTGATTTATTGGCATGATTATTTCATTGATAAGACTAATAATTATTTTCAAAATGATTCCCTTGCAAGTACTTCACAGTCTTTGTGTAAAGACACATAAAGTTGATTCATTGATTAAAATTTACTCATTTGTTCAGTCGATCCTGTGTTTGTTTGAATGCTATGTTGAGTGTGTGTCTGCTGTGACTTACATTTTTGTGTCCCAAAGCTAGTTTCCTCTGATATTCTCCCTTCAGAAAAGTATTGTATCCAACTACGCTAAGTAGCAGGATGCTAAATGGATACATGAAATGTGATAGAAAACTACAACATGTTTAAATTTAAAAGCAATCTATGACAGTAAAGCCACACTGCCATCAACATCCCTCAGAAGAGTCCTGCTTGCTCCAAACCACACTCACCCACCACTCTTGCTGCCTTCTGAAGTCTTTTTTTGGGATGTTAATTGCACTGTCATGGCTGCCTCTATGTCCAAATCATGTAATGTAATTGTTTCATGGTCATTGTACTTTTTGGAAAATTCAAAAGTTACAGTTTCATGTGCCAGATCTTGAAGATGGAGATGTACTGTAATGTTTTATGAGCCTATGTTTTGGTTACATGGCTCTCAGCTCCAGTACGCACCATGTTTTCTATCACACTTTGTAAAGACATCCATGAAAGAGGACATCCACACTTGCTTCAGAAAGTGATGAGAATGATGGGGCAAGCGTGAGCATCTTCCAAGAAAGGAGGGACGCTTTGAAAGGGGTTGATGGCAACATGGCTTTACTGTGATATTTATTTAATTTAAATGTTCACCATATATTTTGAATATACTTCATAAGTGCAGCATTTCTAGAAGTTCAAGTCTGTTAGAAATGTCAGTACTGGAAGAGCAAAACTCTCCTGACTCAGAGACCAGGTGTTACGGTTTGTGCCTTCATGTCCCCCGAAATCCACATGCAGTTATAGGGCGAGTTTTTAGAGTTTGTGACTGATCCATGATCCAATGCTGGGATTATGGGTGTGAGAGCTATACCCGCCCTAGGGCAATAGTTGCTGGGATTATGGGTGTGAGAGCTCTAACCACCCTAGGGCAGTATCTTGGTTACTTTTTTCTCCTTGCTGAGACAAAATACTCAACACCCAAAGCAAAGAAAGGAAAGGTTTATTTAGCTTACAGTTGTGGAGGTTTCAGTCCATATTTGGCTGGTTCTGAGGCACAGTCAGAGGGCTACAGTTCATGGCAGCAGAGCACAGCAAAAACAACCACAGCAAAAGGGAGGAATGGCTGCAAGCAGCCTCCTTTTCTCCCCTACATTGTGAACAGTCTACCCCCGCCCAGGGGGCGTGTACCTCTCACATAACCTCCATGCCCTCCTCTTCCACAGGCTCAGGATGTTTACAAAGCACCCTGGCTTCCTCCTGAATCACACAGTTAACCTTTAAAGCGTTCCAAATTAACATAAACAACATCCCACAAGGGTAAGGGCATATCCTGTTTACCCCAAGATTTACAACTGTTGAGTTACTTAGTTAAACCTCTAGATTCCCCAAGTTGACACAATGTATCAACCATAACAGGCAGATAGTCTGTACATGTAAGGGACAGAAAGGGAATGCTTGCCTCCATTCTTCCCTTTTGCTCTTGCTTTGCTGTGTTCTGCCCCTATGAACGTTTGCCCTCCGCCATGTGCCACTCTGCCTCAGAAGCAGCCAAGTATTGACTGAATCCTCCACAAACTGTAAGCTAAATAAACCTTTCCTTCCTTCATTTTGGGTGTTGAGTATTTTGTCTCAGAAACGAGAAAAGTAACCAAGACACCAGGCATGTGACACAGTTACTCGTTTATAAGGCTGACCTTTAAGACAGCATTAGCTTACTTTGCTTATTTTAATTTCTTGTGATGTTTCTTTTGATATATGTAAAAGCAGCACACACTCAATTCAGGTCTTTGCTGACCCAGGTATATTGAAATCTATACTTCTAACTTGTCAACATTAGGAAAATTTGAGAAACGCAAGAGTGAAAGTTGAAATCACACTTTCCTACAAGGATAATTTTCTTTTTAGAATCCTTGCTCTGTTACTGGCACAAAGTAAAACAACTTTCAACAAACTAAGTCACCACACTCTATTGTAGTCTGGATTTTAGATAATCTGCAGGTGGATACATGGTAGTGCTTACATATTTGCCAATGTTTTCTAGAGTTTCAAAGCCCTCTTAGAGAAAACTGACCAGTGGTGGGAATGTGAATGTTACAACTGTAGAAATCAGTATAGAGATCCTTCAAAAATCTGGAACTATAAATTCCGTGTACCCCAGCTTTCCCCTTTGAGATATCTTCCCCAAAAATTAAAGGCATTGTATTTCAGTGATACATGCATAGCTATGTGTGTAGCAGCACAATTCATAGTAGCTAAACCTTGTAAATGACCTGTATCTCCATCAACAGATGAATGGGTAAAGAAAATGGAGTATTTACACACCTTGGAGTATTACTCTGCTATGAAGAAAGATAAATTTGAATTGTTTGTTGGGAAATAGATGTACCTTGAAACCATAATATTAAGTAAAATAAATCAGACCCATAACCTTAAATATTGCATGGGAGAGACCCCTAGAGGCCATGAGAGTAGTTCTGGTCCTGAAGTCAAAGTCTACTGTAGGAAAATCTTCTTATGAATTGGACACAAGAGAATGAGAGTTGGAAGGTACCATGTAACTCGTCAGACTCAACCCAAATTTTCTTCCTTGCTTAATGAGCCTGCCAAAAGCCAGATATTTAAAGTTACATAAAAGGCACAATGAAAGTGACCATTTTAATGTTTTATAGCAGTATTCCTTCACTGGTTGTGCTATTTAGATTTTATGAAATTCTAGTCAAGGAAGATGAGTAATTATTTTAGAGTTATTCTCTGCAGCATTAGGTTTAGGAATAGCTGTATTTTACTGCATGCTTGAAACTTTGTTAACACGGTAGAGCTCATGTTATGTGTTCTTAAAACGTTTTCAAATATGGAAGTAAATATACAAGCTTCACTTCTTTGCAAGACATTCTGTAGAGAACTATATAAGATTTTTAAAAAATTTACCTGTAATAAGAAGTGAGTTTCAAAGTCACTAGAGTTTTCATGGAACTCTTTCACATTATATTACAATTGTAATGACAGAACAGTAATTAACAAAGAGAAATTTAGAAAATAACTAGATAAAATGTGTAAGTCACTATACAAAGTGTCTTACTATATATTACGAGCTTGAAGAAAAATTCCAAATAGTTACATAAACTTGACTTATTCACTGCTTTTGCATTTTATAAGTATTGTAATGTTATTTGGGTAGTATTTATTCCCTTTTTAAAATATAATTTCAAAAATACCTCAATTAAATAGAAATAATAATAGGTGATATGTTTTGTGCTTTGAATGTTCTTTCTCTACAAGTGCATGCTTCTTGTATATATATATATATTTTTTTTTACTAATATTAAAAAGATGGTATATAGTACATCTAGCCAATAAGATGAATGAATGTCTTTCAGTATTTAATAAGGGCATGTATCACAGCTTACTGAGTAGACTTAATGTCTAGTGTATTCCAATGCTTATTGCTTGTCTTGGTTGATGGCTTTAGAGAATATAATAAATATATTATATTCACTATTTAGCATCATTCACTGGCAAATTAAAAATTAAAGCATAATCTTTAAGCACTAAACAAATAAAATGAGGAAATCAATATATCTTCCCTAACAGTACAAATGCTATTCAACAAAATGTTGCATAATAATTTCGAGTGCTACATGCTAAATATTAAATATCAAGTATGTTCATGAATTAAAAAACCCTAAAAATGAACAACTAACAATATCCTAAGTATTTCCATAAAGATATAATTCTAACAAAGCACTACATGTTCGCCTGTAGTGATGAGAAGAAATCGAAATACAATAAACAATATCTTCGTGGCACATTGGGATGGTTTATGTATCACATCTCAGGTTCTGGGCTTACCACAGCAAGTTAAGTCCACATTTTCCCCTTCTTTCTACAGTCACATGTCTAAAATAAAAACAGATAATAATGCTAATAGTAATAATATTATTATTAGAGTTTAGGGACTGAGAGCTACAAGATGTGCCATGTCTGTCACTTTCCGACTACAGAGGTACACGAGTGGCTACCAAATCGCAAATTGGGAATAGAAAGAACTGCATGTTTCAATGTGTGTGATCACACAGCAGGAAAAAGTGTTTAGAAATGCTTAGCTCTAGTAAAATTATTGAAGCTAGTACTTGGATTTATGTTTACATAAAAATTACAGAAACATATGCTTTACCTCGTAGTAAGAAAATGATTGCTATAAAGCTTCCCTTGGGGCAATCCACGTCAGGTAGGCAATGGACAGCATGGTGGGTCCCTAGAGATAAAACACTTCTGTGAAGCTGCAGAGTTCAGCATTTCCTCACAATGATTTATGAATTTATTGCTGTTTTTCGGTTTTGAGCTTTGTTTTTTGAGACGGGTTCTAGTTATGTGCCCTCAGCTGGATCATGGCGGCACTGTTCTAATTGGTGCACTAATCTGCTGATGTTCCTAACTGAAAGTATTTTTAGGAGGTGGGGCTTAGGTGAAGTTGGATCACTCTAGGCATGACTTTGGAGGCTAAGTCACTCTCCAACACTGTTTTGCTGTTATGGCTGTGTCTAGATGTCCCCCCAAGGCACATGTGGTTATAGATGGGTTTTTTTAGAGGTGGCTGAATCTAGAGTGTGTGATGCTGGGATTGATTCATGGTGCAGTGCTAGGATCAAGACTACTAGGAGTAAGAGTGTGAGTCCTACCTGCCCTAAGTGGCCTAGGAAACATAAAAGGGGCAGAAGAAAGATGCTATTAATGTCCCTTATTGTTCTGCTGCCTTCTGTCCACCATGAACTCTTCTCCTCTGTGAAGCCACCCTGCTTTGGAGCCAACCAATTGTGAATTGAAATGTCTACAAACTGTGAGCTAACTAAACTTTTCCTCCTTTAACTTTGAGTGTCAGGTATTTTTTTCTCATCACTGAGAAAAGTAACTAATACATTTCCCATGCACTGTTTCCCGGCCACCACAGTGAGCAGCAGGTTGTACCATACTTTTCTCCCATGTTTCTGCCATAGAGCCAGCCAACTGTGGGCGGAGTCCCCTGAAACCATAAGATAAATGAAACTCTTCCTTTTAATTTGTGCATGTTCAGTATTTGATCACAGTGTTAAAAGCCAATCAATAAAACCTGAAATGATTCACTGTGAGAAGAATATCCCTTAAAATAAATGGCGCCATATAAGAAAAACAAATCAGTACCATTGATTCTTCACAAAACAAATTAATTTATTTTACACTGATCACAAAACTAATGTAAAATATAATGTGTAAAATATGTAGTATATTCCTGATTTTAGCATAGACAAAGATTTTTAAAAGGCACAAAAATTATTTCAGAAAAAAAATAAGCACAAACTATTTGGTTCTAATTAGCAGTTAAGAGCTCTCCTTACAGAATTCAGAACTCAGAAAAGGTTATTTGTAAATCATATAATAGAGTCAACAATTGATAAACAATGAATAAAATACTTGAAGAATCATTTCACAAAATATATATTTAGCTGTTCAAAAGTATAATGAAAAGTGTTCAAAAGCATAAGATACTATAAAAATACAAGTTCAAATGACAAGATTCTAACACACACACACACACACACACACACATACACACACTCCAGGATGATGAAAATAAAACCCACAATGACAGTGATTGCTAAGGAATAGCTGGCTCAATGATGAAAATATAAATTGATAAATCTTTTCATGAAAGTTTGTCAGTGTCTACTGAAACTATCATATGACCAAAGAATTCCACGCCCAAATATTACTTCTCAGAAAAATGAACGTATTTGCAAATCATATTCTATATATATGAATATTCCCGCTCCTTTATTCAACTGTAAAAAGGGGAAGTATACTGTACAACACATACAACACACTAGTTAGTAGGTCATGATAAAAAGAGAAGTACTGCTACCCTCAACAATAGAGATTAGTTTCATTGACATTATATTGAAAAAAGAAATCCTACAGAAAGAAATACACGTTGCTGCTTCTGTGAAAGTCAAGAACAAGCAAAACTGTTTTTATAATTTTAAAGTAGTTTGTATCTGGGAAAGTGCATTACTTAAGAATAGGCAAAAAAGACAGTTGGGGAAATATTCCATTTCTTGACTGAAGTGTTGATTGTGTAGTGTACACATATATAAAGTTTCTTGAATTTAAAAATGTATATTTAAAGGTTTTCTTTTTCCTTTAGCATGAACACAGTTGTTTTGCATAATTTAAAGAAATAAACCATTCTCTTTGTTCCTACCAAGTAAGACTTTATTTTTATGCATGGAAATCTTACTTTTCATGTATATAAAATATATATATATATGCAATAACTTTTCCCTGTGAAGCTATAACACTTACAAAGAACATTATAAAGAATCACACTATTTGCATTAATGTAAAATTAAAATTGACAATGTTTAATATAGAGAAATCCATCTAACATGAGTAAATCATCTATTAACACACTGGTCCTGTTTTTATGAAAATAAGTATATTTTGCAAAACAAAAACGATAAAATGGGTGAAATTATTTTCTCTTTTTTGTAAATCTTTTTAATGTTTGACTTAATAAAGAAACAGCTGTGTTCTCATAATCTTCTTCTGTATTCAACCTGCTGTGATATTATATCCTTTTTAGCCTCTAGAAAATTGTACTTTACATTTGTAAAAGAATGAGATTGAAAAGTTTAAATAACATTATAATGTTATGAAATTTGTTTGTTCTTGCAGAATCATGGAAAATGTCTCAGCAACCTCCAGTTCTCCTTATCCTCCTGTTTGAGGTCGGCTAAATTAGATTACTTTCTGTCAACACTAAAGTACTGGAGTTAGCTTCTCCCATTTGCATAATAACTTCATTCAAGAACCACCCTTTTGACTGTACAAATGGTAAAGTGCAAACTCTTCTTCCTATTGACTCCAGGATTATCTTTCAGTGGCAACTTATTCTCAAGAATTGCATTTGCAAGTTTTAGAAGTCTTTTTTATGAAGTTACAAATCACTCATCAAAATGTCCATCTTGAGCAAGTGTCCTAAATATGCCGGCACTAGCAATTCTACACAGAATTTTGAATTGTAAATAAAATTTGCACCAATTTATAAAATGAAAACTATTTAGCAAAAAGATTCCAGTTTGGGTTATATAACGACCAATTAATAGACAATTACGAAGACAGAATACACAGAAAATGTTGCTCCAAGCATTCTTTACATGGCAAATAAATGATCAGGAAGACAAAGCTCACTGGTGTAGCCTGTTACCATAGCACAGAAAATAGCTTAAAGTTTATCCATCTGAATACCCTACTTTGAAACACAAATAGCTTGAGAAGTTAAATAAAAACGCAGAATTTTAGAAAATAAAATTATGTTGAGGAACAGCCTTAGCAAAACTTACTATGAAGATATGAATCTTCAGTTTTAGATTGCAGCAACCTCATGTTCAAAATTGCTCATATACTCAAAGGAAGGTGAGTTAAACAATATTTTTTGTCAAGGATACAATGTGGAAGTTAGATTGCCAAAAATAGCTATTCCCAATGAAAAGGGAAAAGCAGAATGTGTCATGCATAAAAGAAAGGACAAAAATAGTCCTTCTAATGCACATGCTGGTAAGATTTTAAAAATACAGAGGGCAATATTTTTTGAAATACATAAAAATGCTCAAAGAGTAGAAGAAGGTGATATAGGAGGGAGTATATGCATATAAATTTGGGGGGGAATCCATAAAGAAAAAAATTATAATTACAAATAGCTTCAGTTTTTAGCATTTCTATTTTAAAGGAAAAAAACCTAACAAAACAACAACAATAAAGACAAAAAATTTTTAAATCTCTTAATGTAGAAGATCAGCTACTTTCATATTGATTTTATTAATGCTGAAGTTGGGTATCATAAAATAAATACATTTTGAATTGTCCCTAACCTTTTTATCTTTTTCTTTTTAATAGACGATTCAAGGTCTCTCTATCTGGTCCAGGTTGTCCTTAAACTTACAATCCTCCTGCCACAGTCTCCTGAATAGCTAGCACTAGTGAACAAATGTGCACTGAATAACATATCAGTACAATATGAAAAAGTACAAAGCAAGTACAAAATAGTCACATAATACTTAAGTAAAAGAATGTTATCAAAACTTGAAATTCATTTAGTTCAGCAATTTAGAACTTTTAGCAATCTTAGAACTTTTCCTTTCCAAGTTTAATATTGAATTTAATATTTATAATTTGCTTGTTTTTATTATTGTTCTAAATGTATTCATAAAGTAGCATATTGAATAAAGTATTTTAAACTTTATATTACTTGTCGCTAATTTTCTATATTCTTTTATGAGGGACATTTTTCTTACAATGTATTAGAGTCTGATATTGATACATATCAATAGATATCACTCATTCATTTTCAGTGATGGAGAGTATGAAATAATAATTTACTCCTCAGCTTTGCTCCAAATTGATATTTGAGCATTTTTGTTTTCTTCATTCTACTCTTATTAAAATGTCCACTTTTTATTACCTATTTTATGTGCAGTTTTTCTAAAATATGGACCCCGAGAACTACCACATGTTTAATACCATGGAGTGTGTGCTTTTCAACTTCCCTAGAAAACCCTCATCTTGTTTTCTATAGTGGTTGAATTAATGTCTATGCCACCATTAGACAATGGGAAAGAACAAATATTTTACCTCCACCTTTGCCCATCTAGTGTATTTTCAGGTAAAGTATTTTATTTTGCCCATCTGTTGGATTAAAAATGTGTAGCACTGTCATTTTAAATTGTATTTCTTCCATGAGCAGAGTTCAATATGTTTTCGTACATAAAGTGACATTTTATCTACTGTTGTGAAATAACTTAAGAAGATTGGTCTGCTTTGTTGTTTGGATGTTATGAACATTCCTCATAGATTGATATTGATTGACATGTTTTAGTAACACTGTCATATTCTCCAAGATAGTGACCATTAACATGAAAAACATAATATTATTTTAATAAACAGACGTTCTCAATGCTATTATGAATTATGTCCTTCATGAGTAGATTTTTTGTGTGTGCTAAGAAAAATTATCCTGGCTTGTGATCCCATAGACACTCTTGTGTTAACTTCTAAAACTTTTTGAACTGTATTTCTTAATTGGATATTTGGTATGCTTGGAGTGAACTTCAGTAAGAATAAAATTTTCTTTGTTTCTCCTTCTAGAGATCAATTATTGCAGAAAGAATTATTGTAAAATTTGTTTCCCTAATTGTTCTTCAGTGATAGTTATCATCTATGAAGTATGTATGTGTGGTCTACTCCCATGATATCTGTAGTCTATCTCTGCAAAAAGCACTGATTATTCAGAAGCTTATAGCTTCAACAATAATAAACAGTTCTTATCCTTTAAGAGTATTTTGATAATGGCTAACCCTTTGCAATTCATTTCCTAATCAATTTTCTCTTAAAATTTCCAGTGCCTTTGAAGTAAGTCTATATTAAGACTATAAATCAATTTGAAAATATTTGACACATTTACAATATTGAATCTTACCTTCATGGCATATTAAAACAATTTAATTCTTTAATATATTCTTTTTAAATTTAACAATTTTAATAGGCTTTGTTCATCATATGTTTACTTAGATATGTTTCTATGATATGTAAATCAATTATTTAAAACATAATTTTGTGTTTTTTACAATAAAAATTTTCAGTTCATTTTACTAAAAAAATTTCTCAATTCCTTCCATGGTTTTTGAAACTTTAAAGAGAAAACTCATTCTAATAATTAATAATTTGATAGGTGAGATACAGGCACTATAAGTTGCATTAGGATAAGTATTACATTTTTAGTGTTATATTGTTCTTTAAATTCACTTTAATAGCTTATATATGTACTTATCCTACAGGAATGCATCTGATAATAACTAGCTATAATTAAAAATACTTTCCGATAATCACATTTGAATTCCAAAAATTCATTCATAAACTAAAATGTGATCATTCAGTTCATAAATACATGAGTACTACAGATTGTGTAAAAAGCCTACAATTATAACACAAATGAAAAATGTAGGAAGTCGCTGGATTAATGTTTATGCTACATTTTTTAAAAATGCAGGAGTACACTAAGAGTAAAAGAAAAAGAGTGATAGGAAAATATCCTAAACCACAAAACCTGAGAGGAATTGAGATAGGTAAGCTGCATGGACTAAGATCATGTTGAAACCTTGGACAGGAGAGAAAAATTTCTGTAATATATGTCATGCTTTAACACATTTATTTAAATATCTGAGACAATAAACCTTTGAATTGTGCTTATATATATTGTGTTTGTAATGTATAAATTACCCACCAATAAAATTTTTGTCTAATGGTACACTATGTGTACAAAATGATATACTAATTATAACATTTTAGACCTTCTCTAACCTGCACTGCAAACCTATTCACACTCCTATAATCCTGTTCCCAATATCTCTGAAGTACATGGTCAGTTATGGTCACATTCTACAACTCCACTTCTGCCCTCAGTTTTCCATATTAGTGGGCTTTCCTGTGTCTGAGACAAAATAACCAGCATGTACAACTTAACAGACAAGTTTAAGTTGGTTCACAGTTTCAGGAGATTCTGTCCATGTTCCACTGTTTCCAAGAGAGAAGCATCAGAATAGAGGAACATGGCAAACCAAAAGTGTTTAGTTCATGGTGGTCAGGTAGTCAAACGAGGGAAAGGGAAGAAGGATCAGGAACTCCTAAGATCACACCACCACAGCTCACCCAAACATACAAGAAACGTGCTTACTAATCCCCTGGGCTTTTACAATTAAGTTTACCCGTCATATGCAAGAAGCCTGAGAGGTAGAATTCACAAAATACATTTACGTATATACATAAATGTTTTTCATTAAAGCACATGCTATGTTCATGAAAATTTTCCAAGTCAGTCAAATGAACATAATGCTTTTCTTTTTTAAGAACAGAATATATTTATTGAGGGAAAGAATGCGTTTGTCCGAGAAAGTGGGCCCAAGTGGTTTACCCCAAGACTCTGTCTTTTCTATGGACTTTTATAGAGCAAAACCAAGAGGTAGGGAGGGTCCAAGGCAGAGGAAATGGACCAAACTATGACCAGCTAATAAAAATTGTTCAGGTAAAATTGATTAAACCGGGATCAAATGTGGAAGCGAGTCATATAGCAAGGGGGCATGAGTACAGAACGGGGCTTTTCCTGTAAGGGGCTGGGTCAGGGGTTCTTCAAGGTTATTGCTACTTATTTAGAATATCAATTTCTGATGTCCATCCCAAGAGAGGTATGTGGTGCATTTGTTTCACTTTTGTCTTGAGGTCTAGCTCACAGCAGATATGCATTTTATCTTGTCTTTCATGTTGGCTTCTTCGAGGGCCTGGCCCGGTCTGACTGCCTGTAATATTTCTATCTAACTCAGCTGCCTCTAATATTTCCCCCTCTGAAGAAGTAATCCGCACTGCTATGAGGGAGTAATGAGTGATGACTGCTCTGGCTTCTTCAAGCTGAAGAAGTTGTTGACCGGCAGTCAGAGATACTCTTCTGAGGGTCCATCTAAGGCCCTCGATAGACATCAGGCGTTTTCATCTTGGGTTAGGTGTATAGCTTTAAATCTGGAGGAGACAAAGCCAAACAAACAATTAAGTAGGCATGGGCCAAATAATGTCAGCAGGATAATTATGAATATAGTCAACAAAGATTTTTACCAAGAACAGCCTATAATGGCCTCCCATAGAGAGGATAAGTAAAGAGCTATGAGCTCCGCTAGCTAAGTTAGTTCCAGGCGTAAGTGAGGAACTTGTAAGAGTCTGACATAAAGTTACCATTGCATACTCTGCCGCCTTCCTTGTCCCATGTCCCATGAAGGAGCCGCCCTCACAGAAAAGGGTCAAATCAGGGTTAGTAAGGGCTGTGTCTAATAAGTCTTTTCTAGGTGCATAGAACATAATGGTTTTAATTTCAACCATTTTCTTATGTATTTTCCATGGCACAAAAAGGTCTTGAAGTCTATATCTCAGCACATGCTCTCCAATCTTATATTTTAAACTCATAAAAATTTTATATGTTCAGTATTATGAAAAATACATGTGTACGATGTCTTTTTATTTAGTTAGAATACTTAAGACAGATACTGGGGTTATCCTATAGAGATGACAATCCATCTATTGTCAGGTTTCAGATTTGTTGCTTTCTGAAGGTTGAACTTACCTGATCATCCTTTTTCATGGTTCAGTTTTTTTATTCCCAAGCAAATTCAAATTTAATTCTCTCCATACAGACCTGTAAAGTTAATGTAATGTCTTCATACAGACCTGTAAAGTCTTACTGCAATGTCATTAGCCCTCATGTAGATATAAAGGCTCATATATATATTTTTTGTTTGTTTGTTTGTTTTTGTTTTTGTTTTTGTTTTTTTGAGACAGCATTTTGCTACGCAGTTCAGGCTGGCCTTGAGCTCACTTTGTAGCCCAGGCTGATCTCAAACTCACAATAATCCTACATCAGCCTCCCGAGTGCTGGGATTACAGGTGTGCACCACCATGCCTGGCTAAAGCATCATATTAATTGACATGGTGGCAACACTGGATAAGGGACAGTTTGAACAAGTCAGGTGTGGTCAGTGCAGATTGTGAAAGTACTTGGAGTTCTTGCTTGCATAGAACTAACATTTTTATGACTTGAAGAGGTTCTGTCAGATTCAAATTCCCTAGTGTTTGGGTCTCTGTGTCTCAGCTTTGCTTAGTTTGCATGATGACTGGCTGCAGGGCAATTATAAGCCTTTATTTTTATAGCAGATACAAGATTAATTTTCTTGATAAGCTGAAATATGTGTGATCATTTACTAGAATCTGTCACAAAACAGCTGTTTTTAAAATAACAGCTGGGACAGCAGTGAGAAGCCCTGGAATAAAAATTGTATACATTCAATTAAGCTAAAGAAATAACTAACACAGGTATTATTTAGTGAGTTTTTATTTAGACAATTCCTCTTAAATTGAGGCTATAAAAAGGATTTCACAAGCACCCAAGCATATGCTACTTCCAAAAGAGGCTGTAAACTTTCCTTCTTTACTCTCTGTGTGAGAGTAAGAGCATAGCGTGGGCATTTCTCTGTCATCAATGTCGAAATGCCTCATATGGCACCATTAATTAGCCAAGTGAAGCTCAAGAGGTAAAACAAGGTAGAATATCCATTGATGAGAAATCACAAGACAGACTCTCTGATCACGAGGCCTAGTCTCAACCCCTGCACTCTCAAAATGTTCTCCATTCAATGACAGTGCTGAAACCTATGAAAAGAATTTCTTCTTTGCTTGAAAGTATCTGAGGCAGAGGAAAAACAGTCCTGGGAATATGCACAGTTTTCTGTGGCTCTTCCTCATGTATTACTCAAAGCTCATCTCAGCCTTTCTGTCTTCCTAAGTTTAGTCTTAGGCCTCACCACTTAAGCCAAATTTCTAAGTTTTGATCCTGGTGATGCTGAGTTTTTATTCAAAACCATTTTTTCCATATCTATTTCTTTACAGTGTTTCTCCTCATCTAGGATGATCCCTGTCTTGGTTACTTTTCTCTCATTGCTGAGACAAAATACCCAACACCCAAAATGAAGGAAGGAAAAGTTTATTTAGCTTACAGTTTGTGGAGGTTTCAGTACATACTTGGCTGGTTCTGAGGCACAGTGGCAGAGAGCAAACTATTCAGGGCAGCAGAGCACAGCAAAAACAACCAGCAAAAGGGCAGAATGGCAGGCAAGCAGCCTCTTCTCTTCCCTTACATTGTAAAACCTCCCCGCACCCAGGGGCGTGTAGCTCTCACACAGTCTCCATGCCCTCTTCTTCCACAGGGTCAGGATGTATACAAAGTAAGCACCTTGGCTTCCTGCTGAGTCACTCAGCCAAACCTCTAGACTCCCCAGGTTGACACAATGTATAAACTATAACAATCCCTTATTTGGAAAATTCTGCCCTAAATTTTGGTTGTTGTTGTACTGGAAATGAGAATTAAGGGTGCTGTTAACACTGAGCTATACTCCAACCCTTTTTAAATTCTACTAAATTGATGGGTTTTGCTTCCAATCTGTGATCCTCCTCCATCAGCCCTTGAGTGGCTTAGATTACAGGAGTGCATCAGCACTCCGACCTTGTCCATTCTTTAAAACATTGTTTAGGATTATTTTCTCCATGACTCTTTTCATATTACATCTTAGCAACACCCTTATTCTTACAGGACCCACATCTTTCAATTTGCAAATTTGGTGGACACATCATGTACTTATTAGGTTATATTACAGATAACTTTCTTAGTGTAGACTATGATCTTTTATGTCAAGGATATGATTTTATTCAAATATTCATTCTATCACTTATAAGAGATACTTGGTAAGGGTTGGTTAAACTGAACTAGGTTCTTAGTACATTCTTTACCTTCATTCTTCTCATTAACAGACTTGGCAATTATTAATTAGATGTTACAGGTATACAAAGAGAGGAACAAACACACACCTTCACACATACACCAACTGATTTAAAAGCTGAAAAGAAACATATCTTTATAACAGTCAATGATTGGCTTTACCTCCTCTGACAAATATGGGTTAAGAGTAAGAAAAACTATCTAAGCATCAGTTTTGTTTTCTGTAAATAGAGTTACAAGATGTATTTACTTCAAAAATTATCCCAACAACTGACTAAACCAAAACATGAGAAAAAATTTGTAGATTGTTATTCTAGCAATAACTATATATCCAAAAATTATTTATGTACTAAATGCTGGGAACTTCACATGCATTATCTAATTTGATCCTACCATAAACCAAGGAGTAGTTGTGTTATCGTTCCTGTTTTTCATATAAGTGAACTTATACTTAGACAATTCAAATAGTTGACTTAATGACACATAAAACGACTAACTTCAGAAGCCATACCACTTGCCAGTATGATGCAGAAGGGGACAAAGATGCCAACATTGAAAAACAAAATCATGACACTGGAAAACTGCAAACCTGTGAGGCTGAAATACTTTCACTATAAAATAACAGTGCAGTGTGAACTCCTTTCTTATGAATTTAACATAAGCAATAAACAGATGTCATTTTCTTTACACACATCACACAATAAATAAATCGGTACAATAATCTGAGAAACAATAATCAAGATTGGGTATAAATTTAATAAAATTGTGATCATTTAATGTTGTGATCTCTCCTGAAAGAGACTTGGTGTTAATGCACAGCGGAGCAGAGGCAGTTCTGGCTTATTAAAACCGAGGCGCATCTGTTTGGTCCTGTAATTTCAGAGTCATTTCTAAGCCTCCTGCACTTGTACTATGTCTGACTTCATCTTCACTCTTTCTGTTTAGTATGCTTCCCTTCTCGCTAATCTTTGATGTACCCTTTCATGCTGTCCACATACCAACTTTCCAATTCTGCAGACCGTGTGTATAGATCCTGTCAGTTTTTTAATTTTAAAAACAAAAGAAGAAAACATATTAACAAACAGACATCCATTTACAAAATAGCATAAGGGCAATACAAACAATACAGAGTTATGGACAAAGTGGTAGGAAATTACAAATGGTTGTTGTATTACGTATTAATATCTTCAAAGTGGTTTCTCAGGAAAATAGAGACATGCAATAGTGATCAAACAAGTAATTAAGTAAATTAACTGTTCCTTTCAGTAAAGCAACAGATGACAGTAGTACAGCTGTTAGCTATCCTGTACATGCATATATATATGACTCGCCCTTCTCTCCCTTCTCCTTTCCCACACCCCAGTTGCCCCTTACTTTTGAGCATTTTCCTTTCATTTCACAATGTCTGTCATACCTCCTAGTTTTTATTCACTCTTTCAGGTTCTTACACTCGTGAGACAATACGTTGCTTACACATGCAGGTCTGATTTATTTCACTTATGAGTATGGTCTCTAATTGTGACCATTTACCTATAAAAGCCTCAAGTTCATCTTTTATTAAAGCTGAGTAATATTTCATTATATAAAAGCCAGCCACCTAACCTTTGATAAAGGGACCAAACAAACTCACTGGAAGAATTGTAGCCTCTTTAATAAGTGGTGCTAGAAAAATTGGTTTGCCACCTGCCAAAGACTGAAAATAGATCCAACTCTATCACCATGTGCCAAACTCAAGTCAAAATGGATCACAGATCTCATTAAAACAGAAACACTAAATCTATTGGAAGAGAAAGTAGGTAAAAACCTTGAAGACATAGGGGTAGGCAGAGAGTTCAGGAACAAAACCCAAACTGCCCATGAAATTCTTCAAAGAATCAACAACTGGGATCTCATCCTACTGAAAAGTTTCTGCACATCTAAATAAATCACCAGCAGAGGAAAAAGAAAACCCATAAATTGCAAAAAAATTTTAGCTAACTGTCCCTTGGACAAAGGTCTTCTATCTAGAACATAAAAAGGCTTAAAAATGATCAGCCCTGCAAAATTCAGACCCAGTCCAAAAATGGGCAGCTGAGATGAGTACACATTTCTCAGATAAAGAAATATAAATGGAAAATAAATACATGAAAAAATGTTCAACATCATTTATCATTGGAAAACTGCAAATTAAAACAACACTAAGATTTCATCTCACCCCAGGAAGAATGGCTATCATTAAGAAATCAACCGATAACAAATCTGGTGAGGCTGTGGAGAAATAGGAACTCCTCTCCACTGCTGGTGTGAATGAAGGCTGGTATGACCACTGTGGAAATCAGTTTGGAGATTCCTCAGCAAATTAGGTCTAGAGGTCCCATTCAACCCGGCTATTCCCCTTCTGGGTATTTTCCCAGAAGTTCTGAAAACATCATATTACAGCAATGTATGTGCACACATATTTATAACAGTGCAATTTGTAATTGCTAAATTGTGGAAGCAACCCAAGTGTCCATCCAGATAAAACTAATTTATCTAGTAGTACACTACTAGATAAATACTACTAGTATACTACTAGTTTATCTAAATAACATATAAAATAACAACACATAAAATAACAACATAAAAATAGCAACAGCAAAAATAGACTATGATCTGATGAACAAATAGTGGGTAAAGGGAAACACTCAAGGCCACTCTGACACCTTTAATGATTGTCTGTAAACTTATACATGGACAATTCTGAAATATCTTAATGGTGGAAGATTAATACCCATAGCACAGATGGTTAATTATCTCTTCACATTTGGTAGCTTTGTAATCAATACATTAATTCAAAGAATAGGTTAGTAGTGGCTACTGGGTTCTGAAGCTCCCTCATTCCAAAACTATAACCTTCACCCAGAAATGTCCATTGTTAGGAGTTTGGCTGGAGTATTCATGATCTGCCATGGAAAATTCCACAATCTAACTCTTCACTGTAAGCCCAGTCAAACCTGAGCACTGTTCTTTGGAGGAATATAATACTGTAGAGGATAATATGCATGCTATAATTTCTGTTTGTAATTTTTTTCCTTGATAAAGGGCATTTTAAATTTGCATTATGGTTGATTTACTCATGTCAGTGTTGGCATTCTTTCTATGTGACTTCATCCATTTCATCAACATAAAAACTTACTGATTTTAAGTGTACTGTATCTTATGCAATTATTTATATACTTATATGTTTAAACATTTATGTAATTAAAAAATAGTTGTAGTTTTATTATAGCTACTTCAAGGAGATGGTTGTAGATGTATTACCTCCAAAATAATCCATTCTTGTAACATATGATTCATAGTTACTTTTCCCAGTGGTGACTATGAGGTGCAAAGGATGATGGTTACTGTTCATTGAGAGCCTACTATGTGTTAGAACTGGAAGGTACAACTACAACCTAAACAGAAATGGCCTTTGCTTTCTTGGAGTGAGCAGAAGTGACAGACAAACAAGAAATTATTAATGTAAATAATTATAATCACCTACTAAAATGTGTTATAAAGTGCCCTGAGAAACTGGAAACAGTGAACGAATTTTATTTAAGAGATCAAAGAAGGTATAAAAGAGAAAATGAGAATTGAAAACTGATACCGCATATACGCAAAAGTCACAAAGATAAACTGAAGAAGAAGAAAACATAATTCAAGTAGCGAAAGCAGACCTAAATGTGATATTACTTTTGGCAAACAAAAGGAAGTCAAGTCTGGGTAGGAAGGCTGTGCTCCAGCAGGTGATATGAAATGCGTAACCCAGTGGAAACACAAAGAGATGGCACTTCACACAGGGTTTTGCCTATATGTTTGAGGATTATTGATTGTCCTGTAAAGACAATAGAAAAAGAATGCAAAAATTTTGGAGGCAAATAATAATATCAGATTTGCATTTTAATAATATCTTTCAAGATGTTCCATGGTGAAATAATCCAGTAATGAGAATTTGAAACAAACCTTTATTTTGCTTTAAAGCTGAATTCTTTTTACTCTATCTGAGTGCCTCCAACATCCATTAATGCATCTGCTTTTCAAAGTAACACTCTAGGGGGCAGTGAAAAAATAAGAATTGTTATTCGCATATTATACATGTCAACACTGAGATGAAAAAGAAAGTGCACAAGGCCAAAGCCTTCGCACTCCCCAGGTCAAAATGGCATTGAAAGCAAGACAGTGAGTGATGGCCAGAAATTACACTGGGCCTGACCAGTGTCAGATTCTGTGCGAGCTACCTTGCATTTAGTATCTCCTGGAATATTCAGAAAAGTATCACCTCAGAAACAGACTGAGACACAAAAAATAAAGGAACTCCCTCCTCCAAGAATATTTAGTACATTTCAAAACTATTTTCATCTACAGCTCAAATTTATGAATACTGTTCTTTTCTGTGTTAGGGGCACTGTATTAGATAATTCTTTGGCAGTACAGCATTTACATCAGCTTTTCTTGTCTATGTGCATACAAATTTTATTCTTCCTAGGGCAACAGTGTGATATACAAGTAATGATCAATGTTTATTCCAGTGAATTTCAGTAGACATGAGAAAACTTGTTACTAATTGAATACAACTAGTATTGGTGGTTTTTTTTCATTCAGAGTATACTGATTTTATCATAGTCAATGAATGAATATTTATAGTGCTAAAAAATTGGCATAATATTGTGGTTGAGTATGATACCAATAAACTATGAGAGTTCTTGAGTACAAATGGTAGAATACGTATAAATACTTCCATTAAGCCTACTAGATGTAAAAGTACCTGTCTATAAATGTATCTCTCTCTCTTTCTCTCTCTCTCTCTCTCTATATATATATATACACATATATAAACATTAGTTCAAAATAAGTGTGTGCTATAAAGTTATGTAACTGTTTGCTCTCTTAAATAAGCATATATTCTTGTTTCTCTAATTGACAAATAAAGATTTCTGTTCTGTAGATATGAATGTTCTCTTTCTACTCATTAAAAACTTGGAAATTACATATTATAGTATAGGCCTATAAATTTTTACTTCAGGACATAATGCATCATATCACTGGATTGTTTTGAAGTTTATCAGCATATTAAATACCACCAGTAATTTTAACACATAATATATTTATCTTGAATTCAAATTAATGTAAAAGATTACGTATAGTGAACTCTACTTTTTAGAAATATTAACTAATACCAATCTTAAAAATTAGCGGGTTTCAATGTGACATTTCCATTGTGCACACACCAGTCTTATTGTATCCATCCTCCCTACTGTCCTTTCCTACCTTCTCTCCTTTTCCTCTCTTCCCGAGGTCTCCTTCGCCTTGAAGATTCCTCTTTTACTCTCAGATCACTTATTTATTTATTTATATTTTTATTTACTCATTCATTTAGTTAGTTTCACAGATGGTGAGGACATGGGGCAGCTGTCCTTCCGTGTCTGGTTTCAGTGTTCTGAACATTTACATTGAGAGATGGCTGCGCTTGCCTCCTTTCTCTGAACATTATCCCCACTCTTAGACTCAGCCATTCTGTGGTCTAGTGACCAGAATTCTAATAGAAGTCAAAATAATAAATAGAGTAGATCAGTGACGTAGGAAAAAAATGACTTGAATGTGTTTTTGAGCTCATAAGCTATGATTCCTTACTTCTGGACTTTTACTATATAAAATTGCCTACTATTTTTCACTGTTAATCAAGTTGTCTCTTTCTGATTTTTCTACTTTTATTGGTAGAGATAGATTAAAAAAAACTAGATACTGAAATATTAGCAAATCCAAGTCAGAGTAAAGCAGTCACGATCTATGTGAAAAATCTCTACTAAAATAGTATGATTTTGGAACCAGAAGTTGATCTCAGGACTTTGCGCTTGCCAGGCAGACACTTATGCCCTTGGGCTATACCAGCCCCCTAAAAGTGTAAAAGGAGTATCATCTAATGATTCCTATTCCAGCTCTCCTGTCTTCCTCATCTAGTGCTTTCTTTCGTGTTTTGGGGATATAATATATCATATTATTTAATATAATTAAACTGATTAGATCTGACTGGGGTGGGATAGATAAGAAAAGCCAGACACTGGTATACATTCATGTTAGACTAGTACATTGTGAGGTTCAGGATTCCCCACTATTAAAGTGACTCCAGCATGTGTCTTCTCATTACTAAATTGTAGATCTTGGCTGCCACGATAGCACTTGGCATCATTCCTGGCTTCACAAATAACCTATCAGCTGGAGAATGATGTACGCCTTCATTAACAGAATCAGGGCGTAGTATTCAAGAAAGTTACCCTACCAGTGGTTTGTTGTCTCTCAATTTCAATTTAGGCAGATAAAGTTTTATTTAGGAAATAAATTATTTCACATTGGCAAGGACCTTGGTGGTGGCCATGCCAAAAGCCTTAATTGCACATCAAGTGGAACTGCTGTTTATATAAGCTTTAAAAATGTCCTTCAGGCTTCAGGCCAGTAACAATATATATTTTCTTCAGACCTTATAATTTGTGATGACTTGGAAAATAACTTGCATTGTTTTGTCTTTAAAATTGTATTTTATATATCAAAATAGATGGACCAACTTATTAATACACAGTCAATAGTTGGTTTATTTTTAAGAGAAATATCTAACAGAATAATGCATTACAGAACCTATTTTGTACCAAGTTTGAAATCTGCATTTTTAAAAGCTAACTGAGTAGTTCCTTTAAGGACTTTATTAATATCCTCTGATTTCTTCGTGTAACTCAAGAGATTCTTATGCCAGTGAGTAGTCTGAGAAATACATGAATCCCGATAGTGAGTGCAAAATTTTGGATTTAAGAATCATAGATCTATTTAACTCTTAAGAATATTATCATTAATGACAACAAAAGTTAATCCATAATGTTATAAACTCTCTCCTGAGACATTAAAATATCTTCTTAATGTTAGTGAATGTAAGGACACCTTGTAAATACCTATCAAAAGAGAGAACTGTACACAGAACAGCAGTTCTGTAGACAGTACTGAAAAACAACACTGAAGAACTGAAAAACACCATAAGCTCAGTTTTTGCTATGCTTTCTATGCCGCCATCTACCCAGTCACCAAAGTCACAAACCAAGAAAAATACCTGTGAATGTTTTCCCTTTCATTTATCTCCTGCACACATCTAGAGTTCCACATTCAACAGCTTCTACAAACGTAGTGTATATACCTCTTTGTTCATCATTCTCACCAAATACTCTTCTATTCCTTTGAGAAACTAAGAGATTCTTATAAAAGGGACTTGTTTTGATCCATATGTGTTTCGGTGGTGTTATGGCCTGTGCTTAGATGTCCTGCCAAGCCTTATGTGGTCATCCAATGGTGTTTCACAGAGGTGCCTGGATTAAGGGTGTGTGATGTTGGGATTAGGTGTGTGATGCCAGGATTAAGGGTGTGTGGTTCCTAAATTAGTCCACTGACTAGTCTGGCATAGTTCTGGGTGTGCAATGGAAAGGTCCCCACTGGATGTGGGCGGCACCACCTAAAAGGCAGGTACCCGGGAGGGAGCAAGAGAGGAAGGCTACTGCTGCTGCTGCTTCACGACTTTATTGCTTTGCTGCCGGCTGCCTGCCGTTGGTGTTTCTCCTCAGTGGTGCCCCTCTGCCACGCCACCCTGCCTCAGAGCCAGCCAACTGGAAACTAAAACCGCTACAAACTGTGAACTACAATAAATCTCCCCTCCTTTAACTTTGGGTGTCCGGTAATTTGATTCAGCAATGAGAAAAGCAACTAAGACAGATAGTACCTGGCCCAAATAAATGACTCACTAAGTATGTCTTTAAATAAACGAATAAAAGCAAGGGTTAACACAATATACTTGCTTAGAGGAAACCTTCTCTTGGTAGTACAGGGCTTCAGTTTTACTTCTAGAGAATAGTGACATAAACCATTACCTCTTAGTCAAACAAACGAGATATCACCCCAGACAACACACTCTGGAAATAGACACCTCAATACCAAACAAAAATTCATATCTTCTTTACATACATTCCAATGTGTTTTCATTCATCTTTTACAAAACTGAAGCAAAGTAAAAGACAAAAGTGTATATTTTACAACCTACACTGTATTTAGCTTCTTTATAAATCACATTGACCATGCATGCGCACACTAAACACACGCACACATATATGTGGAGAGAGACAAAGGTATAAGAGAGGAGGAGATTGTCGTTTCTACTTTTTTTTTTACATTTTTACAATTTAGGGACATTGTTAATATCAGTTAGTAAGAGTAATATTCATCAGTTACCTTTTCCAAGCTAATTATGGGCAACTAATTTAAATAATGCCTGTAGGATATGTTCTTAAAATTATCTGTGAAATTATCAAAGAAACTACTTTTTTGCCCTTTATTTCTTATCAAACACTTCCTGAACTTTTAGTGGCAATTTCCTCCATATACTCAGCAGTAATTCCAAGAATAAAGCACTCTACATTTACAGTTTATCTTTTATTTTCAGTTTTCATTTTGGGGAAGAACACATAATTTTTAATTAAAATGTGTCACAGTATTTAGAAAAACTATTGATACTGCTAAGTTTGTATAGGAAAAATTTGTTCTTCTACCAGTCATGTGTGATGAAAATCTAGTTGCAAAGATTTTGTTTTTATAAATGCAACTAACCAGCAAGTTTTACAATAACAGTACCGGCAACACAAGTCACCATTACAGTAGACATTTACAGCATAAAGTACAGAGTATCTATTACGTCCAAGATACACTGGGAAGTCTTCCAGGTTATTTTTATAATCTGGTAATAGTGTTAGTACAAGTAAGAGGCAGACAGAAGACCCCTCAGGAAGGCATTCCTTTTCTACACTGAATTTTGAACTTTGCATTTTTTAGATGTAATGATAACATGGTTTTAGCCACTTAATACTATGTCTAAAATGCTTTGAACTAACCATGTCCAAATATTCTTGTCGTATATATAACTTCACATTTTCAATTTCCAGTCACCTGTTTTATTTAGTAGCTGTGTCATGAGGTCTTGTTTGTTTCTAAGCATAGTGCACTGTTTTAGTAACTCAGAAATTAATATGAATGTATTCTTCGTTTCAGAATGTCATAAGTTAATAAAAACTATATATATATAATTATATAAATTATGAATATGACAAGCCTCATCCACCAATCCACCACCATAAACCTGGCAGTGTCTGCACCAATAAGAAAGTCATTTCATTGAGTCAATCACAAGAAAAATTTTTACTGTCGGTTTAGCAACAATACACATGAAGAATTTTTTCACTTAATTATCTGCCTCTAAGGTAGTGCAAAACTGACTGAAATTAGTATTGGTGTATGGAAAGAACTCACTTACTGGGCTTGGTATCTGATTTTCTTTTCTTTTTCAAAGTTGCTATAGATATTTTATGTAATCTGTGCTCATCTGTATTAGGACCTGTTGATCAGATAGTTGAAACATTATTTGATCTGTTAAACCGTCCTAATAATTTCAGTTGCTCCTAGTTCAAATGAATAAATTACGATCAACTGAAGTAATCTTGCAAAGTCAAGTAACAATAGCATATTTGACTAAAATTCTTTATAATTAATTCATTAATGAACTAGCAAATTTCTGGCTAATCTGAAGCATAGCATTATAGTGTATATTTTAGTGTGTCAGAAATCTAGAATATATTGCTTTATCTATCTTAGCTTCCACTATTATAAGAGCAATATATCATTCTTCCATGAATCCACACAAGATGCATTTTGGACCACAAGAACACAGTGCAGCATAATGGTAAAACTACATTGCAACCACAACAAAATTGGCAGAACTTGGAAGATAATTAGAAATATCTTTCACTTATTATAACTCTACCAATAACATCTAAATAAAATCTGTGTTTTTGAATTAGTATTCGCTAATAAACATCACTCAAGTCAGAATATTCAATGATGCTAGTTCTTATTTTATCAAGATGTGTGATTATGGCAAATCTTACACTTACTCTACATTTTCCTTTTCTACATAAATAGGAATTAGAGCAATAATTCATTAAGTTATATCAAGTCATCTTACTGTGCTACTGTACTGAATGTAACAGGCCGGGGCAGAATGCCTTGGTTTTCAGAAACAACCAGTGTATCAGGAAGAATAATATGTTTTCCAAATTTATAACTGACAAAAAATATTAAAATCAAGATTCATTTTCCAAAACAGTTAAAGTGAGTGAGGTAAAATTAATTTTTTAAATGAGGACATATATTAAAAATGAATTTTAAGAGCTCAAGAGAATTTCTCTAACTCAGGGACTGAGACACACTTTTGTTGCCTTTTCTGGTCTTTCAAATTCCTTCAGGTTTAGTTTTCAGAATTTTTTTCACTGCTAACTGGGAATAACAATTCTTGCCGTTTACTGTGGACAAGATCAATGGGATAATGTTTCTGAAATGTTTTGAGTGCCTTGAACTCCAGGGCAATATAAATATAATATGCTCTACTCAAAGTATATAGAACTGAATGCCTCAGATTCAAGTTCGATAGGGAATTTTCCGTGTAAAGATGTCAGTCCAAGAAACTATGAGATTAATGAAAGGGGAATCCTACAGGAACATTAGTAGATTGTTTGGCTGAGGTTCTAGATGAGACATTAAACATAGCCTCCATATCTGTGCTTTTTAAAAAATAAGTACAAATACATGGAGATATCTTACAACAAGAGAAGCAATATATCTATTTCTTAATAGTGCAAACAAAATTAAATTTTAGTAGTTCATATACAATATGGAATATAATATATGACTATAAAAGGATTCAAGTTGGTGTCTTCCTTTTAGACAAATGAAACTAATCAATAATTTCAAGTCTCACAAGACCCAAACAATAGTAAAGGCATTATTATTTATTTATTGAAGCTAATTTTAATTGCACATAAATACTTGTAATTTACTAGATTACAAATATGAACATGAAGTAGATGATCTCTGTTCACAATAAATTCTTAAACTACATTATTCATGCAGAGAACTAGAAAAGGGGAAGTGGTACTCATTTTTCCTCCCTTCTTCTCCAAAAAGCTGAAAGGATGTCTTTATGATATGCCTGAGTTTCCCAGGATCTCAGATGGAGAAACTAGGTTTTCTACCCTTGAAATTTCAAGCAACAACAACAAAAGGAATAAGAGACATAAAAGGATTTAAATTTTAATCAGAACAGATTTTGAAAGGATTAGGTCACACTTGCAGACGTGTTCTGTTACAGCCAATACGGTAGTGCTTGCCTTAAATTTATCTGGAGCACCATTTGATTGACTATGTTCCCAAATTGGCAGCTAACTTGCACAAGTAAGATTTTTGCATAAAATGCAAGTAACAGCAGGAGGAATGTACTCTGTAATTTAAGTAGGGGAGCAGAGTGACCTTCTCATCACTCTTAGGTCACAGGATCTCAGGGTAGATCTTGTTTCCTAAATGAATGCAGTTCTCTAGTCCATCCCTCTGAGAGTAGCTTTGTTTCTCAGAGCACTAGAGGAAAAATAGATTACGGAACTGTAGAATAAAGACAACTTTCCTGTGAGCTAAAAAATGCCCTCAGAGGAATGATGCATGGAGCCCCTGAGGGAGAAAATAACTGAAGTTTTCCTCCTTTTTAAATAACGTTTAGCTTTATAGGCAAGGAAAATATATTGGTTTCCTTGCTGGGAGAAAAGAAATTCTTTTCATAATAGTCACTTAAAATTCATTTATACAATTATAAAGTCACTTACTCATCAAAAGTATACAGAGAATTTATACAAGACATGAGTAAACTTGGGAGGTAAAAGTTGTTAAAACAATAAAAAGGATTCATATTCACCTATACCTGTTTTTTCTAATGGGTTAGGAAGACTTTCAACAAGAAAACAATTGAATAAGGAAATTTCAACTTTGAAACTCTGTGAAGCGAATAAACCATAAGGATTCAAAGGGGTCTTGATTAACTAGGTAAGCTCCCCTGAGAAAATGCATTAAATTATCAGAAGAAGCCAACCAGGTGAACATCTGGGGGAAAAATTTTTTGCATAAAGGAACAGCAAGTACAAAGGCCTCAGGCCAGTGACATCTGATTTGATAGAAGCGCATTACAGGTTAATGTGACCTGATCCCAGTAAAAACACTGGAAAACATCTGAGATGGAGATGGAGAGTTGGGCAGGATTAAGTAGTAAGAAGATTTATCTGGAAAGAGATTTGCATATTTATGTCTTTGTTTGATTAGTTTCTTTGATAGTTCTCTTTTGTCTTTGTGAGAAGCCCATAATAGACAAAATGTCCAGGGCTTACTCCTCTGTACCCGTAAATGCATTACTTTATATGATCAAGGTAATTAAGATTGCTAATCAGCTGACGTTAAAGAAAGATTGGGATCTACATCATTGCAAAGGCCCTAAAAAATGGAAACAGAAGCTAGAAGATGTAGCGTGAGTGTGATGTAACTTGAAAAAGAGTTGCTCATTCTCTGCTTGCCTTGAGGGAAAGGAGCCTAGGTCAAGGAAGGCAAGTACCCTAGAAAGTGAAAAGAAACAAGAGTTCTTTCTCCCTAGAGCTGAGAGAGAGGAATGAAGCTCAGCTGAATTCTAGAAGTTAGTCCAGTGAGACTCATTTGGAATGCAGACCTCCAGCACTGTTAGATAATAAATCTGTGTAGCTTTAAGTCTCTGCTATTGTGGTACTTTCTTGTAATAGCACTAGGAGACTGATATAAACTCATCAACTCATTAATGCATTCACAGCACAGTCACACTCTGATCAAGCCATAAATGTGGCCCAACAGTCCTACCTCCAAGTACTAATGACATATGCTTTGGGGATAAGTCACCAACATGTAAAATTTTGGGAAATATATTTAAATCATGGCAACCTAAGAACCAAAGAGTCAACATGGCTTAGTGCAAAGCCCATCTAGGCTGTCAGGAAAGTTCACTGAATCTGAAAGTAAAAAAAGAGCTGCTGTCCCACTTCAGAGACAGCCGAGCTGGAGGAGACACGTACTGGAGAACCTTTCTGTTCACTTCTTGTGTGAGTCACATTCACATTTATGAATGAAATTGTATTTACTCAGTCTACCAATTGGAAGGTAATCACATCCAAATACTCTATCTAAAACTCAGTGTTAAGTCTGAGCAAATATATAAATGTTCTAGTCCCATTAAATTAGCACAAAATTCCCTATCTCTCTATCACACACTTTGATGTGAAAAACCAGCTGGGATGATAGAAGTTAATATTAAATGGGAAGGAAATGAGCTTCAAATTAATTCAGAATCAATGAGAGCCAATGCTCGGGGTGCATCTTACACCTCTTTATAACTTACAGTACAGAAGTAATACTTAAAGCTTGTGGTCTCTGGGATTAGACACGTAATTTTAAGTGCTGCTCTATCTTACTATAGTGTTATGAGGTTGGATACTTACTAAGACTCTGTAAACCATACTCTCTTTGTGTATGAAATAGGAAATGCAATAATACCTGCTGCATGAGCATGTAACAATAAATATGATAACATATATAAAGCATTTAGTACATAGATAAATAAACCTGAAAAAGGAATTTCATTATTTTCCTGGGCAGATTGGGTCTCTCAGAAAAACCAAAGATGAAAGAGAAACTTTCAGCATCAAATAACTTCTCATCACAGGACTTATTTTCTTTTTAAAGGCTTTGCTCACTTATTTCTTTTCACTGTAGACATTGTACATTTTATAGAAATCAGTGATATATACAACAAATAAATATCACCGAACCAGCACAGCTCACATATTCCTGCAAAGCTGCACTGATCCTCCCAGTATTTATTATGTATCTGATTGTGTGGGGTAAGTAATCCCCCTATTACATTTAAAATTAAAGTAACCAGTTTGTCTGATAATGTCATTGAAGTTTTATAACACAGGAAAAACGGGAGCAGCTTTTGTTGGAGACTGATATCCTGGGACGGGAGAGAATTAGAAGTGATATTTCCCATGTCTTTTCTCATGGTCTAGTAGGTAGCAATTTTCTCACATCATAGAGAGCCCATTTCCCTTTACCCTAAGTGAGAAATTCAATAGAAACACAAAGTGAAGGATTTTTAAAAATCAATTGCTTGTGACCAATGTTATACATTTTGGCTCCTGTCACATCCTTTCTGGAATGAGGCAAAAACTAGGTGTGCTACAACATTGGCCCTCCTTCTTGCCACCCAGAGAGTCCGTGTGGGGATGGGGTTGTCCAAAACATGAAGAGGTGCAGCAAGCATTGCAATCCATCATTGAGTGTTCTGAATTGGCAGAACAATAGTGATTAATCTAAGTGGGAGATGACAGAAATAAATATACCTAGGAGTGCAGCAGAACATAGAATTAGCAATCAGGGACCACAGCCATGGAGCTTAGGGTTCTAGTTATGACAGTGATAAAGCAATTATATTGTTAGTTAACTTCACAGCAGTAAATTTAATCATATGAGTATTTAACCTATTTCACATAGTGTGGGATGATTCGATAGTAGATACAGTACCTGATGGTTTCTGACAACCGTCATTTATAATATTCTTCTACCTGCCTTTCTGTTGGCAATCAAATTCACATCATAAGCTGTTGAGCAAATGGACTTGTTCAGGATGCAATCAGTCCGTTTGGTTCTGCTGGAACAACTACAGATGCCATGGTCATATTTGGAGTGGTGTAAACAAGTAGACACAATAGTCACTCACAAAAGTTGGATGATGTTAGTTTATCATGGTCATGTTATGGTTGATACATTCTGTCAACATGGTGAGTCTAGAGGTTTGGCTGAGTGAGTCAGCAGGAAGCCAGAGTGCTTACTTTGTGTACATCCTGAGCCTGTGGTAGAGGAAGGAATGGAGATTATGTGAGGGCTATGTGCCCCCTGGGTGGGGTTAAGCTGTTTACTATGTAGGGGAAGGAAAGAGGCTGCTTGCAGCCATTCCTCCCTTTTGCTGGTTGTTTTTGCTATGCTCTGCTGCCATGAACAGTTGCCCTCTGCCATGTGCCGCTCTGCCTCTGAACCAGCCAAGTATGAACTGAAACCTCTACAAACTGTAAGCTAAATAAACCTTTCCTTCCTTCATTTTGGGCATTGGGTATTTTGTCCCAGCAATGAGAGAAAAGTAACCAAGACATCCAGGAAGACAAGAGATATGCAGTATAGACAAACATTATGATAATGACCCTAGATAATGACAAACTACACCCAAACCTTCCCCAGACTGGTCACGCTAAACAGATTTTCTTGGACATAGAATGGAAACAATCTATGCAAGAGATTTTTACGGATGGAGTTGGGAAGAATGTTTATCACAGCCCACAGCTTAGGACCCAGATAGAGGGGGGATATCAGGTAGGTCTGAGCTGTTTCTCAAGCATAGAAGAAGTAACTCCAATGACTAAAATTTCAACACATGTGAAATATTATGAAGAAAATAAAAATAAAGATATGAACACTTTGAAGTTTTAGAATAAGGAAACATTCAATATCTAACTAATTGGAATGGATTAGGATAATAAAATGCAAATAGGTTTGGATGAGGAAGATCTGAAACTGAAAGAAAAAAATCGAATACTTTCCAGCCTTCTGCATCCATTGTCATTAATTGGTAATAACCAAAGCAGAAGGTCTGGACAGGGACAGCTGCTGCCACATGTGTGAGATGTTTGGTGTTATAAATTGAATTGCCCGGTATCTGCAGGTTCACTTTATTTCTGTTTTCTGGAAAGGAGAAATGATCAGGAGCTACCATTCCATCCCATGATACGTTGTGGGTGTGTTTTCTGCGTACCTCACACCCAGCTGATTTGGGGTAAATCCTGGATTTTCCTAGCACATGAGAGATTCAGGCTTCCCCTGGATTCTCATCCCAGTTTATTATACAGAACTGCTTTGGCCCATTTGTAGCAGAACACTCCTTTTCCTCAAAGAGCCGTGTCCCATCAAGGATTCCAGGGGGGTTGCTGCTTCCAGCCACGGGGCTTGAGAAGCGCACATCGATACAGAAAAACCTACACGGTTCCATTGAGCCTGAGTATAGTCACAGCATCATAAGAAGAATATGAACAAATACACCCTCTTATCTCAGCCGGAATTTGATCATGGAACACAGTAATTATCAGTGTCATAGAATGTAGGATTGTTATAGGAAGTAGGAACATTTTAGGAAGAGACGGCAAAGTGAAGTTCTACGCTTGTGAGGAGAAAGACGAGGGGGGAGTAGAGCATGAGCGGGTTTGTCAGTCAGAGAAATCGAGAACTTGTAAAGCCAGGAGTAGAGCTGTGAAAAGATCATACTCAGAGGTCAAGGAGAATCCGTATCATTACAGCGACGAGCTCTGCGTACCCACAGCTGGCTCGCGGGAGTAGGGCTCAGGGTGCTGTTTGACAGCGGAGCCGTCAGTTAGGAAGGAAAACTGCCTGGTCAGTCAAAAACCCAGTGGCTACCTCCCCACCTCCCTTTTACCCAGTGGCTGGGAAAATAGCTTGAAAAACAGTGGTTGCTGATTTACTTCTTCCCGTCTTTGCCCTGGTTTCTTCTGTAGCCAAATCTAAGCTGGCACTCGAGAAAGGAGTGTTGCCTCATGTCTTTCCAAACATAGGAAAGGTGCCCCAGAGCAGTCCATCTCTGCAGGAGAAGACTGACTACAGAATGAAAACATTCAGGATGTGGACGCTGTCCATTTTTTAACTGAGGGACTGGTAGCTACCATTCCACCCTGTGTAGTGCAAGAATATAGGTGGGGACATATATCAGAGAGCCCTCAGGAGGAACCCCTGAAACTGCTTATTTAGAATCAGTTGCTGTCCAGGCTAACTATAGTATTGCTAAGAGGGTGAAGGCAAGAACACTCTGAACAGACTCACATACGTCCACGCACACATGCGCACATACACACAAATGCGCGGATACAACACTGCGCTTGCTGCCTTGGCAGTAGCAGGGGATGCATTTGTTGCAATGGTCATCCAAGAAGTAGCAGAGTAGAAGGAACTTGTTCTTAGGAATTTAACTTGAATCAAAAATAAATACAAACCATAGCTTTAAATGAAAAAATTGTTGGACTAAGCAAAACTACTCAGAGTTGGCAACATTCGTTTCTCTTAACACCAAGCAGAAGCAGGACTTTCTGAGATAGTATTCATCTTAAATAAAGCTATATACATTATATATAAATAAGTCTATGCCTTTTACACTGACGCGAACTGAGCTGACTTCCGCGAAGTTGTGTCGAAAGTGCTGAGCTGACATGGCCTTCCCTTGAGTATTCTCCGAGCTTGACCCTGCCAAGCTCCTGAGCCCCTTGATCTGTTTCTGTTCTATGAAACGAAGTGAGCCTCCCCGGCCCCATCTGGTGCACTCCTGACTTTCTTATCCCCAAGGGCTGATACTGCTAGAGCTTCCGTAGTCTTTGCCCCAGAGATTAATCCCAACATGACATTTACGGAAGCCCACAGAACATTTTATTCTGAAGGTTTACATTACAGTGAATGATACTAAGTCTCTTTAAATATCTGTTGGGTTTGGAACCATTCCATTGGCTTAAAAAGTCTCTTACATAAAATGAAAAATGATTTCATCTTAAGTACGAATAAAATGCTGTGCTATGTTCTAAAAGATTAACAGGGGCTTGGGAAAACATTTGTTGCAAGAATCCTGCAAAGAAAGTTATGAAAATATGCAATTTTAATACCTTGCAGAAGGATCCTTAAATATTTTTTAAGTGTTTTAGGGAATGGTTGTACTAGAAAGTATTTTTAGCGTAAGTAAGAAATTGATGCTTAATGTTCAAGTTTAAAAATACTACAGTCATTTGATTTTTTGATTATTTCTGTGTATTTGTGTAAAACAATTCTACATGCTTTTCGTAGCTTATTAAAAAGACCAAAATAAAATCATTCATTTATTGTTTTTAACTTGGTATATCATAGTGCTAAATATCAAACTAATTTAAATTCTAGAAGTATACCAGATATCCCATCATGAGAAACTGTGAGATAGAACACACAAAAATTCAAATTAGATTATATATTATTAGTTTTCTGTTTGATACACTTGTAGATCAATGAATGTTGCAATGTTATTTTTTTAACAATCAGTTGTACATGGCATTGCTCAGTTTTTCCTCTCAAAAATATCCAAACAAAATGAAAAGAAACATAAGTTATAGAAGCAGTTAGGAAAAATATATTGGTCTATTTCCCTCAAGAAATGCTACCCAAGTTGTTAGACAAGATATACCTCAGAGAAACATATATATTAAATTATAAGTAGAAGGACTATTGATTTTTAGAAAAAAATGAGAAAATAATTTGTATGAACATAAATTCAGGTGATCCTGCCTCACCCCCAGCAAGATCCAATAGTGAATCATTTATTATTAGTTTGAGTCATTAATATTGACAATAAGAAAATTTGTTGTCCATATTCTGTGAATTGCAACTTTGATTCATCCTCAAACATCTTGTACCTTGAGCTACATCATGCTTGAAATACTGTTATACATTTATTACTTGGGCTAAAACGTTACCCCTTTTGGGTAATTCATAATGTAAACATCAACAACATTTTCCTGACAACTTATTATGTCCAGGAATTCTGTTAAATCTGTCAAATGCACTATAAAACTTTGAAACTATGAGGACATTATTGAAATTATTGAGTTTTATCTTATACATGAAGTAAGAAAAGGTTTAACCAAAGTAAATAAATTGTCAGCAGTTTCACAGATGAATAGTGATGGAAATTTATGTTCTAATCCGTTAGACCTGATTTTGTGTAGTTTTACCTCCCTATTTACCATATAAAATTACATTACATATTAGTCTCTTAGCACCAATATTCTGCTGGAGTATGAACATTCTATTTACTCTTCAATGAAAAGCTTTTAGTGATTATCATCACATTCCTTCCACAGGCAGATTTCCTCCATATGTTGAACTCATCTTTAAATAACACATGTTATATGGATATGGACTTTTAAAATTTCCATGTTCCTTACTAGAGTACATTTTAGGGAAGTGTGTATGTCTTTTTCAAATAGTTGTCATTATTCTTATTGCTCTTCTTAGGGGTGAAAGCTTTCAATATGATGACATCTGCACAGTTGAAGCTCCATAAACACTCAGGAGAAGAAAGTGTTTCAAAGTTACCATCAACATTTTGTAATAAAGTACCGCGTTGCCTTATTAGATAAATCAGAAAAGACAGAGTAGAATGAAAAAAGTAGAATGCCTAGAAAATTGATCGATAAATAATATTAAGGCATAGAAGCAAAAATAGATTATTGGACATCGTGTGTGAAAGATATGCTACCCAGTCGATGAAACAAAATGTCCTAATAACAAAGTAATGGCAGAGAGTAAGTGGAAATTTCAATAGCCTTCAGTTACTCTTGGTGGAATCTTCATGCTTAACTTTGTTCCTGTCTGATATCTGATCAAATGAAAAGAATAGTTAGTAAGAATAAATCCATCAGAACCAAAGCATCAGCAAAGAGGAAACCCTGGAAATTGTGGAGGTTGAAAACTAGACACATAGTAGCACTGTAGACCAGAGTTTGGTTAACACTCTCTGCAAAGACTTGTGGTCCATACAATCTCTTTAATAATCACTCAACACTACCACTGGGGTGTGAAGAGAACCATAGAGAACAGAACAATGAAGGACACATCTGTATTCTAATAACTTTATTTACCAAACAGGTGGTAGCAGTAATTTGCCATCTTCTGACACAATTCCCACAGACCTTTGCAACTAAGCCTAAGATTACAATGGAAGGAGCTGACAGAGAACTTAGACCTGAGAACTCCAGGTTCAGGAATATGCAATGAGAAAGAACTCTAAACTTCTGCGTGCAATTGAGGCATTTAACAGGACTGTGGGATAATTTATTCAAAAAAGGATGTAGGTATCAATTTAATGTATCTCATCTATTATGGGCTGAAAATTCTTCTTTCTAAAATTCATGTGTTGAAATTTCACTCTACCATTTGATGGTGTTGGTACCTTCAATTGCCTTTAGAAGATGCTCAGATAGTGAGAATTGAGCCACACACAGGGGATTAGGGCCTTTATAAACAGATCTTAGAGAACTCTCTGTCCTTTCTCCCATGTGAAGATATAAAAGAGCAGCCCACAAACTCTAAGTGAGGCCAACTTACTCTCAGAATTTCAGGTCCTATATAAAGCCAATTACTCTATGGAATTTTGATACTGTAGCTCAACTGACTAAGATGCTATCCAGTGCAATAAAGCAATAGTTTCCTCTCCACTGTGGCAGAAAATTATAAATTAGAATCTTGAAATGGCATACCCTTAGGAATATGGATTAGAGAACACTGGGAAGAGTAGAAAGCAATAATTTTCTGAAAGTGTTAAATAGTGAAAGCCTGTGCTCCTCCATTTCTACTATTTGTGTCATCAGGTTATCATCCAATTTTACTCTACAAGGATGATACTAAGTGAATTTTATTTAACCAGATAATCAGTATCAAAGAAAATATTGAAGATAATTGATGATCTGTAGTATATGGAAAATTTAAACCCAGAGTCAAATTCATCAGTAGCTTATATGCATAAATCAAGAAGTCTTATTTCTAAAACTAAACATTCAGAGATTTAAAAGGTACATTGTATTTAGATATGTTCACGTGTTTTAGCATAGAATATTGGTAAGTGAAATTGATGAGATCTCTAAGATAGGAAAGTAAAGCCACCAAAGTATTTAATGATAGAAAAATACTTAAAGATATAAAATCAACCAAGATGTTAAAGTACCTGAATAACAACAATCACGGAGTAAAGACAGGAAGAAAAAAAAATCACTGTCAAATTGTTGAATAGCTAAGTGAAGGTAAAAAAAAACAAGTGGACCAAAAATTACATTTTACCTGCAATCCATGTTATGCTCAAGTGCTGAAAATTAATTCCCAGTTTTCCATCAAGAGAAAGAATTTACATGACATTGTCTATCTATGCACCCCTTTCCTACTTACCCTTCTTCATATCCTTGATCATATTCATATCTGCTTTAAAACCCTTTACTCTTAATCATGTAAAACTATAAGCATGTTTAGTAATTTCCTACTATATCTGTACACTGTGTGCTCACTCAACTCTCTTCTGGCAGGAAGTTAATTAAAAGTGGTATTTTCTAGTGTGGCCAGGCTGGAAGATTTTCAGTTACTATTTTACCTACGTATGTGTTAAAGTTAGTACAAGAATGTACCCTGAGTCTAGGTTCTACTCAATTCCTCTTTGTCTCGTTCTGCTAAGGTCTCAGCTGAACGCCTGAGTTTGCCAGCCAGATTTCTCCATCCTGGTTATATGATAAGGAGTTCATTGCCTCATAATGTTTCATATTTTCTGTAACAGGTTGATCTTTGCCAGCACCAAGACATCTCCTGAGCATGAGGCTCTTGTCTGTTAAAAAATAACCCATACAGAAGGTCAACACAAGATTCTGTATCTGCCTGCTTTTCATTTAGTTCTGTCTAAGGGGAAAAGTAAACAGTTTCTGGCTGTGTTAATAGGTCAGAATTCGGATCTCTGTTTTCCCCGCTCCTCAGGGCCAGTGCTGTCCCTTGTTAGAAAAGTGCTCCGCAGTAGAAGCGTTAGGCTGTGGTGCCTCTGATTTCAGGGCTCACCTTTTGTGTTTTCCTCCTCCCAGTGATCCCAGTGCTGCATTTCACACCTCTCAGGCTTTCCTCTTATTTACAGTGTTAAAGAATTTGCATCTGAGAGAAATTAATTTGTTACTGGTGACACTTTCATGACTGGAAGCAAAAAGAGACTCAAACTTGAAAGAAAAACTCTTTCGTTCTGTGAATGCTTACAATTTAGAATAATATTGGAGGATGAGGTCAGAATAACCAATGAAACTTGTCTTGGTTTTTGTTTTCCCAGACCCCATCCTTTTCCTACACTCACTTTACACTAACCTACACTCGTATCAACCTTAGAAATATAAACTTGTACAAACTGACATCTGACATGTTATGAAAATAAGGTATATAGATGATATGCTCATATTTTAGCAGCTCCCTGGTGAAATTTAAACTCTTACTCTTTTCCATGCAAATCCAATAGCAATGTCTTGACAGTAGATTGTTCAACTGAGTTCAATTGTTTCTGGCCGATATAGTCATTCTTCATTTTCTGTAACTGAGCATCTGTGCCATAGACTGTAACACTCCTGTCCTCATTTGAACTGCTGACATCATTCTCTCAATGACTGCGGTTTCTACAAGCTGTTATCTCAAACCGTACTTCATCTTCTTAAAATTCACGTGTCTCGTTGTTATCTTCTTATTCCCACCAGCACCTTTTCTCTCTCCTGATTGTTTGCTCTGTAGTGACGGGATGGATGCGTTGCTGTTTGTTAGATTTGCTCGGTATGCTCTGTAGTTGCTAGGCGATACCAGTCAGCACCAGCCCCAAATACTTAATAATAATCTTCAGATTAAATTTTCTCGTTACTTTTCCTTTAAGCAGCACAAGGCACCTGGGCCAGAGTGATTTAGACTGCATTATAAAACTGCTTGGATTAAAGAAACATTTTGATTGGCCCCGCAGATTAATGTAAAGGGTAGATTAATTTTTGTGAACCACTCGTTCAGCTGAAGCAGCTGCTCACATTTTAAACTGCTAGCATCATCATATTCTAGTGCACAGAAGTATGGTTTCCCCGAGGATGAAGATATCCAAAAGAGAAACTAATAAGGCATATCTAAGCAGGGTGTTTGGTAATCATGAGATAAAACTCTGGAGGGATTAGAAGCGTGAGGCTGCATTTCTGTCAAATTATTAGCTCATGATAACCCTTCCTCTTTGTCACACCTGCTTGCAGAATTCCTGTCCAATTAAAAGTGACATTTTCTGGAGATGTTAGAAACTTAGGTGCATACTTTCTTTTTGTACTTCAGAAGCTCCTTGGACGACCAATCACTGAAAACCCAAGATGTCTTTGTTCCTCGGATGTGCTCATACTTGACGAGGAAAATTGTCTACATTTCAAATGGAGCCTGGTCCAAGGGGGGCATCTCTTCTCCCTACTTAGGTGGGTCCATCTGCATTGTTTGATCCAAAAGCCATGAAACTGTCTGCTGAGAACCAGCCATGTAATAATCCCTTTTCTCTGCAAGAATAGGGAAGTTATATTTTTTAGTTACAAAAATTTTAAGAACAAAGAATTGTAATCCTCAATCAGGAAAAACAGTATTCCTTATAGTCTGAATGTGAAACTTACCCAGTATCCTATAATTTACATTGCTAAAGGTATGTTATATGTTTCATGTTATCTCCTATATTAAACTATTTTTATCTATGCACATACACACAAATATTCCCATGGTTAGATCAAAGACAATTTAAAGTTATCATTGATTGTGCTGCTGCTATAGGAAACAATTCAGGTATTCCTTACAAAACTAAATAGAGAACTAATACATTCTGCAGCAATTTCAGCAATATATTGCATATGAAAGACATTAAAACGAAACATTTTAGTTTTCAGTTTTCTGTAACATGCAGTTCTCAGCTATATAGTAGACTGGGAGAAGTTACAAAAATGGTCCAACAATCCTTCAGTACACTATTTCCTTTGTAGCATGTCAAGCGTTTTTGATATTGTCATTTCCAAATAATATGCTGTCCTTACTGAGGTTGCAAGAGTCAGTAACACGTTTTCCTGTTTCTCCTTCATTTCTCTATTTGTGATGCTCACACTAACATAATTCAAAAAGAGTTAGGTTTTCTTGCCTTGAATCATTTTCTGGGGATAAATCCCGTAGGGTAGTGTTCCTGCCGCTAAACCTATGGCCCTCGCAGTGCGTAACCGCGTCACTTTCTGCGGCAGTAGATCTGGCTCTGCCACCAGCTGTAGGCTTCATAGAGGACACAAAGGTTGGTCGCTGCCCCAGTCGTTAGAAGGGTGGCGACCCGTCCCTGGACGCAGGGTCACATGTCAATCACAGAATGAGCATGACAGATATTCCGACATTTCTTGGCCTGTAGATTTTTCTGTTCTTGTTTTGTGCATCATGTATGACTATAGGAAACTACTGACCCTTGTAACAGAGTCCCTCAGGGCCTCCTTGGAACTTTTCAGTTATAGTTCTTTATCACGTGATTTTCTTCTCTGTGGTCATAACTTTCATGGTGACCAGGGACAATAGTCCATCTGGAGCCCTAATTGTTAGAACCATCCAGAGAAGAGAGCCATGTTGATGACAGCTTCTCCTGGACTGCTGATGACCAGTTGGTGACATGAACGAGGATGGGCAGACTGGTCATGATCTAGGATGAGCAGAATGCATCAAACATACTTGACAGGAAATGAGTTCATGCTGCTAAGAAGTGCCAGTATTTCTCAAATCTAATACTGAGAAGGAAAAACTACAACTTGAGAGAGATATACAAATGCTAAAAATATCTAGAAAGTAATTTTACCCAATCAAATAAATAAAAGCTTCCTGAAAATGCCATAGGTAATTTTTATAATTTATTTCTGGACCTTTCTGAGGAAAAATGGATGCAATGAAATGCTAACTTTTACTGCAAAGTTTTATAAATAAAATTATCTACAATGTGTTTTTATTATTAGGTAAAGAAAATTAATGTAAAATTATATAACAGATGCCACATTAATTTGTAACATGCATAATGATGAGAGATAATTACCATAATCTTCATTTTATTTCCATCATACAAAATATTCTTTTAAAAATGATTATAATTAGTCATAATGTGTCAATTTGACTGGATTATGAAACACCCTAGAGATTACAGCACAGTTCTAAGTGTGTCGCAGTATTTCCCAAATTGATTGGTCTGTGGACCAGCAAAATGAGGGCGGAAGACCTCCCTAGTAGTGGGTGGCAACAAATGAACATGAATTCCATGTGTAATGAACGTAACGGACTTACAGAAAGGGATTCTGCTGTATTTTGGGAAAGCTCAATTCTGTTCAGCGTTTACTGATGCTGTCGTCTTTACACATCAGGTACTACTTGTTTATCCTTCTGCAGGAGCCTCATACACAACTCTCCAGGAGCTCCCCGGGCTTTGCTCTGGATTGGCCCTGCTTCCAGAATCTCGCTTGTTCTGTGGCTTCCAGCTTCATGGCGTGAGCAGCTGTAACTCCTCCTGCCCTCCAGTGCACAGAGAGGTGTTCTGGGTTTTCTCCCCACTGATCCTGTAAGCCTACCTAATAAATCCATATGCATATTCCCTTCTTCTTTAAATTTAAAGAGATAAAAAGCAGTAAAAGAGATACGGAATTTCAAAACAAGATGATAGGAAATTAACAATGGTGATTATATTGCATATTGTAATCTTCAGAGTAGTTGCTCAGATTACCAGGACAGGCATGAAAAACTGATCAAACAATATAAGCACCACTGGTTCCTTTGAATGCACTAATAGGAATTAGTAGTATAATTTTCTTAGCTATCTTGTACGTATACACATACCTTTTTTCCCCTTTGTTCTTTTCTTTTTCCCCCACCCCAGTTGTTTCTCCCTTTTGAGCAGTTTTTTTCCCTTTCACTGTATCTATGGTACCTTATTTATTCTTTAAGTTTCTTACATCCTTCTAGAGAATACAATACATAATACAAAGTATACACTTTAAAGGTTTTATTGTGGTAAAACACACATAAAGTTTATTATTGTTAACACTTTTAAATATATAATTACTCACCAGGATATACATCCTTGATGTTGGTAGCACATGTAGTGGCAGGTCCCAGAATGTCAATCCTTTTCAAGACTGAAAACTGCACAGCACTGTATGTACAGACAAGATTTCATTTTTACCTGCCTGTCTGAGGATATACACTTGCTTGTTTCCACCTTTTGACCAGTGTGAATAACATGTCTATAACTACTTGAGTCCCTACTGTAAATTAATTTTCTAGAATTTCTGGGTGATGTGCTAATTCTCTCTCCAATTTTCTAATGCACAGCTGAGCTGTTTCCCAGAGCAGCTGCACCTTTTAAAATTCTCACCGGTGAAGAAGAGCTTTAGTTTCTCTACATCCTCATGAAGCCTTGTTCTTTTTACTGTAGCCATGCTAAAAAGTGAGAATGAGAACACACTTGTAAACCTTTAATTGCTTGCCCTTTCCTTACATTACCCATGATCCTTATATATAAATACAATCTAACTGTTGTCTTTTTTTGTACAGGAACAGAACTCAGGTCCTCATGTTTACCAGGTAGGCACTGTGCCACTGAGTTATATACCTGGCTCTATTGTCTGTTAAAAAAAAAAAAAGCTACAGAAGATTGCGAATGCGAAAGAGCTTATGTTATTCAGATGATTCTCACAGGAGAATAAGCAATATTTATGGCACCTAAACTCACAATGTAATCACTGGAGTACTGATTTTATCAAATTATCTGCCTTGTGATTAAGAGAATCTGTGTTTGTGTACAATTATTTAAATTTTTGTTGACTGAGTGGAAAATGCATTATTATTTATAAAATGGTATCCACAGTGCATTATAATTCCAAACTTGCTTTGTCTTTATCAGCACAGAAATGTTGACAGTAAGACTTTATTTTCATGTGTGTGTATATCTCTATATGTTATCAGTATTTCAGTAGTACAGACTTTCTAGATTATTTTTGTTCATTTTTTCTTCTGTAAACATTCCAATGTATCTTACAAATCTCCTATTAATTCAGAAATCCAAAGAAGACTCTTTCCTATGCTCTGTTCCAAAACAGAAAACAAAGGCCATTGAAATAGAAATCCAAGGAAGTTTAAAAAGCATAAGTGCCAATTGAAAATTGTTTTTTCTTTCAAGATTGAGTGCATGCTTGAGAATTATGAATTACTTTTCCACAAGTTGACTTAGTACCCTGACATTGAAGAGGGAATGGAATTATTTGGAGTACGTATACACTTAGAAGGCAAACATTAGCTCATCCAGTCTAAAATTTAAAAAGACACCAAGTACAGTGTCAACATCAAATTAAATATTAACCAAACCCTACCAAAACACAGGCTGGTGCAGTCATTGTTTCACACAAATCAGAAATCAGTAACCAAAATGTTCATTAGACCAAAAGAGCTGGTAGAGCTTCAGGTTCATACGGCAAAACAGGGAAATTAGTTCCGCTGAAATGCAGTCTTGATTGGTTCAAACTATTTTAACAAAATACTTTAGGCTTGGTAATATGAAAACAATAAAAAAATTATTGCTTACAGTTCTGAATGTGGGAAGCACAACCTCAGTCACCAAGAGCTGCAGTGCCTGTTTCGGTCCTGTTCTCCTAGAGGAGCCCTTCTGTGGGTTAAACACGTGACATAAAAGCAAGAGGATGCCTTTGACCCTCATTCATGCTTAATACTAAGCACCTCCCAAAAGACCCACCTCATATTCGTATTACTGAGGGAGTTAAGCAAGTGCTAGGAAAGGGTTGAGAGGTACCTTATTTAGCAGTAAAATTTTGATACAGATCAGAAATGTCAAAATTCTAACCAATTGTTCCACGGGATCAGTACCAGCACACATTGTTAGCCCTTACTTATAACCATAAAAAAGCCAGACATTGATAAATTTCCCAATTATATAAACCATCACGTAAGAAGAACAAGAATGATATTCAGATACCTGTGAGGTCTTCTTATTTTAAAGATAAAAGAATGAAAACGTATTAACAAATACACAGACATAAACAAAAACAAAAGCAATACAGACTTTCACACAAGGTGATGGAAAATTAACAACGGTTTTATTACATATTGTTATCTTCAAATTGGTTGCTCAGATAAACTTTTCTTAATTCTGCTGCTCTCTAAAGAGATACTGAAGCCTGTAAATTCAAACAAATGGATTTAACAGATGAGCTACATCCAACAAAAAAATATAGTAAAAGAGCAAAATGTGATCAAATTTCTAATTTTAGGTATAAGTCAGGAATAAAAATAATGATATCATGATTGTTAGAGTGAATGGAAAGAGATTAAATACATCCCAGATGTTGAAAGTGAGAGATACCAAAGATGACACCTTAGACAGGAAGGTCACCTTCAGGGAAGTGACAGTTACCTTAATTATAATTTAGGGTTTTCTGGACATTCCTCTGAGGTAGAATTGATGTTTAATATAAACATTCCAGGAAAAGATGTATGTCTGTATTAAAAATCAATTCTATTTATTCTATCATGTTATTTTACTTTTTGAAAAAAGTTTATGTGTAATTATTTGTCAGTGTGTATGTTTAATGTGAGGTTTAGGAAAATAGCAAAACATTCACTTAAAATGTCTAGGGCATAATCAGTTTGCTCCTTTCTTGTGAATATTTTCTTTACTGCAATAGCCTTTCCCTACTCATACTGTCCACTGCGCAGGAATGAACAGTCTTCTCTCGTGGCTTTTGGTTCCTAGTTACACAATTATTCAAACATGATTAGTATGTCAATGTCAAAAGGTACCATGACTGGGAAATGAACAAACTAACTGTATTAATAAATCTTGGGGGCTGGGAGTGTAGCTCAGTGGCACAAGCACTTACCTGACAAGTGCGATGTCATGAGTTCAATTGTCAGTACCAAAAAAAACCATCTTGCTTATTCTAGCAATTGGTTGACAATCGGCCTTTTGAAAAGAATTCACTAGCATTTCTAGTTGAGTTTCTTTCTTTTCTTTTCTTTTCTTTTTTTGAGGGCAGGTTTTACTATGTACACCAGGCTGGCAACAACTCACAGTGATCCTACTGACTCGGCTTCCTGAGTGCTGGGATTACAGAGGGTGTCACCACAGCAAGCTAGTGCTCAGTTTCATTATTAGTTGAAAAGTCTAATTACACTTTTGCTGCAATTATTTCTTCCCTGGAATATGTCTACCAATCATATTTCTGTAATTTGCCTAGAATATTGTCCCACAATACCAACAAAATCATTACTATCATGCCTTTTAACTCTTCAAGAATATTTTCTCATATGCTCTCCATTACGTTGAAAGTTAAAAACAAATTCTCTTTGGAGGTCATACAAGTCCTTTCTAGTGTGGCCTGAATTATTGTCCAAAGATCCTGATCCTGAACACTAGAATGTTCTCTCAAGTACCCTATAAACTATTGCAATAAAACAATGAATTTTTCAAAATGCTCAGTCTTGTCGCTTACAAATGCATGTAAATACACTGCTTCCTTAGCTTTAGCCGTTTTGAGCCATAATTCACGTTTTAAGAATCAACTCAAAATATGCTGGGTTTGGTAGAACACATAATCACAGCACTGGGTGAGGCTGAGGCAGGTGAGTTCCAAGTTTGAGTCTCACTGGGGATGGCGAGGTGGGCAATGCCAGATGTGGGGTGTGGTTGAGTGCTGGAGTGCTACTGAGTTTGCCACTATTACTGAAAAAAATGAAGGTCAAAACTGTGTATATTTTAACCTTCTAACTGCTTTAAAATTATTTTTTCTTATATAATTATCCATTTGTCTTATTGTATTTTATGTCATTATGAATTTTTGATCATCTTCATTGCCTATATCCAAAATTGGAAATTATTTGAGCAGAGCAACTGTGTCTTCTATGTTTTGTAGGCCAAGTATTTGAAATGAAACCTGGCTCCTTGAAAATGATTTTATTGCTTGAATACACATACAACTTCAGATGCCAGAAAGCTTATCCAGAATGTTGTGGTTTTGAATGCATCCTACAAAATTCATTTGTTGGAATATTGATTATCAGTGTGGAAATATTAAAAAGTAGAGTACTTAAGAAGTGATTAGGTCATATGAACTGGAGTTTTATGAATTTATTAATGGCAACATTCCAAAGAATGTTTCATTTCCTCTTCTCTGTCTCTCTCTCTGTCTCTCTCACTGTCTCTCTCTCTCTCTTTCTCTCTGTCCTGTTTGATGACTTGTATGATATTGTAATACAGCAAAAAGACCTTCACCAGATATAGCTCCCCAGTCTGGTACTTCTGAGCCACCAAAATAAGCCAAACAAATTTCTTCACATTATAAATTACCCACTCTCAGGTATTTTGTTATAGCATCAAAAATAGACAAAGATAAAGAACCACTCATAGAATTAATATAAGGCCTAAAATAAAACCCAGATATCCATCAGCTTAATAGGTTCTTGCGCCATTTTATTTATTTATTTATTTTTGGTACCAGGATCCAAACTCAGGATCTTACTCTTGCCAGGCAGGCCCTGTGCCACTGAGCTGTATCCCTAGTTCTGGTTAATAGGTCCTTAACCACACCAGTTAGAAGAGATGGAATATTGAAACATATTTACAATGGGACTAACTGGTACTCAGACTCATAGGAAAAACTTTGCAATGTATGATTATAAATGAGGATAATTATTAATAAAAATTGTGAAGCAAACTCCATATGCTTCATCCTCTAAGAACAAGAAACAGTCCCATCTAATAGAGTAAAAAAAAAATTGTATAGTTTTTCCTGCACTATTCAGGGAGCTGTAGAATCAAAATCAAATTCAGAGCTTAATTTTGTACTTTATGTACCTAAGGCCTGTTAGCAAAAATTAAACTTCAAGTTAATAACTATACCATGAAATATGATTTTCATAGAACTTAGTAAAAGGGTTATTTAGCAAGGAAATAGCACAGGAACATTTTCCATTCATAATATAACTTCTTAAAGTGTATTTCATTAGAGACAAATAAAAATTATATTTTCTATTATACTTTATCTTTTAGGATTATTCTTACAAAATTAAGTTCAAGAGGAAATGTACACTAGATGAAATCAATGTGAAAATTCAGAAAGACATGAAGACTTCTTCAGAAGTTTTTAAATGAAATAATCAAATAATAAGTCAACTATGACTATAATAAACTAAAGATAACCTAATAATAAACTAAAGATCACTTTTATTCCAGCAGAATCATCCTGCACAAATGTACCTGGTTTGGTACAGGCCAACACTGACGTCAAACACCAAGCTTTTCCGATCGTATCATTCAATTCCCCTCAACATTTCCATTGGTTTTAAATTATTTTCTCAGAATTTACAACTACTGTCTTAGATTTGGGGATGGAATATATATATATATATATATATATATATATATATATATATATATATTCCAACACATATATAAGGAAAGAAAAAATCACATAAATATTTTAATACTAAATTAAATACTAAATGTTTAATACTAAATTTATTGAGGCATCATGAGATTAGTACAAGTTATCTTTGGCCCCAACCATTGAAAGAGGTGCTCAAAGTGGTGGCCATCAAATTCCAGACAATTATTCCTAAGGCAAATTGCTGAAGTGTGTATACATTTTTTGGTGAGATATATATTCTTCATTTGGGACCAATAAGAGGAACCTTTACTCTTATTGTTTTACTGTCGTTATTCTTATTAAAGAAGAAAATATCTATACAGTAAAACCACAGATTCCTGGGAAATGAAATGTTTGACATTTTTGACCTCTGTGTTGGACAGCAAGCTTCATCACGTCCTATGCACAGTTTTATAGTTACAATATTTCCACTATTTTCTTCCCCTTTTCTAAAGTGTAGATCTGCTAAGGAAATTATTGCGTCCGAATTCATATGCTTAGTAGCTCAATAAATGTTCTTGAATAAGAGAAGAAAAGGAAAGAAAAAGAGAGAGGGAGGAAAGGAGGAAAGAAAAGAGGAGGGAAAGCAAGAAAGTGAGCAAGCGAAATCCGATGAAAGAAAAGAATATAAATTTTACAGGCAGAGGACTTGCCCTTTGTCCAGGCCATAGCAGTCCAGTGAAAACATTAGAGAACTACGTGACGCCAAGGCAGCACCGTTAGAAGTACTTAAGTTTGCGTTATTTATTGAAACTCCTTTTGGAATCTTATTATGCGTTTACTCTTGAACACCTCTCTGAAAAATCAAGCTTTTCTTTCTGGCTGGCTCAGCATACTTTCCAGATGTTCCATGGCTTCCTAGAAGTTGTACTCGAAGTTTCAGTTTTAGAACATTCAGTCGTAGCTCCTCCTGAGGAGAAGAAATGCTTCCTTTCCTGCTGCACAATCATTTTGAAATGGATTAATTTTTAATAATAATAAAATTTAAAATATCACTTAACACTGACTAAAATAGTGAAGTAATTAAATGCAAATGGTAGAAACATGATTTAGATTTGGTTCCGGTCATTTAATATGTAACAGTGGAGTCGAAAGTTACCATGCAGAACACAAAGCTTAAGATCTTGGTAAGCCACTCATTGGCACGTGCTAGCCTGTGATATATGCTAAAAAAGAAGAAGGCTTACCTACAATATAATTCCCTTCAGGTGTCAATTATAACATAATTAGCCCAATCTCACTAAAATTGCAGTCAGAGGGATTTACAGAGCTCCATCAGGAACAGTAATAAAGCATACAACCTCCCCTGGAATAGCTTAATGTTTTCAAAATGACCAGCATTATGAAATCTGTCTCTTAATACATGAGCAACCATTACTAACAAAATTCATAGCATAATGACAGCCATAACATAAATACTGATGAGCGGAAATTTTTGGCAAGGGAAAATGTTCTGAAGGAAAGGAAAAGAATTGCCCTTTGTTGCTGATAAGCATGATTTATATTCAGGCATACCAACTTGATCAGTAAACATCATTTATTTTGAAGAATAACAGTTATTTAAGGACTTGGTTTTTCTAGCCTTATCATCCTGGAGATAATTAATGTATATGGAGAAAAGGTCTATTTTTGACTGATTATTTTGGGAGTTTCAGTTCATGGTCCTGTTGCTTTTGAGTCTGCGGGAAGGCAACACATCATGGGGGCATGTGCATGAGGGCAAAAGCCTCTCACATCATAGACATGGAGGAAGAGCAAAGATGGCAATCCTAGGGTCACCATATCGTCTTTTAAGGCATGATCTGAATGAACCAAAGATGTCCCAGTGGACCTTACATCCCAAAGGCTACACAACCTTGGCAAAGGACAGCCTGGTGCTCAGCCCTTTACTACATGGAATTTTGTATGAACTAGCTTAGACTTTTCTTTGACTCTTATTTTGAATAACGTATGACAGGTAATAGATCTGCGGTATTGTTGAATATGTAAAGGAATAAACTAAAAACCCCTTTTCCTTTTCTCTTCTAAATTGATGTTGTCTTTCCACAGCATTGATGCTGCACATTCTTTCTTCACAAAGAAAAATATTATATTAATTGTTTCCTTCACTTTATGATTTCTATTTATTTTTATTTTATTTATTTATTTATTTTTATTTTAAAAGTAAAAGAACAAAAACACTAACAAACAGACACACAGTAGCACAAGAACAGTACAAAAACCGAACTACAGATAAGGTGGCAGAGGATCAGCAATGGTTGTTGTATTACACATTGATAACTTCAAAGTGTATGCTCAGGACAATACAAATAGACATACAAGATTGATCCAACAACTTATCATCAAATGTTTCCCACATCAAAATGACATGAGACAATAGTGCAACCATGTCAGCCATCCTGCACATACATAAATAACTACATAGCTATCCCCCCTTCCTTTTCTCCTTCCCTTCATCCCGATTGCTCTCTACTTTTAAGCATTCTCCCTTCATACCTCCCAATTTGTATTCCCACCTCCAGGTTCCTACACGATACAATACACTGTTTGTACATGCACATTTGATTTACCTCACTTACAAGTATGGTCTCTAATTGTGACCATTTGCCTATAAAAGCCTCAAGTTTATCTTTCTTTATAGCTGAATAATATTCCATTGTGTAAAAATGCCACAATTTTTAAATTCAGTCCTCTGTGGATGGACATTTGGGTTGCTTCCACAATTTAGCTATTACAAATTGTGCTGCTATAAACATGGGTGCACATATATCACGGTGATATGATGTTTTCGGATCTTCTGGGAAAATACCCAGAAGGGGAATGGCTGAGTTGAATAGGACCTCTAGACCTAGTTTGCTGAGGAACTCCAAACCGATCTCCACAGTGATTTCACCAGTCTGCATTCCCACCAGCAGTGCAGAAGAGTTTCTTTTTCTCCACAGCCTCGCCAGCATTTGTTACTGGATGATTTCTTGATGCTGGCCAATCTTACTGGGGTGAAATGAAATCTCAATGTTGTTCTCATTTGCATTTCTCGAATGACTAAAGATGTAGAACATTTTCTCATATATTTATTTGCCCTTTGTATTTCTTTATCTGAGAAGTGTGTATTCATCTCAGATGCGCATTTCTGGATTGGGTCTTTGAATTTGGACAGGTTCATGTTTTTTAATTCTTTGTATGTTCTAGATAGAAGGCCTTTGTCTGAGGAACAGCCAGTTAGGATGTTTTCCCAATCTGTGGGTTTTCTTTTCACTTTGCTGGTGATTTCTTTAGATGTGCAAAAAATTTCAGTAAAATGAGGTCCCAGTTATTGATATGACTTTTATTTTTGAATTTTCTGCAAAACTGACAGAATGTTTCATTTATAAGAATGTAGTATTATAGCAAATATTATATTCTAGATATACCCAGGCTCTTGAAGTATACTTCATTTACCCCTTATTATAAAAATGTCTTAAATTTTATAACACATTTATCCATAAGGTAGCTGAATTATTCAATAAATATGTAGTAAGCAAATAAAAATTATAGCATAACTAATCATTGTGGATAAAGCTAATGAAACACAATAATTACTTTCAAGAAAATTAAGTCTAATGAAAGAGATAACATGCTAATGACAAAATCAATTTATATTTACAAATGATTTGGGAATTACTTGCTCATAAATAAATAAAAGACACATTTGCTCTGTTAATATATGATGATATAGATGTATGAGTGGTCACTGAATATTTTAAATAGTGCTATAATTGTAAGATTGTACCATAATATATAAGGGAGCTTAAACATTTTTACAGGAAGTTTTAGAGAAATTAGGACATTTATTATAAATAAACACGTAGGCTTATGTGCATATCAAAAGGGAATGTTAAAATCCAGAGGAAGTATCAAGAGGAAATTTGGCAGTTCCTGGATGCAGAAGTCAGAAGCACACAGTGACCAATGAGCCATAAGCCATGGTTGCACCATATACTTTACGGGAAATTGGGTGGGAGGAAATGGGAAGCAAAAGTAGAACTTTCAATGGTGACTGGTGCTACATTTTTAAATAAATAACTATAGAATTAGAAGTGATCTATAAAAATTAAATAATACTTATAAAATTGTTAAAATCACTAGGCATAAGTATTAAGAAAACAATGTACAAGACACAAAAATGAATAAAGTGCACTACTTCCCATAGTGGAGCAGGCAGCCTATGAAGAAAACCAAATTGGTTAAGAAGCTATTGCAGTGCACAATGCGAAAAGACCGTCCAAAGCATTAGGTGAATGATCAAAAGTATGTCGGTCTTTCAAATATAGAGAATTTAATGCAGGTAACTCCTTATGTTAGTGATGATAGACCTGAGAAGCTAAATGGCAGCAAAAACTGTATGATCAAAGTAGGGCTGAAGGGACAAAGAAGGCCAAGGTAATAAGAAAACTAAGAAGCTAGGGCCGTATGGTGGTAGCTATTACCAGAGGGGCAGGTGGCATTAGGAAACGTGAAACCATTTAAACTAAGGTTGCTCTGCTCTGAGTGGGTCTACAGCGGAGATCAATGCTGGCAATATTTCTTGACCATTAACATGCATGAGAAATGTGCAGTTTTCTGAAATGCTGATCAACGCCAAGGAAAAATAGTGAAGGGATATAAAGGGTTATAGGAAAGTGACCCATGTGAAGATCAAGATGGAAAAGATACGCATCCAATAAAATAGTCATCAAAACAGCTTCCTGAAAGATCTAATTAAAATTGTATCGTCCTCACAAGTTGGGATTAGCCAGGTAACTGAAAAGAGGCAATTGTTTTTTTCTTTTGAGTAAAGATGTCACTAGAGTTCTGGTCAATCTTAAATCTGCTATTTACCTCAGGATGGCCTTGAACTCATGATCTTCCGGCCCCGGTCTCCAAAGTGCGGGAATTAGAGATGTGTGCAATCATGGCAGGGTGAGATCGGATAGAGTTTGAATGGCAAGGGAGACAGACACAATTATTTAATCATGAAAATAGATACCACATTTCTAGAAAGGAAGAATTTAAAACACAGTGTTTTAGGGGAATATAAATATTTCAGTGTGATTTGAAATAAGAGTGTGTATGAAATTCTAACTAAAGACGACCTATAGGTTAGGCTGCAGCCATATCAAAGCAATGGAGAGTCAATCATCTTATTTATGTGTGCAACCTTAATATAATTGGGGTGTTTAAAGATGAAACAAATGAAATACAAGATAGATTCCAAAAAACAGAGGTTTTAATACTATATGACTGGCCCATTTGAAAAATGGTAAATCTTAAAGTGAGGAGAAACCAGTGAGAAAAGGGAATAAGCACAGGGAAGAGGTTCTTAACTGAGCTTGAAAGAAGCATCAGGTTAAGAAGAAAGTAATCAAAGCCAGGTTTGAGCATATTGAATCTGAGGTCCCTGAAGGATTTTGGATTTGACAATTGTATATTTCAATATGACTCAATTTAGGAAGTTATTATCATGAAAAGATGGTTAAAAGAGTAAGTATAATTGAGATAGCATAATATAGTGAATAGTAGGAGGCAGGAAGATTGAGATAAAACCATAAGAAATACTAATATGAAGGTGTTGTGGTTGATACATTGTGTCAACTTGGGGAATCTGGATGTTTAACAGTGATTGAGCAGGAAGCCAGAGTGCTTACTTTGTATACATCCTAAGCCTGTGGAAAAGGAAGGCATGGAGATTGTGTGAGAGCTACACGCCCCCTGGGTGGGGGTAGGCTGTTTACAATGTAAGGGAAGAGAAGAAGCTGCTTGTAGCCATTCCTCCCTTTTGCTCTGGTTGTTTTTGCTGTGCTCTGCTGCCCTGAACAGTTTGCCCTCTGCCTCAGAACCAGCCAAGTATGGACTGAAACCTCCACAAACTGTAAGCTAAATAAACCTTTCCTTCCTTTATTTTGAGCATTGGGTATTTTGTCTCAGCAATGAGAGAAAAGTAACCAAGACAGAAGGAAAAACTAAATGAAGGTGAAACCAATAAAAATGACAGTGTACTATGCATATATAGACATTGTTCTATGTATGCAATTAGCCTGACCCTTTCAAGAGTATTTCCTTGGCTCTCCTTCCTTAGGTGGACGTTGGAAATGGTGCAGAGCTTCACCATACAAGATGGTAGGAGTTCAACAATGGTGCTTATACTGCGTATTGTTTTCAGACCAGTCGTTCTGATTACCAAATTCAAGTGTGCAAAATTGGTCAAGAATAAAGAAAATTTTAAGCATTGACTATCCCTCTTAATAAACCACAGACATCAGCAATACACCTATTCCTGCTATCCTTATACATATATATAAATCATTCATTGTTAAAGATTTTGCTTTCTAGCTTTAGTTAACTGCAGTCAACTGTCATCTGAAAGAAGGGTAAGCACCACACTGTAAGACATGCTGGGACAGAAAGAAACTACAGTCATGTCACTTTTAGTATATTAGTAAAATTGTTCTAGTTCATTATTTGTTGTTGCTAATATGTCACTGTGCCAAATTTATAAATTGTACCCTATCAGAGGTAATTATATATGAGGAGAAAACAACACACTTAGGATTCAAGATTGTCATGGATTAGAGTTAAACTGTGCCCTCAAATCTCATGGGCTTACAGGTGGGGTCCTGGATGGTGACTAGGTCATGGGACATTATACTCACAAGTGCATTATGCCATTGGTGAGTTCGCAGATGAATGTGCTGTGAGGAGGCCTAGTCAGAAGAGCTGCTTCATGGGGGATTGTGACCCAGAAAGCTATATTTTTACCCCCAGGTTCTCTCTCTCTCTGTGTATCTCTTGCTTTCTGTCTCTCTCTGTCTCTGTCTCTCTGTCTGTGTCTGTCTGTCTCTCTGTTTCTTGTCTCCCTTGTGTTCAGCAACTTTCATTCACCATTAGCTTCTGCTGTGCCATTTCTGTAGGGGGCTCAGTGGACCTAGCGTGGACTAGACACTTTGAAGCCAAAATAAATATTTTGCCTTTTAGATTTTGAGCCAAATAAATATTTGAGCCAAAATAAATATTTTGCCTTTTAAATTTTCAGTGTTGTCTTTCTGTTCAAGTAGCCAGAAAGTGATTAGTGCAGGTACTATTTCTTACAACAACTGCAGTTCTTGAGACATACCATCACACTGGGACACACCACCACAAATGAGAGAGGGCTATGTGCAGAAATCAAAAATAAATGTGGTTTTTGCATTTAACTCTTCTTACTGGGATCACAGTAAATTAATGAATTCTCTCACATGCTATGCTACATAAAAGTAAATTTAAGTAGCTTTAAGCTTCAAGTGTGGGAAGTACATATAAAACATTTTAGAAAACATGAAAATATTTTATCACGTTTTAATATTGCTGAGCAAAATTAGTTTCAACATTGTGTGATTTAAAACAAACATGTATTATTCTTATAAGAGTCTCAACTGATCTGAGCTTCCTCAGAATATCTGTGTTCAGTAGGTGGATCCATGAGAGTTGCCTGGCTATTGACAGGACCAATATTACTGAATGAATCATGTATTTCATACCACCCAGCAGGTGACCATGAGATGTTCATATTTCGCTAGCAGTGTCCTGATATAGAAGACACACACGGAAGTCCAAGACTTGGAGCCAGCACAATGCAGTTTCCACAACATCATTACAGTCAGTGTAAGGCACAAACCCATCAAGAGTCAAGAAATGGTGAATAGCCTCTACCTGCCAAAGGAGCTGCAAGTGCTTCTATTACTATAGAAAAAGTGCAAAGGTAAACCACAGAGAGAAGACATTTGTAATCAGCTAGCAAATAACTTTTTGTAAGTTTTTGTATTTAATACTATGGGCTCTGTCAGAAGAGATATATAGAACAATTAAACAGAAAACAGAACCAGAGGCTACCCCATCCATATGTGGGCATTTGACATATGAGAAAAGAAAGGAACAAAAGTTTCAATAAAATGGAGTTTAAAATGTTTGGGTATAAATATGGAAAGAATGAACACTGTTTCTCACCAAACATGAAAATCGATATAAAAATATTTCCAGCCAGGATCACAGTATCAGCATAGATTTTTGAAATAGCTAGGTTGCAAATGTTATGTACAGTAAATTACAGAAGATGACAAGAAACACAGGCAGAAACACATACACTAGCTCAGTAATAGGTGTCAGTCGCAGATGATTCAAGTTGATTAAATTACATTAAAGATACAAAGAACATGAAAAACACAATCAATAAGGTAAATGTAATAAATATGTGAATAAACTCACACATTCTTAAACCCATGAGGTATATTTATTATGTAAACGGTACTGCTAATAGAAAAGGCATCTATGCAGAAGATTTACTGAAATTGAGCAAGGAAATATATTGAAGGAAAATTTTTAAAAGTAGAAATAATTTTCAGTACTCTCTAAAGAAAATGCAAGAAAATATTTAAAATTTTAAACTTTTCTATTTGAAAGATTAAATATGCAGATATATAGATTAAAGACAAAGGAATTTCTTACTTTGTCAAAGGAAACACATAATACTTATTTTGAGATATACCCATAAGGAAATGCAAAGTCCATTTGCATGGACTTAGGCAAATGTAAGAAAAGCTTGGAGAGGGGGCTGGGAATATAGCTCAGTGGAATAAGTGCCTGCCTGACAAGCGCAAAGTCTTGAATTCAACCCCCATACTACCAAAAAAAGAAAAAAAAAAAAAAAAGAAAAGCCTGGAGAGAACTCCATAAATTAGAGGAATGAGAAGAATCACATAAAAAGAGGGAGGGAGGGAGGGAAATATTATATTCTCAAGAAGCATCTATTTTCCTACAAATGAATCAAGTTTACTTTCTTTAAGGCAAAGGAGTACTCCGTTTTGTCTAAATACAGGTAAGCAAAAGAAATTATGTTTTGTTGAGCATAGACTCACACTTGCCCATAGGGTGACTAAAGATCTAAGCAAACAATTGAAGTGTTACAATTTAGAAGACAATATAAATGTTTTTTTAAAGTTTTTTTTCCACAAAAATACAATTATAGACCACTTCAAGTAGACTAAAATTAAATACTATTTGTTATAAAAATATAAGCAGAAAAAACAGAAAAACAAGCTTTGATGGGCTTTTGAGGTGATTTATAATGAATAAAGGATGCATTTATATATATAAATTCCACTATCAAAGGTAAAAGACTTTTAAAGAACAAAATAGTAGTTTGAATACAATAAAGAGGCATGAGTACCTGAAATACACCAGTCCTCTAACAGTCATGAAAATGCATTGTGATAATATTCCACACAAAACTATGATTCATGTATTTACAAGAATTACGTTATACAAAGTTTCACAGATATATAACTAAAGGTTGAGTGTAACAGTGTTACTGAGTGTTCCTTAAAATTTCAAATAATTCACTGCTAAACACTCGTGTCCATTCACAGTTATGGGGAACCCTATGTAGGGACAGCCTGCTTTCTTACAAATGCAGTACAGTACACACTTTAGTACTATCAGAGACCACGGTACAATGTGGTTGTGCATGTTGACAGAATGCATATGTTCTAGAGGCAAGGGATGAAGGGATATACCTTTTGTCCCTCTTATATATCCCTTTGCCCCAAGGCAGAATGTTTGTTTCTCATTTACTCAATCTCACCTTTGTGTGAATTCTGATATTTTAGAAATCTTAGTTTCCAAATGGTTTATGTTTCCATCAGTGTTCAAATACTGGTGCCATGAATTGAAAGATGAGATTCCATGACATAATGTTTTCAGAATATCAGTGAGGCCGCAGGCAAAAAGACAAGGCCACATTCCAATTGAGAACAATCACCCTTGATGACCAAAGGGAAGAAGGTTTCATACCACACCGTGGGGCCAGGGATGACTCTGTCTGGAACCCGGATGCGTTCCTGGAGCACCCCTTCTTACTTCCACGTTCAGCGTGGTGTCTAATGGAAAATGACAGCGTCCAAACATGAGTGTGGAGCCCTAACAATCAGAACTTCTAGTGTAAGAAGCTCGACTAAAGATCACAGTGGCATTAGGAACCCTTATACGAGCGATAATAACACTTTCATATTTTACATTTGTCAGAATGAATTCAGTCATCTGTATTTGCTAATCACCTGTTCCCTTGCTCTTCCTTGGCTTGCCATTTTCTATAAATTGTTTACACTAATAATTTTAGGTAACAGTACGAGAATTTAAGTGAATTTAATTTTTTTTTCTCTTTTCCTTTACTACGAATACCCGTTTGCAGACCATGATGCTCACATTCATCTCGGGGAGCGAGTTCGTGTGTTGTAAACAGCTTGCTTCGTTTTTGGTCCCTTTGTCTTCCGCCTCCTTGGCTCTGCCACTCCATCCCCTTCCCGTTCTCACTGCTACTGCTATTACCGTGCTTAGCTCAGGCTCGCAGCATACAGTGCTTACGTCCGCTGAGGTTATTAGGTTCTGGCACGTGACAGATACTAGTGCTACGTACTTCTCCCCCCACTTATTTCCTTCCGTCCGTCTTTTATTGTTTTCTTTATGCAGTACTTTGTCTTATTCAAATAGATACTGTACAGTATTTAAGGGTAAAGTGATTTAATCTATTCAGCATTATATTTTCCAAATGCATTCATTTCACTACAAACATCTTGAATTTATCCTTCTTTATAGCCGAGTAGTAATCCATTATGTATAGATATGACATTTTATGTATCCAGTCCTCTGATGGATACATTGGCTGCTTCCAAGATTTAGCTATTATGAACTGGGCTGCTATAAACATTGGTGTGGATGAGCTGCTGTAGTCTGATAGAATAGCCTGCAGATGAAAGTGAGATCATGCAATATTTCCCTTTCTGTCCTTGACTTATTTCACTTTAATATAATCTCCTCCAGGTTCATTCTGTTGTGGCAGATCACAGAACTCTATTGTAAGACTCAATAGTATGCCAATGCATTTGTATACCAGATTTCCTATAACCTTTCACTCAGTAATGGACACATATGTTAATTCCACGTCTTCGCTATTTTGAGTCATGTTGCCATGAGCCTGAAGTGCAGACATATCCTTGATTACATCTTTGAATATATACGCAGAAACAGACTGCTGGGTCATATGATGATTTCATTTTTCATTCTTTGGGATATGTTTATACTTTCTCCTATAATAGGTGTAATTTACATTTGCACTGATGGTATACGTGAGTTCTCTTTTCTTTAGGTCTTTGACTAAGTCTTTTGGATGATAACCATTGTAGCAGTCAGGAATTACTGTCACATTGTGATTTTAATTTGTACTTCCCTGAACATTGGTGATACTGAATATTTTCCATATATCTTCTATTGGCCATTTCTATATCTCTTTTAGTGATACCTGACAAGTTTCTTTCCAAACAGAAAATCACATATTTTACATCCTTCCCATGTCATCTTTTCAGAGCTCTTCACACCAACTTTGAGGGTTATGCCATCTTTTCATTTTCTAAGTTTTTAAATTTACTCTTCAGCAGCCTAGCAGTTGCAGCTGCTTTTTCAGCTAGTACTTTCTACCTCACAGACTTCGTCTTTATGCCCATTCATTATCATTTCACTAAATTCTCCTGTTCAAGCTGTGGGTGTGAATTCTATCTTCTTATTATCTGCTGTCTTATTTCATCATAATCTTGATTAGTTTCATGGAAATAACATTTGTGTACTTAATATTTTTCTTTTTGCACAATGAGACAATTATACATCTTGGCTGGATGTGGTGATTCCTTGCATTTTGATAAACTGAGGAGACTGCATGTATACCTGAAGCTTATAGACAAATAGTTCCCACATACATTGGCCCCAGGACATAGACTGTGGGGGAGATGGCCGGATGAGGGTAGGGCGCTGATAGAGAGAAACAAATTTTTCATATAGCTAAAGATACTGAGTGGGAGGAGGAGGTAGGAGAGGTAGAGGAGAAACATTAATAGAGGAGAAAAAAGGAACAGAGAATTTAAGGCAGTGTGTGTGTGTGTGTGTGTGTCTGTGTGTGTGTGTGTGTGTGTGTGTGCGAGAGAGAGAGAGAGAGAGAGAGAGAGAGAGAGAGAGAGAGAGAGAGAGAGGAGAGAGTGGGTGTCTGTGAGAAACAGAAAGAACAAGAGAACAAAAGGACCAGATAATACCAATTTAAAAATGTCAGCAAAGGTTAGTGCTAACTAAAAGCTCCTTCTTGAAAAGATTGAGCTTCTGAGCCTGAATAACACTTATAACTTCACTATTTGTAAAGTATTTATAAGGATGCTAAATAAAAATTTCATGAAATACTCAGCTTTCAATTTCCAAATGGATGCTAATTGTAAGTGCTCCCAGTTGTATTCTACAAGAATTTCCATTGTCAGTAAGCAGTACAAAAAGGAAGGAGAAACAGTATAGATACTTTATGTCTGCCTGGAAGCCTTAATAATCCGCTATATTAAAGGTTTAATGAGTTAATATTTTACAAAATGTATAGAATCACAAAGAATACTCTAACCTCTGCTAAACTGTAATCATTAAAGCTCTCAAAATTATGAAAAGTAAAGATACCTGAATAAATGTTATTATTGTGAAAATGTACTCTGAATTGAATACTTTTCTTTCTTAAGTGTATTTTATTATTTGTTAAGGATGCCACCACTCCCAGCTGTAATATCATTTTAAATAACAGAAATATAAAACTTCCTCAGCAAGTTGAATATGTTTCTCAGTAATTAACCAAAATTAGATTTGATAAGAAATCATATATTTTGTAAAATATAGAATACGTAGAGTATATGTGTATTATATTCCATTTAATATTTAGTTCCCCAAAATATAATGATGCTACAATGTTTTCCTTTAAATAAAAATGACAAATACATATTACACGTGCAATATTTTTAAACATGGGTGGTATATCATTCTTACAGTTTTGTAAAAGTTTAACTGTATATAGATGACATTGTATTTGAAATGGATATCGGATCAAATTAGTTTCTATCCTTGACTCCACATGTCATGCCTCCTGGGACACATTGTTTCACTTTCCTGGAAATCAATCTCCACTTAGACTTTATAATGTTAATAATCACTTCTAGGATACCCAAACTATTCAAAGGACCAAGTAGGATCATAAATCTGAAAACGTTTAAAAAAAACAAATGGATTGATTATAAGACATTGTGTATCTGAAATTGATGCACAGGCTGTTTACTTAAGTGCACAAGATATTATTTCCCTGCAAGTGTCTCCATTTCTGATTAAGTTCCAGAATCCTGCTTCCCATAGAGAAAATGGTTTGTTTAACAACATAGTCTGCAAACATTTAATTATAAGTCCTGCAGCATAAAATGAAGTGTAAAAATATTCTAGTCAATAGTTCATTTTTGGAAAATGAAAAAATGTAAATAGTAACAATTCCAGAATGTTCTATCAGGGTTCAACTTCTACATTTATATAGGTTTCAAGTTGAGAGTATATAAATCTATACAATGAAACATTAATGAAACTATTTCTAATTATATGTCATTGGTCAATTCATATGGGCTGTTGTGTAAAGATATAATATACTTCAAAAGTATAGTAGTAGAAAATACTATTTAATTAGCCAACATTTAACTTCACAAAATATTTCTAACTTTGATGGTTCTTTAAAATTTCGGTATATAAACTCAGTGCCAAAGGGATCAAATAAATAAATACAATAAATGATTGGTAAAAGCAGGATGGGGAATTTGACAACCTAGAGTGTGAAATTCTAAAAAGTGAATGATAGGAACTAAGCTCCACTACATGTACAGCAGAAATACACTTTTGAGATTTTACAACAGTTTTTTTTTTAAGAAATGATAAAACTGATGATTTTTATGTTCCCTGTAATTATGAATGCTGGAAAAATGCGTTTATTTTTAAATCACTGAGAGACTTCAGCAAAGTAGTTACACAGTCCAACTTTTCAGCTTTGTCCCCTCCCATAGTTAAGCATCATCTTCTACTTTCTTTCTCACCCTCAATCATCCTCACTACTTAAACACTCAGTGTCAGAAGTTTGCCCTTGTCTGAGCAAAACTTCCAACTTAGCTGCATTGTCCCAGCTTCAGATAGAAAGGTTGCTCATTCTTGATCATGTATCTTTGCTAAAGATACAGAATGACAACAGCACCAAAACGGATGAGCAAAGTTTTGGCTTTTCTTAGCATCACTTTGTGCATGTTTAATGGGAAAAAGTAGTGGTGTGTATACTTGAAGTAAAGGAATAAACAAGGGTCAGTAGAACATTTCATTATCTACCTTTTTAAATTCTTGAGCCTAGATCTAGCTCTAGGGACCATAGGAGATGACACTGCACCTTAGACTTGCAGAGAATGCATAGGAATTATAAAGCCAGAGTGTGTGGCATGAATAAACTGCTTACATTTTGCCTTAATTTCCAATCATAGACACATACAAATTTTGAAACTATTATGAGTCAGTTGGAGAAATCATGCTCCATTAACTCCACACAAAAGTCTGCTGTTATTTGTTTTGAACAAGTAGTAAATATATTGGCCCCATTACCAGCTAAGATTTAGTCTATAGAAAAATCCTCACTTATAATGGTTTAGAGATTTGGGGTTTTTCTCACATCAAAAGGGAATACTTTCTTTGACATAGTTTCTGAACTATTGTAATGTCTCATATTTGCTTACCTCAGCAACATTTTATGCAACCTCACATCAGATTTTCTAAATCACACATGAGATATATAGTCTGAAAGTACATTATTTTATTTTCCTTGAATTGTATCAATGTTCAGGACTTCATTGCCATGTGACTTCCTAGAACCATGGTGAGTATGAAGTCAGTTAAGAGAGATTTTTCTCTTTTTTTAAGACTGATTTCATTTCATTATATGTTTGAAGTAAAACTTTAGTATGTGCGAATATGAAATTTTTATAATTCATTTCTTTAATTACTAATTACTATCCAACTGGCTATTGGTTTAGTTAGAGGAGATTCTGTGGCCTATTCATGTATGCCACCAAGAGAAATGTTTTATTATTTGCTTAAAATGAGGGTGAGGAAAATACATTCAAACATCAACTTACTTTGGTATCTGTACTTTTCAGTGCTGTGGTTAATTTAAAATAAATTGCACCTTCTAAGGCAATAGTTTTGTCTTATAGAACAGACTACAATTATGTTTCTACCTAAGAATCTCTCTGAGCTTTTGAATTTTGAATATTTAGCAAGGTAGCACAACATGTCACTCATATTTCTCTGAGCAGCACGATGAAGTGAAGGAGAAATGCTCACTAGGGCCACTGTCCTGTCAGGGCCCAGTTACTCTGAGCTCTGCAAGGCGTTGATCCGAGAGAAGCTATGCTCTGGAAGAGGAGCATGATGGGAAATGAGGTGGAACATGTGCCTCTCTTCTCAGTTAAAAGCCTGATATTCTTAGTCTATTCAAAATTAAATCTGCTTAAAATTAAACTACTGATTATGATAATATGCTGTGGATACGAATCACTGTAAAATGTGAAAGAACCTTTTTGAAACTGTGTGTGATTTGGAGAAGGAAAAAATTAAAAGTTTAAAGAATCAGCACTAGACAATATTAGCACAGGTATATGTAAAGGCAGAAATAATAAGTTTCCATTATATGGTTTTAATTATATTTGTCTTATTCAATAATAAATTTGGCCTTTCTAATTAAAAATAAAAAATAAAGTTCATTGGGATTTAGCTCTGCCTTGGAATTAATATAGCTTAATTTCCTCCTACATTTTTTTTTCATACAGCTAATATTTGATGTTCTCTAGGTCTGTTTTTACTTTCTTATCTCTTGCTATCTTTCTAATGTGAAGAAACCGGGAGCATCTATGACACACACTGTAGGTAAAATGGTAAAATATTCACAAAAGAAATGATTGTGCTTCTTGCAAATTCCTTTTCTCTCAAGATTTGATCCATGGTACATATACACTTGAAAATTATCTTTTCTTTCAAGTTTAGTCCTGGGGAAATGTATTACAAAATAGCCAATAACAGAATTCGGTCTTTATGTTTTAACCATTTAGGGTTATTTTAGCTAATATATTAAGAGTGTTACAGAATTGCCAGAGGTATATCTGTGTGTCGTTGTACACAATAGATGTAAATCCTTCGTCTGTGGGACAACCGATTATAATTTTTCCCAGCCTGTGTGTTTTCTTTCCACTCTGTTGGTGATTCCTTTTGCTGTGCAAAAGCTTTTTAATAGGGTGGGATCCCATTTGTTGATGCTTTGTACTATTTTTCTTGCAGTCTGTGTTTTGTTCATGAAGTCTCTGCCTATACTTACATCTTGAAATTTTTGCCTATTTTCTCTTCCAGTAAATTTAGTGTTTCTGTTTTAATATTTTGATCTTTGCCCCATTTTGACTTTGGTTTAGTGCCTGGTGATAAACATGGGTCTAGTTTCAGTCTTTGGCATATGGAAAGCCAGTATTTCCAGCACCATTTATTAAAAAGACTATCTTCCAGTGAACATGTTTGGCTCCTTTGTCAAAGAGAAATTGCCTGTGTTTGGGGTTATGTCTGAATCTTCTAGTCTGTTCCAGTGATCCTTAGGCCTGACGTTTTTGCCAATATCATGCTAACTTTATCATAGTATCTTTAAAGTATAATTTCAGGTCTGGGATTGTGATGCCCCCTGACTTGCCTTTGTTTCCCAGAATTGCTTTTACTGTTCTAGGTCTTTTCTTATTCCAAATGACTTTTAAGAATGTTTTCTCTAGTTCGATGAGGTATGCTAATGGTATTTTATTGGAATTGCATTAAATCTGTATAGAAATATTGGGCTAATTCATGATTTAAACTTCAAAGATGTTGTTAATTTCAGTAAAGAAAGCTTAGTATGAACATTTCTTAACTCCTTTCAAAAGACTTGAGATAGATCTATTTAAAGGGTAATCCCATATTAAGTAGTAGACTCCAGATAGTTCCAATAACCTCAATATTACTCTCTCATTATATAAAGTAAATGATGAAACATAAAATTCTATTTTGCTATTAAACTTATTATTTGTAACACAAGCTAATTTTAAAAAGAAAAATAATTATAAAATATCACCAACTCTACATTTTACTGCCACGAAATTTTGTAAGTATATTAGTAATTAGAAAATTACCAGAAAAAATATTTATGGGAAGTACCTCTTACCTTATCTCCATAGGCAGAAGCTTATATGTAGTTATTTTTATAACTATCCTCAATTTGGAATCATCTGGAGAGATTTTATACTTTGCAGTTTTTAGAAGCCACCCAAGTACAACTGTGAGAGTCTCTGAGGCTGATGACCAAGAAAGGATGCATGCACAATGATTCTAGGTTCCCCAAGTGATTCTATGGTTCAGGCACCACTGGTCTACCACAACAAATTATTATCGGGGGAAGGAACAAACTACTAGGCCACTGAAATGCTGCTCTGTTTTGTGAGTAATCCTTCCAAATAGAAATTGGAGTATTTCCCCCAAAAGGGTCTAATAATTACTCTCTAGGTACAAGGCAGTCAAACACTTTCCTAGTCTTAATATCCTCTTCAGCAAGCATTTTGCAGTGGAAAATTATTAGTTAAGAAAGATAAAGAAGAAAAGAGAAGTGAGAGCAAAATATTAAAATAGTGTGTTTCCTCTCAATATTATAGATGTGATCACAAATCAATTTGTATTAGATTAGTAGAAAAGATTTCATTTGAAAGGTGACAAAGTTTTCGCTTTCCTTATATCACTTGTTGCTCTGAGATAATCATATTTACAACTCATATGTGATGAATTAACAGAAGTTAAAATATTTAAATCTAAAAATCTTAAAATCCAAAAATCACATAAGAGGAAAACATTTTGAAAAGACATAGGCAAACTTCTAATAGTACAAAATGAATGATAAAGATTATCAAATTAGCAGTCCCTAACATTTCTTTTTTTCTTTTCTTGAGTAAATTACAAGTTCTCAAAATTTATTTCAGTATTTTTTGCCTTCTTTATGGTGATGTATTAAAACAAGAATCTTCAAAATTAGAAAATACTATAGAAAATGAGGTGTAATTTTTAATCTAATTATATATTTGCACCACTGGTATCTCTATCAGGGGCTTGAATAATTAGAGGAAAAGTTAACAGGACACAGAATCAAAAAAGGGTGTGAGTGTAATGGATGTCAGTGCTGTTCACTACTCTGTTAGTGTGCCACAAAATTCAGCACATAGAGAAGAGCTTAATGTTCACAAGGTCACTAACAAATCGGTAAGAAAGTAACATGGATGCATCCAATTGGAAAATAATGTTATAGTTTCTTGAAATGTTATGTACAAATTTACCATGAGACTCAAACATTCCACTCTTGGAAATATACCCCAAAGAAATGAAAAGTTATGACTACCTATAAAAGGTACATACTTATGCTCATAGTAGTGTAAAAATCAGACCGAAAGTGGAATGATCTAAGTGCCCATCAAATGATGAAAGGATAAGTGTCTAGAATAAGCAAATCTATAGAAACAGAAAGTAGGTCAATAACTGTCCTGCACTGAGTGCTAGGCAGAGAGGTATGTGTAATGGCTACAGGGTCATATTATCTCCTTAGTGGGTGATCTAATCCCCTATAATTAATTGTCTTGATGATTACACAACTCGGCAAATACATTTAAAACTCTTGCATGCTTTCAGTGGCTGAATTTCGTGTTATAAAATGTATCAATAAATCTGGTTTCAGCATAGATTAATTAACATATGATATTGGACTGGCTGACTGCTGTGGTTTAGATATGGTTTGAATGTGCCTGCTAATTGTTCACATGCTAGAAGCTTGATCTTTAGTAGGGATCAAGTGGAGTAGTAAAATATCCTGAGATTACAGAGGCTCCACTCTGGGTAGGGATTGGTATTTGTCTCCCAGAGTAGAGCAGTTCTCACAAGAGCTGGTTGTGGTGATGACTCCTCCTCAGTCTCTAGTTTCTTAACCAGCTGATTTTTTTCCTTTTACGTGCACCAATCACCATGTGCCAATGGAGCTAAAAGAGCCTTGCCAAGTCCTGAAACAAGAAGCTTCTTCATCTTAGACATTAACCTTCCAAAACAATAAGCTACAGAGCCCCTTTTCCTTTGTATATTTGCCAGCATCAGATATGTTGTTAAAGCAACACAAAATGCACTAAGAAACTGGATGACTGATTTTACAGGGAAAGAGAAAGGTAAGGGTGCAAATCAAAAGCAAGAAGTCTCCTGGGGACGTACTCCGTGTGCACAGGTTTGGGGAAGTTCGCAGCCAATCGCCCCTCAAATGCTGAGTATTAGTTGATGATGGAGAAAGTGGTTATTGTGAAATTTGCTCAATGATCAAGAGTGATTATCATGAAAAAATGAAAGAGACAAACATGAATGTGTAAAAATTCCGAAGGACTACTTATCAACTAATATTTAAAAGACTTGAGTAGTATCTTGCCTTACGTCTGAAAAACAATTCTTTCTCTCTGGGTAAATATGCTGGAAGAGAACTGCTTGTACATATTTTTGAATTTTCTTAAGTTAGAATTCTCACAGCCACAAAGGAATGAGCTAATTTTCAGAGGAAGAAATTGGATTATTTTTAAGGAAACAACCACATTTTTGTAATCTTGAAGCATAGATAAAAGCATTTATAGCAACAAGGTCATTGTATTCTGGTTATACTATAAACTTGCAGAAAAGCATCTGACTTCCCCTTGTGATTTAAATTCCTGAGTCAGATGTTACCTATCAATATTCTATATCTCCAAGCTCCAAACGGCCTTCTGCAAGGCAGGCTGTGGTATGAATAGAACAAAATATGTCAAAACCATTACTTGTATTCCTGAAATGATAGAAACATTTTATCTAGTCACATCCTTTTTTGATTCGCTGTATAGAAATGTTGTGATTCCTTTTCTTAGGACAAAGTTCTAAGAAAACTTAGCATCATGTGTGGCATAAGAGTACAAGTCAAGCCTGTGGCTTTGCTTTGGACGTTGTGTTTAACACCCTCTCCCAGTCTGCGCGCTCCCCACATCCAAGCAGTCGGAGCCCTGTGCTTTGTGCACTGATTTCCCCCACTTCTTTTCATTTGTGTTCCCACTTCCTTCCTGAGCCTGTTCTCACCATCTAAAGCTATAGCAGCACTGTACTGCTTTGGATTTATTGTGTTTTATTCTCAACAAGTCGTTAATTAGGTCTATACAATAAACTATTTCACTATATTACTTAGGTCAGATCTGCCACTCTCACCAATAACCCCGACTCCCAATAGCAAAATCATAACACAAGTTTACCTCTTGCTCCCAATTTCCATGGGGAGGTACCTGTCTGAGCACAGCTACCCTACCGTCACTCAGGACACGCTGACAGAGCCTTTGCCTTCTTCCTGCTCTATTAAGACAACCCCCTATCTCTATCTGAGCAAGCAAACAGGCATTTTTCCGGGAAATAGGGAATCATATTTTCAACGGTCACATTTTTGTGGCTAAGAATAAGTCAGTAGATGTCATGCACATGGGAAGAAGCAAGGACAATTTGGGGATTTCGTGATTGGTTGGACATTTCTGTCACTTTCCAAATCTCTTCTTTTAAGTAAAAATATTACAAACAGCACTCAGTTCAAAATAGATATGAGCAGTGTGTGGGTGAATGAAGGGAAGTTGGTGAGACCTCAGGTATCAGCTTCTCTCAAAGTTACAGGGTCAGACTTGACGGTCGAGTCTATGCTGATAAATAGTTCTGATCAAAGTGGAAACTACTTTGCGTACTTTTTATGAACTATCAGATGAGGCAAAAGTAAAATTAATGGCCTGCTCTGTCATGGAGGATATTGGAGAATGGATGCTTGCTTTTGGGAATATAAAACTTTTATAAATTCTAGGGAAGGAAATCTATCACACACACACACACACACACACACACATATATATAACAAATAAATCTAATTTTAACTCAAATATACAATTTCTAAGGCTGCACTATTGCTCTACTTTGGTGTATTTAATTATATGTTCATTGGTGTTAATTATAGTGAAGATAATAATAATTGTCAAAAGTCAAGTACAAGGAATGAGTTAAATATCAGTGGAAAGCATAAGCTTCTGATATAAAGGTCAGTGGCAAATCTCTCTTTCCTAGATATAAATAACTCTATTGTGCACGAAGTTTCATTAGTTTATAAAAAGAAGATACTAGAAACATGAGTATTGGGTTAAAAACTGGGGAAATGGAGACATGGAGAATAGGAAGGTATTTTTGTATAGTCTTTTTCTACTTTTGGTATAAAATTACTTAATTACATGATCCACTTAATGGCATTTATTTTCAAGATAAATAAGTCAAACACTTACTACTGGCTAGTATATGTCATGAATATACCATAACAGTTAGACACCAATAACCTTGGTTCTCAGCATATTTAAATCTAGTGAAAAAATGTTGCCATTTATATAAAACTGGTTGATAAATCAAATCATGATTTCTGTACTTTCTAGTTTGTATAATTGGAAAGTCATATTAAATGCATGTCCTATAGTCATTGTATTGATAAGAGAGTATAATTTTAATGAAACATAAATGATTAAATAATATAACACAACTATATTCAGAGACTGAAGACCTTAGAGAAATAATTTCTTCAAGAAGAAATACATAAAAGTTTTTAGATTATGCTATTATGAATTTAGATATAATTGTGTGGAACATTTGTAAAGGAGATAATTACTAGCTGCCAACTAGAAAGATATGTATTGTGCTTGTATGTATACACACAGAGACACATTCATAATAGTTTTAAAAACTTAGCCACTCACAGAAGTCCCAAATCTTAGACATAGTTTCATTTGAGGCTTGATTTTAATTAAGTCAAAACTATTGATGTAATTTTGTTTGTTTGTTTGTTTTTGCGGTACTGGGGATCAAACTCAGGACCCTGCACTTGCTAGGCAAGCGCTTATTCCACTGAGCTACATCCCCAGCCCCTACTATTGATGTAATTTTGAAAGCAACAATTACAAGACACAGTTATTGTACAGGATTCCAATCTCAGTTCCTACTGCATGGCATATGCCATAAGGTGGAATGATTCATATATGAAAATGTTACACTGGTTCATTATTCAATAAAACCTTCAGATTTTGTATTGGACAAGACAACACTCTCATGTACTATATAAGGGGAAAAACTAAGAAATAATTGATACACTTCAACTAGAAAACTATCTTAATATTGAATGACTAAATTTTAATTAATAATCAAATGAACAACTGAACTAGAATTTTCTCAGTACTGGATTCAGTGGAAGGCACCTGTTTCTTGATTGCATCATCTTCTGAAAATTTGCATTATTAATTTGCCTATTATCTGGTTACTCTTTCTCATTGCTGAGACAAAACACCTGACACCCAGAATTACTGAAGGGAAGGTTTATCTAGTTCACAGTTTGTGGAGGTTTCAGTGCATACTCGGCTGGCTCCAAGGCGAGGTGGCACAATGCAGAGGGTAACAGTTCATGATAGTGGAATACAGCAAAAGCAGCAAAAGTGAAAGAGGGAAGCAAGCCTCCTTCCCTCCCTTATATTGCATGCAGGCTACCAGCCCCAGGATGAGTGTACAACTCACACCCATAGTCCCAGCATTGGGCCATGGATCAATCCAAAACTCTAGAAGCCCACACCATGACTGCATGAGGTTTTGGGGGGACATATAGATACAAACCATGAAACCTATATAATCTGTATACTAACTGCATTTCTCTGTGTATATTCTTTGTATGTGTGAGTGTGTATTCTTTTGTATTTTTTAATTTTCTCACAGTTATAATTTAATGCTTCTCAATTCATGAAATTTGGAGTGCTAACTATAGCTATTGCATTTCAAATACTATGTGGTACTCTATTAGAGAAACAAACCTCACAAATTTTATTCCATTTGAGAATAGATTAACATATTTATTCATATTTGTGCTATAATGAATGATGGTGATGAGAAGTGTTCTATACCCTTCAAAATGGACTAGTAAGTCATAGGTTGTATTTTATATTTATTGATAGTTGCTTTAATGCAAAATTTGCTCATTCTTAGTCATTGCATCATTCAATAATGATGGAAAAAGAAACTGTGATTATACAGTGCATTCTTTGTTTTATTCTAGTGTTTAATTTGTTCTTAAAATATTTTTGACATGCGCAACTGCATTTTTCAAGCATTTTGTTAGCACGGTTTTCATAGAGTTTATTTTTCAGAATGGCTTTGGGTTCACAACAAAGTTGAGTGGAATGTATATTTTCACATATGCCTTTATCCCACATACCCATAGTTTTCCCGTTGCCAACATGTTTTTCCAAACTTACTGTAAAGTTATCATCTTACTTGCACGCATTGATGGGTTAGGTTGTGGTGATGTGTTATACGCACACAGTGTGAAATAATTAATTCAGTGTAAAGATTTTCATATCCTTAATGAAGTTTTAATAGTTTTTGAGTAACATGTAATCCTTGTACATAGTTATGGAGGAGAGGGTAGTATTCAGTTGATGAAAACAGTACTACTGACTAACTCAAGATAACTTAGGTTTTTATCTCCTTTGCATTGCTTTCACTTTGATTTTTTAAATTCATTTTATTGGTATATGTTAGATATACGTAATAACATTCATCGTAGGGAAATTGTACCTGTACATGATAGATCTTTTTTTTTTTTTTTGTGTGGTACTGGGGATCGAACTCAGGACCCTGCGCTTGCTAAGCAAGCACTTATTCCACTGAGCTATATCCCCAGCCCTATGATAGATCTTGATTCTTCTATTTTTGCCATTCTTCCCCCATCCCTTCAGTCTTTCTTCCCCTCCTTATTTACAAATGCTTTGTTTCCATTTCTTCCTTTATTCTCTTCTTTCTTCCTTATTTTCTCCCTCCTGCCTCTCTTGTTTCCTTTCCTGTTTGAATTTTTTTTTCCATTTCTGGTATCTACTATATATTTTGGTCCTTATTTGCATTTTTATTTTCTCATACTAGAGAAACTGTGCAATATTTACACATGTACGTCTCATTTATTTCATTTAGAGTATGGTCTTAAGGTGCATCCATTTACCTGGAAGTGTCTCAAGTTTATCCTTTATGGAAGAATAGTACTCCATTGCCTAAAAATACCACACCTTTATCCATGCACCTGTTGATGGGCATCTGGGCTACTTGCAAGATTTAGCTATTACAAATTGTGCTGCTATAAACGAGTATATTTACATAAATAAATATATTTATATATAATATATATAATATATATATCACTGTAATATGATGCTTTCAGTTCTTTCACGAAGACACCCATAATGGGAATAGCTGGGTCAAATGGCACCTCTAGTCCAAGTGTTTTGAGGCACCTTGACGCTGATTGCATAGCAGTTACACCAGTCTGATCTCCCACTAAGAGTGGAGAAGGGTTCCTTTTTCCCTAAAGCACCAGCAGCATTTGTTATTGGTTTGTATCTTGATAAAAGCCATTCTTCCTGGAGTGAGATGAAATCAGTGTTGTTTAAATCTGCATCTCTGCAATGACCAGTGATGTTAAACATTCTTTTCATATATGTATCTACATTTGTACTTCTTCATCTGAAAAGTATCTGTTCATTTATCATGCACATTATTAAACTGGGTCTTTAAAGTCTGGAGGTCTGACTTTTTTTAATTCTTTGTATATTCTAGTTAGCCTGTTGTCTGAGAAACAGCTCACAAAATTTTTTCTCACTCTGTGGGTTGTCTCTTCACTCCGTGGATGGTTTCTTTTGCTGTTCAAAGGCTCTTTAACAAGATCAGATCCTGTTTCTTTATTTTTTTGTATTATTTTCTGTAACACAAATATTTGATTAATCTCAAACCTTAGGAAAGTAAACCTCATAGGATTTAATTAATCCCAAAACATAGGAAAATATAAAACAGAATCAATTTGAAAATAAATAACACAAGTGAAAACGAATATATCACTAATGACTGTAAAGATAAATAGAATTATTTGTAAGGTAAAGGGGTACAATTGTGAGAGTATGATTGATATATAACTGTAGTTTAGTTACTATAGACAGCAAGTAATTAGTAGAGATCGAACTGATAGAAAGAACGAGAATAGATTGGTTAGATAGAGGACAGATAGACGGCATGAGAATAGAAGGGTCAATGGAAAAACTAACCACAAATAAATGTGATACACCTATCTCCATATTTTGAAAATGGGAGTTCAAATCAAGACCATTTCCAGGGTCTAAAAGGAATGTGAGTACTTATCAGGAACACAATAACTTCTTTACATTGACGCAATCAGTAGAATAGCTTAAATTCATACAAAGAAGAAAAGAAGAAGAAAAGGGGCCGGGAGAGAGAGAAAACTCAGAAGAGGACAGAAACCCACTATCACAGTTCAAGAGTTTATTATGTCTGTTCCTTGGCATCATCTAGCTTCTCACCTGGCTAGTGTAGTGTTCCTCAGGTTTCTCCTTTCTCAGCTTGGTTCTTTCTGTTCTTCCCATGCTGTACCACCAACAATTTCGGGTTTCGACAGCTTGTTCTGCAGAACTTCCTACTCTCTGTTCTATCCCAGGGCACATTTTCTATTTCTAAAAATCAGTCATTAATTTTGAAACGTATTGAAAATGAACCTTTTTAAGAGAAATTGTGTTTCCTTCTGCCAGTTACCTGCAGCCTCTGCCACCCTGGCATCACTTTAAATTAAAATACCCTTTGGAGGTTTCCGTGACAATAGAAGTTTGAATTTTCATTGTGAAGGCCTGGTACACCCATGGTTATGAATTCTCAGTGGAAATCTATAACTTTTCTCCTCCTTCTATGCCAACTCTGGTACAGGAAAGTCTGTCTGTGTTGCATTCTTCACAGCAGGATTTCTTTGTGTACCAACCTTTACACTATAGATATAGCTTTCGAATTTTCTATGAAATTCTACACAATTGGTTTTGTTTCTTACTTACAAACCCCAATGTCAAGGCACACATATTTTAACTCAAGATTTGGTAGAAACTGTCAATAGAAAAAGGATTTTTGACACTGATTACCTCATAAAGTGCATCATTTCACATTTTCACTGATTAGGAATTTCATGTAAGTTCAGGGACACATTTTTATTAATTTCTTAACCACCCACAATATCAGTTGTTGTGGTCTGCGACAACTTTCAGCTTCCCTACCATGCCAGTCCATCAAAGGAGCAATTGGCAATACGTTCTCTCCCATTCAGCCAACTTCAGCAACGGTCTATTCTTGGCAAAAGACAAATTTATATTGTGATTCTTTATTAAGGTGCACAAAGAATATTATGCAAATTTTAAAGTTTTGAATTATTATTATCGATGGATAAAATATTTTATAAATAATTTAAAACTTAAGTTTTAAATTTCTGATTTTCCAATATGTATATTATGCACATGAGGACCATAAAATGCAAAACAACAAAAAAATCTATGTCTCAAGACTTCTGCAATGTGTGTTGACTCTATTGTATGTTTCTGCACTAAAAGGAAATCAGAAATAGAAGATAAGTTGAAAAATAACCTCTAAGGTGTTGTGGTATAACAAAAAGGATGCAGTTTCCTTAAGAGGAAAATTGAGATTCTTTTTGTAAAACTTTATGTTTGCTTTTGGTTGCCTTGGATTGCCCCAGAAATTAGGTCATATACTTTAATCTTTAATTATTGCATTTTTCCATCACAGAAATGCAACAAATGTACTTAGATACATATCTAGTCTCTCTTTGTAGTAGAGAAGACAGAATTTGTAACCATTTTCTGTTCTTTTTCAATAGTTTAAATAAGCAATTTTATGTGTTACATCAAAGTATTTAAAATTTGTGCCCTAATGCATCCCTCAGTGTATGCCCTGTTATCCACATTATTAAAATGTTTCTAGTACATTTCCTCAAATTTTCTGTATAATGGAAATTAAACTGTAAAAAACCTCCTGAAAATCTGTGCGGTGCTTCTTTAAAAAACAATTTGCAACCAAGGAAGCAAAAAAAATATTGAGAGCATAAAGTCATTTCTTTAGAAACAACTTAATAATGGCAATATAAGTCAGATTTTATAAATCTCAATGCCCTGACATTCATATTAACAGTATATTTTAATAAAAATTCACTGTACTGCCTCTAATATTTTATACAGAAAACATTTTATTTGTTTTTTTTTCCTATGAATTTCATTAAATGTTACTCTGATACTTAATTTGAATTACAGAATCAGTGAGCTTGGGAACAGAGAATGTTGAGGGAAGTCCTGCTCATAGCACAAATTTGAAAATCAAGCTTTTTTCTACTTCTTTAGTTTTGTGCCCATCGCCGTGTTTAATTATCCTCTGTGCTGTTTTTCCTTAAAATACTAATGTTTGAAACTTGTGTCTGCTTAGCATTTAACCTGTAGCTTGCCCATAGGAAAGGTTATGCCAACACTCTTATTACGAAAAGAATATAGAACATGCACTCCAGTATTAGAACACTTATATCCTGGCTTTCTGGTCCCATTCACATGACTTTGAATTTCATAATAAATGCTGACAATATTTCCTTCCAAGGCTATGGTAAAAATTATATGAAGTGACATCTGTACAGTGCCTGGCACTGTTCTGAAAGACGTTTGTCATGGCTCAGACTTAGAATGTTCCCCCAGGCCTCATGTGTTCAGAGACAGGGCTTTTAGAATGTGATTTCATCATAGGAACATTATACTGATTGGTGGCTTAATCATTAATAGCTGGCCACACTCTTAGGAAATGGAGACTGGTTGGGAGGAGCAGGTCACCGGGGGTAGGACTTGGAAGGAAGCGTTCTTATCCCTGGTTCCCTCCTCTCTATGTTGCCTGGCCGGCTTAGGATAAGGGATGTTGCTCCCCCAGGCTTTTCCTCCATGCCCTTTCTGCCTAGGAGCCAGCCAACTATGGACTGAATCCTACAAAATCAAGAGCCAAAAGTAATATCTCCCCTGCCTTAAAACTATGGGTGTTGGGTATTTTGTCCCAGTCATCAAAAACTGACTAAGGCAATATTTCTTACAGATTATTTTTTCCTGTACCATTTTCTGTCTTTACCTTTGTCTTAGTAATAAGTAACCACAAGAGGCTTTGGATTACTCAGAATTAGAAAGTTACAAGAGGCTGACAGGTGAATTATAAGCTCTCCCTTCTTGCCATCATACAAGTCATTATGCTTTAGGAAGAATCATACATGTACTTGGATGTACTGTGTTCTGACTTACTGGTAAAACTTGAATTGACTAAACACCTTTAGGCATTTCCATTCATGTTCTTCATTAATTTGTACGCTATCTCTGGATCTGAATGCATTTGCATTTTTGCTGAATATGGATCAAAGAAATTGAAAAGAAATACAAGGAATTTTTACTTGTCATGTTTGATGCAGTTCTTACTCTCTAACTGATGAGAATATGGAGTAACAAAAGTCACAATCTAAACATACTTTGGGTGTGTACTATTTTAAATAACATTTAAATGAAAATATAGTATTATTTCCTTAAGTGTCCAAATCTTAGCACTGTTGTCACATTTTTGAATGTCATTCTCTTAAATTTTATGGCTATTTCATTTGGAATTAGCTAGAGGAAGATATCTCCATAGTGTATAATAAAAATCAATTTCTCAACATAGGAATTTGATTTTTAGACAACTATTCAAAATATATCAATTCTCCAAAGTAAAATATGTGTCTGTGTTGAAGTACACAGAATTTATCCAGAAAAAAGATATATATGTATATTTTATATTCTGTTATCTTATTATTTTTCAAACTGTCCTAAGAAAGTGATATTCAAATTTTATAGACCAGAAATTGGACAGTACTTATACAAATAGACAAATAAAGGCTGTTAGTTTATTGGATGCTGCAAATTAGAAAATCATTATTCACTCTGAGTTGGGTGATTGATGAAAAGTGTTTTAATGATATGCATTATAGCCCCTAACCACAATATGGAAATTTGTAATAGCGATGAATCCACTAAATATAACAGGTCTGGAGTGGTCACATTCCTGTACAGTCAAGAGGCCACTGTCCTCTGCCCAAGCCCTGTTGCCTACTTCACCGTGACTGATAGTCTAACACGACATTTGGAGGCAGGAATGGATAGGTAAATGAGCCAAAGACAGACAGGACAGAATGGCCATATGAAGACTGTCTCCATAAAAACTATCCTTTTTTTGTCCTTTTGAGACAGGGTCTTGAGATACAGTTCAGACTGGCCTGGAGCTCACTTTGTAGCCCAGGCTGGTCTTGAATTCATAATGATCCCCCTGCCTCTGCCTCCCAAGTCCTGGGATTACAGGTGTGCAGCACCACGCCCGGCTTATAATTTGTTTTCTGTACTTTCTTTTCTTTTCTTTATTTTTGTCCATCATGCTGGAAACAGTAGAGATTGAAGCCAAACAGCCAAATTTAGCCGCCAGAAAGTGCGTCAGGATCTTATGATCAAGAATGGCAAGAAAATCACAGCTTTTGTCCCTAATGTTGGGTGCTTGAACTTTATTGAGGAAAAACGACGAAGCCCTGGTTGCTGGATTTGGTTGAGGAGGTCATGCTGTTGGTGACATTCCTGGAGTCTGCTTTAAGGTTGTTAAAGTGGCCAGTGTCTCTCTTTTGGCGCTCTACAAAGGCAAGAAGGAAAGACCAAGGTCATAAATTTGATGATGAAAAGACATTAGTAATAAAGTTTCATATCCCCCCAAAAAAGACCAAAAAAGTTATAAAAGCTGTTTTACAGTATCACCCAGTAAAACTCCTCAATATCAAAGTACAAAATCAAGTACAGGAGAATATGGTAAAGATCAGCTGGGAGAAGTCGATCTTTCACCTTAAAGGTTGGAAAAATCTAACTGAGGTTTCCTGAAATTAACATGTTTTCTATGTGAAATCAGAGGCTGGGAAAAAAAAAATCCTATGTAGTTCATCTTGAACATTTTTGATGCTGTGTTTCTGGGACTTTTAGTACTCTTGCAGTTTAATTTATAGGTTCTGATGTCTTTGCCAATCACTGCTACTATAGAGCTATTTTCACTTAATGTTAGTTCCAATTATCTACTGGATTAGTCAGCTTTCCATAACTATAACAAATACCTGAGGGAATCAACTCATGAAGAGAAAATGTTTTATTTTTGCTTGTAGTTGCAGAGGTTTCAGTCATGATCAGGTGGCCTCACCTCTTTGGGCATGTAGCAGCACATGATGACGGGAATGTGTGGCCAAGCAAAGCCACGTCCCTGGTGTCTAGGAAGCAGAAGAGACAAGAGGTCAGGAATCCATCACTCCCCTTCAGGGCATTTGTCTAGTGTTTTCAACTTGCTGTTAGGTTCACCTCTTAAAAATTCCATCTCCCAGTACTGTTCATTGAGGACCTAGTCTTTAACACATGGTCCTTTAGGGGCACATTCTGGAAAAAAACTTTAGCATCATTTATAATAAAAATGTTAAATAAGTCCTTAAGTCAGATTATGAGTCCCTAAAGATTCAATAAACCACACAAAACCTGGAAAAATAGCTCACTGTCATCTCGAATGTCACGGTATTGCACACAATGACAAGACTTGGTCTGTTAGTCACTTTCCCTCTGCTGGGACAAAACACCCAGCACTCTCAACTTAAAGATTTATTGTGGTTCACAGTTTCAGTGAGTTCATGCCATGGCAGGGTGGCTGCATGGCAGAACCGGTGTGGAAAATGGCATCGAGGAAGAAAGCTCTTCGCCACATGGTGGCCACGAAACAGAAAGGAGGGAGGAGCCTTGGTTGGACAAGAACACATCTTTTCAAATCATGCCTCCAGTGTCTCATCCCTTCTGGCCCAGTATCACCTCTAAACGTGAGACTTTTATGGAACATTTTAGAATTAAAATTGGACACTTACTTTTCAGTGCAAGGGCCTATTAGCTGTGAATTCACATAACATACAAAATCCAGGGTTTAGATTGGCCTATCTTGGCCAAGTATTTATTACCGGGTAGAGCCAATTAGTATAAAGGTATAAAAATTGAGAATAAAAATTATTAAAATTGTTCTCAAGCCATCTAAGTTAGTGAGGGGTCTACAGGTAAAGAACAATTTCAAAGTGCATAATTTTACTACAGCCTCAGACTGGGTGCATTGATTGTAAATTGCCTATTCTTTTAGCCTTCTCATACATTCTTAAAATAAAATTCTGTAACAGTAAGATCTTTGAATTTGCCATATTTTCTGCTTGGAATGCTTTTCAGATATATAATAACATAATGGACTCCTTTCTCCCACTTTGGTTCAGCCCCAAATCTTGTAGCTTTTCCTAATGGATGTGTGTGAAGCTGCCTGTCTCCAGTCCCTTGCGGTCACAGTAGATACAATTTTACCAGTACATTTACTTCTTAGGGCTCAGCAGACTTCAAAATAGTTTTTCTCTTTGGTTTTAATACATGTTCTTGCTTTTAAACCCCAACAATTTGTAAAAGCATTTTTTGTGTGAATAGATTTGTTCTTACTTCTATTTCTTACAGAAGTTGCAGGGCTGAAAACAGTATATGGTGCATAAAAAAACTTTAATACACATTTGAAATAACTAAACACACTCAAGTTTTCCAAACTGTTTCACACAGACACTATTCCTGGAAGAAATAAAGTTAATCTCAGAGTCTGGCCACAATTCAACTTAATAAATAAATGACATTGAACAGCTACAAAACCAAAACCAAACTAAATTCTGTTCAGCTTCAGGATGCCCCTTTCTTGAAACTTAGAAGACATTAATTAATACATAAGGGCAGGGTAACTCTTTCATTCACTGAGTGCCATGTAGCAAAATTATTAATTGAATTTATTCCTTCTCATGTTTTGACTGAAATAGTATATTCTGGGCTGCATATTTGATCTCAAAGATAAAATTTAGTAGAATTATTGATGCAGCAAAATCCAGTCAATGTGAAATTCATCAAGACAAACTTTCCAAGAATTCTCATGTCATCAAATTCTTGCACATGCTTAATAGCTACACAGATAACATTTATGGATTCCCAAACTTGTAGATGGTAGACCATTAACTTAATTTTAATATTGCACATTTATTTGGAAAGAAATAATGAATGCATGAAGAGTTCAAACAAATAATTACATAGTTAGGTAAAACCATTTAGTGACAGTTCTAGTAGTATAATCCAAAGAATGGAGTATTCAAAGGAGAAACTGGCATTGAAAGGGGGAGACATGGTCAGTTTTGAACTGAAAGAGAACAATGAAAATTTACTTTGGGTAGAATGCAATAATCCATATATAAATGAGTAGATCCACCTATGTGTCTATCTATCAATCTATCCAACTGTCTATCATCTATCTAATCTATCTCCAGCCTTAAAATACTTCATTTATTATCTTAATAACTTCATAACATAAGCATTATTATTATCTTACATTTCTAAATAAAGATCCTGATACCTCAATATATTAAAGCATATTTATTTGTGTGTAGGTGTGTGTGTGTTCTAAAGCCTGACTCCTCACCCCAGTCACCTGTCATTTAAGATAAGTTTTCCAACAGTCACAATAAGTATTGTTTCTCACTAAGAGAATCAAAATCTGTCTTCTCTAATTTCAGTGCAATGCAGAGTTGAAAGAAATATACCTATGCAGAGTCAAGAAGCAACTGATGGACAGTTCAAAAGCTTATGAAAAAAGTCACCTTAAGGGGATATGAAGATGGGTGAAAGAGAAGAAAAGCAACCAGAAGTAATTAGACAATATTTCCTTTTGAATCAATTAAATCAATACTTTACATTTACCCCAAATTGTCATTGATATAGACATAAAATATTTGAATGGCAACCTCAACAAATGATTTTATGAAGCTGAAAGCACATTAATGAAGAAGTAATTTCTGTTTAAAACATCAATTATCAATTGCAGAAATGTATGAGCTAATAGTTATGGAATTTTATAGATAGAATTAAAGGTAAGTGCCCTGTAGTTTAAGCTAAAGACTCTCATTTTTCAGGTATCTGTTAAGCAGAATGCTAAAATCTTTTGGCTGAAAATATTTCATAAACATCCCCCCAGCTCCTTAATAACATTTTTATTTTTTTTGTCTTTTGCCTGTAAACTGTTTAGAAAACTATTGCATTCTTCCTTAGTGAGAGGAAGCAAACACTGAGAAGAGCAGAAATGTGATTTAACCATCTTCAATAAAATGCAAGGAACATTCATTCAATATATCAAGTAATTAACGAGTCTTTGATTAGCTTTGACTAATTTGCTGTTGGGCTTTTACTTTTGATAGTTTGTCAGAACTAAAGTCCCCCATAATGTTATATAGGGATTAAACCATTCCAGATTAAACCATTCCAGGGGTTTACAGAAGGCTTATACTACATTCCAGGCAATGTGTAAAATTTAAAATATCTAAATTATATATATGTATATATAATTTATACACACACACACACACACACACATACTGATAGTCACAAAAACTACATGTGGAATACATTAAACTAATAACAATCATCACAATGAACATTTATATTCTGTATCCCAACCATACCAATAAGAAAAATTGAAAACAATTTAAATTTAATTCTTTATCTGATCAAATGAAATAATGCACGTAATGCTTTTAACAATTATAACAGTGACATATAACACTTTTGATTGAGTTCTATTTTATGTCAGATAGTCGCTGGAGTTTCATGATTATTATCTAGAAGTTGGATGCTGAGATGGATCAGGCACAAATTAAGAGTACCATGTGGTATAAGTCTAAGTTCTCCTACCTATAAGGCAAATGGGCTACACACAAAAGTAGATATACTTGGGCATGGCTTTATAAGGATGAAAACCATAGCATCAGCAGAAGTGCAGTGGTGTGTTGAGACATCAGGATATCAGCGATTTAGAGTGGGAACAATGTATAGACAAATTTATATAGTAGACTAAGATTGATAATTTCAAGGATGCTGAATATTATATCCATAGAAGAGAAGGCAGCAAATTTAAATGTGTCTAGTGAAACCTAGCAACCTCTATGAGATATATTTGCTACCATGCCATGGCCAGAATGCTTGCTTTCTCCAAGGATAGAGATTTGATATGCTTCTTTACAGATAAGTTTATGTCTGTCTATTCTAATTGAAAATAATTAACAAAGGATAATATAAAATGGTAGAAAAGACACATGTCCTGTATATCACTGTAAGGTAGGAGAACTTTCAGATACAGTGTAATTCAAGGAGGTTGGCCATTCTACATTAAACAAAAATCTAATATAACCATGGCCAAATTATATAACATTTTGTAATACTGAGATATTTTCATAAGCTGATGAAAATCTTGAATAAACTAATTAAACTATTATAATATTATTTGGGATTTAAACTGATAAAAATACTTTTACTCTCTTTTCTTATGTCCAATATGGATTTTAACATCAAACTTACAGAGTTATTTCCAGGATATAATAAGAGAAGATCCACTATGAAGTCTCATATATATTGGACACTTAATGAAATTTAAATGCGTGGAGAACAGATTGAGCTTTTGATGGACTAGTTCTGTTTTATGTGTCTCTACATGGGTCAAGGGAGCTGAAAAGAAATCAAATACTGAAGTTTTTGTGACATGGGCAGGGAGAAGGGACCCAGTCAATCAAAATTCAGCTGCACCTTGTCATAGCCCTCACCTTCCTTTCTCACAAGATTTTTATGTGAAGCAAAAAAAAAAAAAAAATTATGCAAAATTGAAAACCATGAAATGTTAGACCAATGCCAGCTATTCTTAATATTATAACATTGCTCAAGGTCTTTGTCATTTCTGATATCCAAGACTGTTTGCATACTTGGCACAGAAAACAGTTCTGTATATAAGAACTACTGTAACAAATAGCATTCTTTCGTTGTTCTAGGATTAGGGTCACTAGTGATCTAGACTCACTAAACCAGCCGGATGCTTGACATGAGACGAAGTACCACAGTCTGAGTCCCGACAACCAGACAGCAGCAGGACAGAAGGCAAACTGTCATTTACTTTTGGAAATCAACTTTCAATATTATACATATTATACATCTTGACCTAACAGGATTGCTTTCAAACTTTATGTAGTTGTTCTCAATGACATGATAAGCAGTATCTTCCAGATGTTTTCCTGTGTCCTCTTCTTTTATACTTTCTTCTTAAAAGGTGGGCTAGGGTTATCTGACAGCATTTGACAGTCTGTGGTCAAGTAAAGAATTTCCAACGAATTTTCGGACAATTGGTGAGCACATGTAGTGGCTTCCTGGTAAACCTGATTACCTAAACCTGCAGGGTACAAATGGAAGAAATCTTGCACCACGGAGACAGCAGATGCCACCTTGTCAATTATGGTGACTTTTGCTATGACCTTTATGTAAAGAAGTCTGCATTTGTGTCATTCCCACCTTTTCATCGGTGGTGTTTTAGAGGACATGGGATGTGCAAGTTAGATAAAGACCTTGGAGAAAATATTATAAACAAAGGAGAGAGAAGTCTGAAAATTGGATTTAATATACTCATGTTTCCTGAGAAAGCACAGATTTTAACTAAGGATTTTAAAAAATTACTTTGCATTTCAATAAACTATGATTATGGTCCTAGTAAAGGATACTGGTTTATTGATTAAAGAATTACAGTAAAAAGGGAAGCTTGGCAAAGAAGTCAGCTGTTAAGCCAATACCAGGAATCTATCTGTATAATGCACAGTTTTAATGTAAAATTAGTCACAACTTCTACCTCTATATTTGCCTTCTTTTCCATGACAATGGTACGTAACAAAAATTTCAGCCACAAACAATATATTTATTAAATGTGATTCATGAGTCATTTGACATTCTTGAAAGTTCTGATTATCCAGATTGGGATTGGCTGATCTTGGCTTGGCTCTTTCCTGAATTTATGATCTCAAGTATGTGATCTACAGGCATTGGTGGTAGCTGATCAATCTATCCTTGCCTCAGTTATTTTGGTTTCTCTGCCGCTTTTCTTCCAGTAGGCCAAGTAGATCTTGCTCACAGGCCTACAGTGGAGAGTGTCTTGATTATTTTTCTCTCATTGCTGAGACAAAATATCCAATGCCCAAAATGAAGGAAGGAAAGGTTTATTTAGCTTACAGTTTGGGGAGGTTTTAGTCCATACTTGTCTGGTTCTGAGACAGAGGGGCACATGGCAGAAGGCAAATGTTCATGGTGGCAGAACACAGCAAAAACAACCAGCAAAAAGGGAGAAATGGCAGCCAGCAGCCTCTTTCCTTCCCTTACATTGTAAACTGCCTAACCCTACCCAGGGGTATGTAAAGTAAGCACCTTGGCTTCCTGCTGAGTCACTCAGCCAAACCTCTAGACTCCCCACGTTGACACAATGTATCAACCATAACAATCCACTCCTTGTCAACTTGGCAACCAGACATATTTATTTAAACCAGTTTCCCAATACAAAGACATTATATTACATTAGAACCATAATATTTTGGCCCCTAAAGTCTCACATATACCCCTTTATGCAAAAGGCATTTAGTCCATTTTCAAGAGTTGCCAAAGTCCTAACAGTTTGAGAATTGCTGAAAAGTCCCAGTTACAAGCCTGGCTGGAGGTGGGTCACTGGAGGTGTGTCCTGGAAGTCTGTATTCTTGTCCCAAGCCTTTCCTCTCTCCCTCTCCTTCTGCTTCCTGTCTACCATACCATGAGCGGCTCTCCCCTGCCCTGCTGTGTGGTTTCTGTCTGGCAGCTGGCTTACTGTGGACTGATTCCACTGAAACTGTGAGCTCAAATAAACCTGTCCTGGGCCCAGCTGAGAGGCATAGCACCTGCCTGGCAGGCCCGAGGTTGTGAGTTCTACTCCTGGTACTATAAATAAAATACAATAAAATAAACCTGTTATTATTTCAAGTTGAGGGTGTCAGATACTTTGTGAATAGTACATGTGGAATATTGGCGTCACTAAAAGTGGAATTAAAACATTTCAAATACAAGCCAAGTATGCTTTAATGTCACAAAAAAGAAACACAAGAATATTAAGTTTTTACGTAGTGATAGATACTAAAATATGTCCATTTCTCACTTCCTACTTTTATATAAGTCACACTTGAAAAATTTACCTGTAGCTATAAATTCTGCTAAGGATATTGGTTGCAGATGCAAGGTAGCTATTCTCTATGAAATGCTGGTCTAAAGATAGAAGGATAACAAAGAAAAGAATTGTGTGGACAGGACATGAAAGCCTTCGGAAGATTGCTCATACTTCCTCTCAGATGACAGTGTTGATAAAATATATCTGTCATTTCAAAGAACTTCCAGTGGCATGTGAATGATTTAGGAAACCTTAGGACTCTTTTCAATCAGTATTTTTGGAGGGTTTAAAAAAGATATATGCCATCCACAGAGCACTGAAGAGTTCCACAGTGGTGCTGGGTTACATACACAGTGAAAATTGGTAGGTGAGAAGTACACCACCACCTACGGATGTTTAGAAGACTCCATGATCATCACCAAATGACTGCTGAACTGTTCTGTTCAGATCCTGCATGTGTTTGAAATTTCCTGCATATACATAATCCTGTATTATATCTTATTCTAGATCCCTAAAAATGATCTGTGAATTTTGAGAAAATGATTAGAAAAAAGCTGAAAGGATAGAAGAATTAAAACTTGTGAAAGAACGATGGTGAAACATAGGGACAAAAGGTGGGGATTTCCAGTTTATAAGTTCTGCCTGCTCCATGAACCACTCAAACTAGTGATTCACTTTTTAAATAGAAACAGTGGAATAGATTGGATCAAATAATAAAACTACCATTATACAAAACTATACAAAACTACCATTAAACTGAGTGAGGATAAATCAAATTAACTTAAGTGATGATTTGATTACCCAGAATTTTTCAAATTAAAATAATTTTGTCACATTGCTAGGTATTTTTTATTTACCTTTCTCTGAATATCATGTTCTAGAACTTACCTCTACCACACATTGCTTTAGAAAGTGAAAAAATTATAAGCTTTTGTTTTTATCTCTTATTTAATAATTCTGTTCCAGGCTTCAATGCAAGATGCTAAGGAAGTGTAGTAACTTGTCATGTCCTTTTATTGCACTTTGATCCCTGTCCGCTGGTCTTTTCCTTCATTTACATGACTGTGATGCTGTGAAAGAGTACTTACTGGTTGGCAGTTTTGTAGAACATCCTTGACCTTGAATTTGTGTATTCATTTTATTACCATAGGGAAGACATGTATTACTGAGAAGAGCTGCATAGAGCTGATGTTTTTTCTCAGTGTGTCAGTGTAAGAGGGGCATTATGTCAATTTGTTTTATTACTGTCGAAGTTGATCACTAGGTTAAGCTAGATTTATTGCCTAGATTTTGCTTCTATATCTTGTTTTTCGTTTTGAATCAATCAATATTTGAGGACGAGATGGTTCCAAGAGTATACTAGTATTTTACTTGTTCTTAAACTTTCTCCCAGTAATTTGAAAATTTAGCTCTTCACTCTTCCCTGTAGCCATTACTATGGGGTACTGTCATGGTGATTTTCTGACTGCCTTACCATTTCCATATTTTGTCAGTTGAAATTGTCTGCGACAAAGGTGTTTCCCTTCACTCATTTGATCAAACTTTTAATTAGTCCTTTTATATTAGTATTATAGGCAGCTGCATTAGATAGAAATTGATACTGTATAGTGTCACACAGGTATGGAGACCCAAGGAGTCAGTGAAAATAAAGGCATCAGAATCAGGGCTGGAGGTGCATTGGAAGAAGACCAGGCCTCAGGATGAAGATGCAGTGGTCAGGCCTACATGCCTCCTTAAGGAATAACTTGAGATTATGTTGTAATTAGCATCGCTTGGTTCAGTAAGTTCAGACAGGCATCAGTCTCGTAGGTGAGTGACAAGAGCATCTGGACCCATCTCTTCCCCAACATTGTTCTCTCCGTGTACCCTTCCTCATGACTTACTTCCCTATTGGATCAATAATTAGCTAAGCAGCCGTACGTATAATCCTATAGGTTGATGGCAGCTTGGCTGACATTATACTCATATTATGGCTTTGGTGCATAAATTACACCTGACAAGAGGCCTTGGTGTCACCCCATTTGGAGCCCATCTTGGAAATCGAGGAGCTATTCTTCTGTCCTTATTTCCAATAAAACTCTCCTAACTTCCCCCTTTCTTTCCTGACTTCATTCCTCTTTGCAAGATCACAAACTCAGCACATTTGACATCTAACATGTTGTGAGTTACATTTCTCCTATACCACTTGTATGGATTTGTATATCTATTTCTTGTACTTTCTGAATTATACTTTAATACAATCATTTATTTTTTCTCAGATTATTTCAGCTTTGGCCAATAGAAGAAACTTCAATTTGATGCTCTGTCCTTTCAAGGTGTTCTCATTATTTATTTATAAATGCACTTCTCTAATTTCTGACATCATAAGGAGCTGCATGATCTTTTCATTTTTCCGTGTCTTAGTCCTAGAATCAGCCACTTCTCTAAGATTTCCTGGAGGCTGGTATATCGAAAGCAAGCTCTTCCCTTTTGTTTGTGCTCACTTTTACAAACATGCAATTGCACAGGCAGTAGAGTAGCACCGTGCAGGCGTGTTGGGCCCATACATACAATGTTTTTCGGGTCCTTTTGGTTGATAGAGTTTGGAAATATACATGAAATCAAACACCTTCATGTACCGTTTTACATCAGTTTTGCATTATAGCTGTCTGCCTGCATGTTCTTAAATGAATTCACACAAATATCTCAACCTTCGGTGTCACATCTCGTGAGTCATTCCAGCATTTCCTCTTTGCTCACGTGTCACCTCTTCCTCCAAATGTATAGAATTGGGCTATCATTCTAATATATTTACATATGTGGTTTGAGAATTGCTAATACACTCCCTTTTCAGAAACAAAGTTGAAAACTGCAGGATACTGTTTGTAAATGGTTCCTTTGCCTTTAGCTTTATAGTATCCAGTCAAAACATGATTTTCCAAAATTTCTTTAGTCAGCTCTTCTTTTGCCATCCCTGTTTCAGTGCGCCACAGGAATTCCATCACATACCCCTGCAAGGCCCTCTACAGTCAAAACCTCTTCTCCAAACCAAAGCCTGGCTAATACCTGACTGGCTTTCTCTCTTCATAGTTTTCTTCCTGTTCTATGATATTATTTAAATGGGCATATATTATATTGCTTTTTGGATCTGCCTTCTTTCCATTTTCCAAATGAATTTAAGATTCATCAGTGATATTGGGTCTATAAATTGTTTCTTATTGAAAAGTATTACATTGTATGGATGACCATCATTTACAAACAGCTTCCCTAAGTATTCATGTATCAAACAATTTTTCCATTTAAAGTGTGCAATTCAGTGATTCACAGTATGTTCATCACAGCTAATTTTGGAAAATTTTTACCTCATAAAGATGTTTCCACCACTCTACCCCCTGCCAACCCCTTTTACAACTGTTCTACCTACTTCTATTATCTGTACCTCACTCCCCAGCTTCACAATCGTTTATTTTTTTATTTATTTATTTTTTTTGGCGGTACTGGGGATTGAACTCAGGACCCTGCGCTTGCTAGGCAGGCGCTTATTCCACTGAGCTATATACCCAGCTCCCACAATCGTTTATATACCTTTTGGTTCTATATTCGTCTATTCCACATGCAACTAGTAATGTATATTCCCCTTATCTAACCATAGGCATGCCTTCATGGATCAACATCTTTCAATATCCTGCTTTCACCTAACTAATTCTAATCAAGGAAACCTCTAGTAACCATAATTCTTCTCTACTTCTACAAGATCAGCTTCTTTCAGATTATATATATAATACATATGATATTTTAATATGATATGGTTACTATTATATATCATTGTATGTAGTGTTATACTAGTATAATAAAATGTATATAATATACATATTATGTATATCATATTTAATACATGTATGAGTAGGATCCCATTGTATTTATTTTTGCACATGCTCTATTTCACTTAACAAAATGTTCCCCAGGTTTATCCATATACCAAATAATACAATTGTATTCTTTCATGGCTGAATAATATTCAATGTTGTATGTATACCACGTTTTCTTCATTCATTCTAAAGTTGGCAACTTGATGTTGATGCTATATGTTGACTATATTTTGCAGTATTGTGGAAACCATATGAGTGCAGATATGAGTTCAAGATACTAGTTTCATTTCCTTTGGAAATTCACCCAGTGGTCAATTGCTAAATACCAATGAAGATCAACACAGAAATAGTAAAAGTTCTTAAAATTCATAAAAGATCAGAAAGATTAAAGTAAGAAGCATCACAGTTTCTGAATTCAAAACCTAGACAAAACTATATTAGCAAAGACAGGGTTTAACAGGCACAAAAACAGATACCCAGGCCAATATCATAAAGCACGGAATCCAGAACTATATCTCCAGGTCTAACACAACTGCTCTTCAGAACCTAAAAGGAACGACAAACAACCTTCTCTTGGATATGTTGCCGTCTATTTTCATTAAGTTTAAGAACTTTAAGAATTTCACATTTCTTATTCCACTCATACCTCACTTAGATTTTTAAAATTCCCAAATATTTGGGGATTTTTCTGTTGTCTTTTTGTTACTGGCTTTGAGTTTGATTCTGCTGTGGTAAGAGATGGTAGAATCAAGTCTTACATTTTTATGCAACTTTAAAATATTGGTTTTAAATGGGGTGAGGGAAAGGAGAACAGGAATAACACACACACACACACACACACACACACACACACACGCACGCACACGATAGCTAAGATAATTGTACCACTAATTGCTAGTGATTTATTGAAAGGAACAGTTAATGTTTAATTGTTTGAGGAATCTTGCATTCTTATATCTGGTAATCTGAGCAACTTCACTGAAGGTAACAATATGTAATCTAACAACCATTGTTAATTCCTAATATCTTATTTCAAAATTCTGTATCATTTTTATTGTTTTTGTGTTATTTTACCTTTGTTGTTGTTTTGTTTATGTTTTTCTCCTTAAAGTAAAATTTAGCAAAATATTGGTTTTTAACTGGTGCATGTGGAACATTTACAGATAATGTACTAATTTAACACTGTTTTATTAACACCAATCAAGTTGCTAGATGTGTTCTATTTTATCCAATCGTACTTGGTTCCTCTTCCTTGTAAGTTTTGAGTTAATTGAATATCTTTTAAGGATTCCACTTCATTTCTCTCCTCTGGGTATTCATATTAAATTTAAGATTTTACAATGGCTCCCATGGCTCACAAAGTACATAATTATATCCAAATAACATTATGCTATCGTGTGTGGAAATTATGAAATGTTCAATTTTTTTTTCCATTCTCTGTGCTACTATTGTCCTTCCTGTTTTTTCTTATGCTTGAAACATACAAAATGTTGCAACCATTTTTGCTCTAAGTAATTAGTTATTTTTGTAGCAATGAAGAGAGAAAGAAGGGTGAGACAAAAATTCTAAAGTGAGTTTCCCAAATCCAGTCTCCTGAGGATAGATGCCTCATAGCAGGAAATTGTGAATATGAAGAGATATTACTGTCATCAATATGCTACACGACAGGAAAAACCCTACAAATAAATTTCAGGTTACTGATCATTTGACTTTGTTTTAATCAAAAAGATTCTTCTCTGTGGATCTTATCTAATCTGGCTAACTCACTAAAAGAAGGTGAAATTTTCAGAGATTCTCTTACTGCTCTGTAAGGAATGAATAGCCATACTGAGAACGACTTATGGAGAATCTAAGAGTGGCTCTAATTGCTAAGGCCAGTCTCCTCTTAGAACTATCAAGAAAAGAGATTCCCAGTACTTGAACTTCAAGAAGCAAAATTCTGACAATGACTGGTTGGTCTGAAAGAGGGTCCTCAGCCTCAGATGAGATATCAGTCCTATCCTAGGGATGTTCTAAGCAGAAACTGTCATGCTGGCATTTCTGAGCTAAAAACTGTGTAATAATAAGTGAGTGATATTGTAACCCACAAAGGCTATGGAAATTTTTAATGCACCCATAGAAAACTAATATAAAAATACTCTGATTTTACCTTGTTTCATTAATGTTATTCTTTATTTCTTTGGATATATCTACTGTGAAGTACTTGCTTTATTGTTTTGCTTGTTTAAAGGGATGCCAAAACTCTTTGTTGTGTTGTTTTCAAACTTAATATTTACTTAGTAAGGTTAAGTGTGTGTGTGTGTGTAAGGTTAAGTGTGTGTGTGTGTGTGTGTGTGTGTGTGTGTGTGTGTTCTATTTCTGATTTATTCTCAGCTTTTAACACTCTCTTTAGCTAACGTTCAAGGAGCAGTTGTATCTGATAGGTTACTAGTGTCTGGATCCCTAAGTCTGGCAGGGGACTGAGTATGAAAGTGTGCATGGGGGTGGGGGAAGTGTTATGCTAATGAACTGGTTACAAGGTTAGCATTAGCTCAGTGGATTTCAAAGGTATCGTCTCAGTGTTCCTACGCTCCTCATTTCACTTGGTTCTGACACTGCCCTGGGAGTAGACAGGTTTCTTCTAGGTTCCATTTTGTTAACTATTCCCTTCTCTTTGCTGATCATGGGTTTTTGTTGGTGCCTTGTGGATGACAGCATTTGCAGCCCTTGCACATACTAGGGGAAGGAATCTCCCCAGACCATTCTAAAATCCCTCCTCCTGTGACTGCTTCCCCCACTCTGGAGGTGTACACCATCAGGGAAACTTTCTCAGGTTCTTCCTCTTTCAAGAGTGCATTCTTGGTCAGGTTCCAAAGTCAGTGCTTGCCCTGGTTTATCTCTTCTTAGAAGTGGCTGGCTGTTCTGTACCAGGCCCACTGGTTCTCTTGCTTGACTCTTCTCTGCAGGAACCATACTTTCCCAAGGTTGGAGGCCTGTTGTCCTCTAATAGATAGGGAAAATTTTCAAACTTAGTCTTTGTTCACCTTTTTTTGTCATTACAAGTTTGGAAACAGTGCTTTTCTTCCAGTTCCCAAAGTCATTAAGCAACTAAAATGGCCCATGGCTTCAAAATATAACACTCAATTGAAAAGGAAGGAATTAGGCAACAAACATTTTCACTCTTGCTCTCACATGATATAATTTTGCTCTACAAGGGGATTCCATATTAGAATACCTGGTAACAGCATGCAAAACATCCAGTGACACCCCGTCATTACTTCACTGGAATATTGCTCAGAGTTCTCTCTGGCCATTTCATCTGTGAGTTAATTATCAAGTTCCGTTGTGAAAACAGGTTGACACATCTCCATGGAATGGGACTTATATGGGTCACATTTTATCTTGATGAACGGGGAGCTGTGCTTCAAAGAGGTGCAATGTCCTCAGTCTGCTATCTTGATTCTGTGTGATCCAGTTGCTTGTGACATCAGATCCTTCATCTTCCATTCAATATTCACCTTGTGCGGCATCTCTTCGCAAGACAGCCAAGCAGCACAGCTGGAGTTAATAAACAGAAGGAGGATGCCCGTTACCACTTACAGACGTGCCTGTTGTGTGGGATTTTCAGTATTTCATTATCTCCGCATCAGCACCCGCAGTCTTGAAGCTGAGAAACCACCACAATAATGCAGCTTGCAGTGATAAATGAAAGGAATGTGACAACTACGGCGCTGAGCATTTGATGCTCTGGGCTTTTTTCTTTCTTTTGGCAGGAAAGCATCGTTTATTTGACTTTTTTTTGTTGGCAGTCACATTCTACCACTCAAACAGTCCATGTGAACCTGATAGGGGGGTGCATCTCAGCATTCTCTCTCATTAAAGAACGTGATTTACTTGGTGAATAGGGCTGTCTGGAATTTCAATTTTCCAAACAATTTCTTGAGACAGAAATGTACAAGGCTCAGTGGTACAATAACTTTAAGCATGTGTGTATCTCTGTATCTTAGTATGTGTTGCTTGTTTTTAGACGAACTTAATATTTAAAAATGAAAGAAATTTACCTTGTTCCTTCTGCCTTTGCCTTAGCATACCACCTTCCGGGACTCTAAACTCGAATAAATAATTGTGCTAGGTAAAACTGTATATTATCCCATTAATGTTTTCTTTAGCTTATTCACTTCTGTTGTCTATTACTGTAATCATTGCTTTGTCTAATCCGGTGACGGTGAACCATTCAGAGCTGAGCACCCAAGCTGCGGTCCCAAACCCGCTTGTTTATCTCAAAGTCCCAACGCTGCGATTACATCTGCATACTGACGTTTTCGTTTAGAATAAAACAGCTTGTACACCTGGCTGGCAGGTGCTGGCTCTGTGTTCGCTGCTTGGCATAGTTTTACCACTACTGGGCTACAGTGTTCACACCCATACTCCCTTCTTTCATGATTATTCTCAACTCACAAAAACCCAGCCTCTGACAGCAAAACCCATTTACCTACCTGCCCACTGTTCCCACCCAGCTGAACGTGGCAGAGGTACAGTGTGTAAACTTAAATACTTCTTTCAGGAGAGTCTCAACTGTGAGCTCAAGGAAACCCGCCCCTTGAATGATATTATGAATCTGTTTCCCTGACTCACTTCTTAATCTTCTCTCCTAGATAAGCGGCTCTTACTTTTTTTCATTTTCTTCAAAATGCCAAACCTCTTTTACTATTATCTTTCTGTTTATTTTCTACTACCCTGCAGAGATGGCACAGCTTGTGAAAGCTCACTCCTCTACCCACCACTGATCACCGTCTCCACGCATACACAATGTCTCCTTCCCTCCTGGTATAGGTGGACATCTTTGATTCTCAGGTAGAGACAGTTCCTACTCTGTGTTGATAAGCAATTCTCTCTTATTCACATAATTTTACACACTGGCCTGTATCATCAATGATAATCATTCTTCTAGATCATTCCATCAGGGTATAAATTTGCTTTTTTATTTCATCTTTTGAAAAGAGCAAAACCAAAATTCTATTGACCCAGTTCCCCTCCACCTTTTAATGGAAAGTTCTGAAAGGAGGTCCTCCTTTCACTGCCCTATGTCTTGTGTTACTTCGCTCCCCTCTATTCATTCCACAAAATATTTGGACATTGCTGGAAAGAGCCTATTTTTTGAAGCGCCACCCTTGAGCTCAGAATGATGCTAGATGATTGGGCTCCAAGCACAATCATTTCACAAGTATTGGCTAAAACCAAAACAACCCACAGTTCTCAGCATTGTGCATATTACACACTAGCAACAAGGTAAAGGCCGAGGGAAGAGGTAAGGACGGAGCATGACAGAAATCCACACAATCCCTGCTTAACTCATTAAGTGAAGGCACAGAGGCTTTCAAAATCTTTTGGATTTTGATTTCCTTTTTTTTGGTCATCTTTCAGAAATGGAAAAAAGATGATAAATGATTTTGAGCAATTAGTCTCAAAATTTTTAATTTTAAAGTTTAAATTTTTACTTTAGTGAGACTTTAGTGCTCCTGCTTTCTGTTTCCGTCAATAAAGACAATGTACCCTTTTTAAAAATCATACATTTGGATATATGAAAGGTTTGTCTGTGAATAAAAAAGGAGAAAAATTTATCTTCATTAAGGCATAATCATTTGCTAACATATAGTGAATGAGCTTTGGAGCATGACCCAAGAAATCTGATTTCCTATATCCCCTCTACCTCACTTGTACCCTCATTCCAACAAGGGAATTCCATTCTTTCCCATCACCAGAAGCAGTGTGTAATCTACTGTGTATGGGGAAGCACACTTGGATTCCAGGGAGACACACAGTAGGTTAGACCTAGTCTCTGGACTAAAGATGGCATACTATGCTGGATAATATGAACACATTAAAGAACATCTATTTACAAGTTAGACACCTAAGTGCAAATATAAAAGACCTTAGGACACTGAGGAATAAACATTGCCATGGGTCTCTGGGAAGGCTTGTCCTAAAACTCGCTTAGGCTCCCCCAGGCACTTAAGGATGGACTTAATCACACTAGAATGATGTGAGGAAGCAGCACAACAAAATGCATTGCTTTGGAGAGGCGGCGGTGACAAAGGAGGGAGTGATGTGACACAGTTTCTGTGCTCAAGAGATTGAAACGATCACCTCCCGTATTTAAGTCCAGTGTGTTTGCAGTGGGTGACCTAGAATCGTGACTGGAGCTCCCCTGGCTATGATGAGAGCTTCCCAGCCTACATTATCAATTGCTATTCTGATTCAGTGAACTAAGGAACATTGTGTACTTCCATATTTTCTCTTCAATGATATCTCTTGATTGACACATAACAAAGTATATATATATATATATATATATATATATATATATATATAACATACCATGGCATGTGTTGATCCATTTATATATAGAATAAAAATCTAATAAGTACAATTGGTGTGTCTATTACCTAGTGCTTTTATGATGCCTTAAAGATGAGGTTTGGAAGCCTTTAGGACTGGTTTCAGGAAGGAGTCTGGAAAAGTTTGGAGACACAGACTGGAGAAGCTGTAGAAGTCTGTACGCAGAGCCTGATGGGTAACTGCTCAAAGTCAAGATCAATTAGCCGCCCAAGATCATGAGGTCTCAGATAGGAACAAGGACTCCACTCCCAGAGGCCACGTGTTACACTCTGTCAGGAAATTTATCTACATTTTGCCCATGTCCTGAGACTTTGCCAGGGACTAAGTAAGCTTAAGCAAGGCAGACTAACAGATTTGGTGAAGGAAATTCCAAGGCAGCCCAACATTCAGGCTGTGGCATGTGTGCTGCTGCCTGCTTATAGCAAAATTTACATTGACAATTGGGAACAAAAACCAGAGCAGAAAAATTTGAAAAACTTAAATTTTGGTCCAGAAAGCATATATGTTTAAATTTTCAACCAAAGTAAATATGGTTGTGAAAGAGATCATTGCCATTAAAAAGAAACTAAGTACTTTTGAAAGAACAAAAAGAAAATTCCCTCAGGGCAACTCAGAAGTCAGTAATTCCCCATCTGTTAAAGGCTCGGAATGTCCTATACATTTCATTTGAGGAGAAAGCCCATGGGTCCCTGCTCAAGAAGTATCTCCCAGGGAAAAGCCAACCAGGCACTGAGAGTTCTGTGATGACTTGTACTAAAAGGACCTAGCTACAACTTTCACAGCCAGCAGATTTCAGCGTCATTCACATAATGCTGGTTTTTCTAGATATAGAATGCATGATTTATTGTGCCAAGAGGCTTCCACTCAGATGACAAAAGCAGGGTTGGAAAGCAGGCAGGAAGCCTCTCAAAAGGCAGTAATTAAAGCTTCGGTACTGAAATCAAAAGTGTAGTGGATTGCCCAGGACATGAGAGATGTCAGCAACATAAAACATTTGTTAAGAAAAGCTACAGGCCATGAGCAGTGTTGACCCAAAAGAAGAGCCCTGTGGTCTGCGATTCACGTTTTACCACTCTGACCCCTGTATGCTGGACATGGGGCTACCAGCTTTACTGTTTGTCTTGCTGGGTTTTGATCTTTCTTTGGCCTGATTCTTTCCTATCCTCCTATTCTGCTTTCTTGGAATAGGACTGTTTACTCTGTGCCATTGTATCTTAGAATTCTGGGACTTGGTCTTTTGTTTTATTTTTAGAGATAGAAGTTTGATCGGAGCCTTAGCAAAGACTTTGACTTGGGCTTTTGAAAACCACTGGAAACATTGAGACTTTGGGGAAAGAATGAATGCATTTTCAGCTGTACACAGGATAATTATGTCATGTTAGGAGAAATAATGAAATTGTGTTTCTTTCTAGATTAAATATGGTTTGACCAGATGTGTTTGGGTATGAAGTGGACAAGTCTGAGGTGGTTAGGGTATGTATCAGTCAGTGCTCACTAGAAAAACAGATTTAATACAAGATATACAAATATGTAAGCATTCAGCAGATTGGCTCATAATGATGATACAAAGAGAGGGGTGTGGAAACGTGCAAAAGATCTGTCTGAGGGCTGGAGACCTGAAGGATCCAGTCACAGGCCTGTGTAGTGTTGTCATGCAAGTCCATATCCCTATCAAGAGGCAGAAGGGTCTGCGCTGGAAGCCAGGAGATGATGTCTAAGATGACGACCAAAACTGGCGCTCCTCTGAAGAAACAGAAACAGGCCTCATTTCTTGGTTTCCCTTTTGAACCATTTAGGCGACAAGCCTCCGTAGGATCTTCTACCCCCAGAACTATGTTGATCCAATTTCTTTGGGTGTTTCATAGTCAAAATGACACAACCAGTTAACTATCACAGGGTAAAATGCCAACTTGATGGACTTTGACGCCCACCAAGGAGATAGTGGAGTGCACTGGTGACCACGAATAGGTGAGTCCTGTAGTGCGGCCCTGGGGACCAGCGCAGACTGCCATGCTCTGTGCTTTCTCTTTCCCTGCCCTGTTTCCGGGCCTCGAGGAACTAAGCAGTTTTGCTCCGCCTTGTGCTTCCGCCATGATATTCGTTCCTTGTAGCTAGACGATGATGAATGGAATCTCCTGAAGCATGAACTAAATGGAATAACCCCTGCTTCAAACTGTGGGCTTCACGCACTGTATCCAGCAGTGGTAAAGCTGAATAATGCATGGCAAATATACCTGAAGTATCTTCATTTAACTATTTTGAGAAATACTATTTTTTCCCTATTTTACCCTAGCACAGCAGAACTTACTAGTCCTTTCTAACTGTAACACTGTACCCACTGAGAACATTTCGTACATCACTTCCCTTCTCTACAGTCTCAGGTAACTACTTTCTGCTTTCAGTTTCTACTGCACGGAAAGGATTCCATTTCTTGCCGTTGATTTTTAATCTCAAAATAAAGACCCAGTTTATTCTACTTAAGTGCATGAGCCTTGTAACTTGTGTTTGAATCTCTTTTTTGGTCATTTATTGGTTTCATGCTTGTAAGTAACTTACTTTTAACTCTAAGCTTCAGTCTCCAGTTTTATATTGAGAATAATAACATAAAAGTGATAGCAAATTCATAAAATATATGTATCAAATAATAATATACATAAAGAATTTAGTACAATGTGTACCACATAGTAAGTGCTCAATAAAAGTGCTTATTATTATAATGTGATTTATAATCAAAGAAATATATTCTTGACTCTAAAACTGATACATTGGACTTACTACATGACATTTTAACCTTCCCTGTCTTTATTCTGGAATTTGGAACATATTTCCAAGAAATATTCCTTACAGAGAATGAACTATTTTATTTGACTTTCCAACAAATATAGTTCACCCCCTTCAAAGGTAAAAGCATGTGATAAATATTGCCATGTTTTAAACTCTGCTTACTATTTTTTCAGTTCTAGTATTATATTCATCAAAAGTTCCTTATTGATAGAAAAAATATGCTAATCTCAAACTAAACTCAAATTGACAAAAAAGAGCACATAATTACTATGTCTAAGTTACCATTTTACCAATTGGATGTAACAAGGTCCTGCAGAGGAGATGTGATGTGCTGGTCCTAGGCAGAACTATTAAGATGAGTTTCTTGTTAGAGACAAAACAGGGTATAACAGGGACATTAAAAGATTCATGTAGCTTCAAAGAGATGCTTCTCCTTTTGACACCCATTAAGGGTTGATTCATAAACTTAAAAGCAAAACCACAGCAGAAATTTTGCAATGTTTTTTTAAGTAACAACACAATCCATTTCTAATTAATTAAGTTTTATATTAATGGTGTAGACATCTCAGAAAAACAAAATACATTAAATTCACTGAGAATTATTTGACTCCTTTGATATTATTTCCATCTATTTAAAAAATTCTTAGTTTAAAATTTTTAAATATATCTGATTAGCATATAATTTACTAATTATCTTAATATTCCTTTTATCTAACCTTTATGTTTTCCTCCTCTGTTGCTTTTCCTGTATCTAAAGAACATAGATGGGCTGAGGATATGGCTCAGTGGAATAGGTGCCTGCCTGGCAAGTGCAAGGTCCTGAGTTTGATCCCCAGCACTGCCAAAAAAAAAAAAAAAAAAAAAAACATAGAGTCAATTGTATCGTAAGGAAATTGAACAAGGTATTTGAAAATTCCAAAATAGTTACAGATATTGAGAAATTCATGGAATTGTTTGACTTGACAAAGGAGAAGCCTTTGATCATTTGTATGCCATAAGAAAATGATGGGTAAAGGAAAGAAAATGTGAAAGTTTGTTATATGTAACAAATTAGAACTCCTAAAACTTTCCAAGCAATATGGAACTATAAGCATTCCTAATAAAATAGCATTAAATGTTATTAGATGCAAACATTTTAAAAGTCTAGATCATTTGTGATTATCAGCCATACTAGGCTAATATATCAGGAGTCTATGGGGGTCTAGCTATAACTATATAAACTGACTGTATTGAACTAAAAAAAAAACCCTCTAATATTTGATCCACTAATTTGAGGTCATTTAAAATACAATTTAAATGTATTTAAAAATGTTTTCTACTGAGCCATTAGGATATTTGCCTGGAGAACTACCTGGGTGCAATAACTTCTTACAACTTCCTCGCAAATCTATTCTTAGCAATGTTGGGAAATATTTTAAAAAGCTTGTTTTCTGAGATGGATTAAGGGTGCAAGTTGTGAAAAAGCTAACTGACAGTGACACCTTCTTCAAGGCTTTTGGAATCTCATTTGAACAAATCTAAATTCACAACCTTTGATAATAAGTATAGCAAACAAATCTCACTACAGAATTCTACATCATTTCTTTGACTTTTATAAATATTCTTCTTCAGTCTTGTGTAAAGCTTCAGGCTTTTAAACAAGATTCTCTATTTCTTTAAAGAATTGTTTATGACATTTTTGTCGTAAACAAGACACTGGCGAAGGAGCTACTGATGACATCATTATTTTAAAAGAGGAAAAGAAAGTACTTTGGGCTGCTATTGTCACTTGAACTCAAAAATACTTAATAAATGAGAAATCAGGAACTTGTGAGCAAATCATGTCCATGTTTAACACGCTAAAAAAGAGTTCTTCCTCTTTTATTTCATATATTTTAAAAATTTTTTCAAATTTTTGTACTGGGCATTGAACTCTATACCTTCACAGGGAGGTATCTCCAGCCCTTTTCAGGTTTGGCATTTTATTGTGACACAGGGTCTCATTAGTTTGCTCGGGTGAACTCAAACTTCTGTCTCAGCCTTTTATGTACCAAGTTCTGTCTCCTTCAGACAATAGGTACCAGGATATATGACTACTCTTTTCTCCTCTCCTCTACTCCCTCCTTTTCCCATGTTGCAAAAGGTTACTTTAGAGAAGACAATGTCCTTGAGGTATATGATAATATATACTATAGTGTATTCTATTTCTTTGGTTATAAGGCATAGAAAAGACCACTTGAATGTGGCTAAGGGTACATTTTCTTAACGCATGCCAGCATAATTGGATACAAGGGTTCAAGTCAGCACTCATCATTTCTCCACAGTTCAGTTGAGATGTATTGCAGGGACATGATGATTTGTTCGTTTAACCTAAGGCAAGTTGTATCAGTCAGTGCTCACTAGAGAATCAGATTTAATGCAAAATATGTAACACGTATAAAGACTTACAAGTTTCACTTACAATGACCACCCACAGAGCAGGTGTGGGACAGTGGAAAGGTGGCTGTCTGTGTGCTGGAGAACTGAAGGATTCACTCACAGGCCTGTAGCTCTGTGTAGAGCATACCAGAAACCCAGGTGTCTCCTGCATAAGGCTGAAAGGTTTGTGCTGAAAATCAGATGACATACAAGGTGAAGGTAAAGACTGCAGCTCCTCCAAAGAAACAAAAGGGAACCTTCCTTGTCCACATCCCCTGTATTCCATTGAGAAGCCTGCCTGCCCAAGCTGGGTCTTGTGTCTTCAGTTTTTCCCTCGGCCACACCTAGAACCACACTGATAATTTAGCTAGGCGATTCTTAGTCACATTGACACAATCAGTTAACTATCACGTGAGTTCTTACAGTTGGTCAAGTTGACAACTTTCCATGTGGACTTTAACACTTTTAATAATATACAAATTCTGAAGAAGGATTTTTTAATTGTAAATGTTCCAGTTAAAGTATCAGAATTTACACTAAGTCTCTTGGACTGGTCCATACTGGGACACTCAGCTTTCCAAGGTCCAAATGAGTCAATGGTATGCAATAATATTTAATTGTCCAGACCTGGGACACATGTCCTTTCTTGGCTTCTGGGAATGGTATTATTTACCTAAAAACCACATGGACCACAAAACAATAAGTGACCAAATCTCAGATTCCAGATTTATACTAAGTGCCAAGGACTGTATCTGCTGCAATGTTGCTGTAATTTGTTTATGTGAATCAAACATGAGAAAGCAGAATCCTTTAGTGTTGATGATGAACAAATCCTTGGAAATTTTCCTATGGATCTACCAACATAAGCTTAAGTGTCTGTACCTCCATGCAATCAAGGCTGTCATTATGATCCAGATTGATGAAAGTCTGGAAGTTGTACGGATACTTTTTGATGTTTTTATAATAGAGGCTGTAATCTAAAACAAGATGACTCTGGCCAGCTTTGCTTCTACCTTAACACCCTCAAGACAGAGAATTCTTCTCTAAGAATAATGCAAAGAAAATTAATTTTGGTGTCTTAGTTATTTTTCTCTAGTGGTGGTGACAAAGTACCCATTGCCCAAAATTAAGGAAGGAAAGGTTTATTTAGGTCACAGATTGTAGAGGTTTCAGTCTGTAATCAGCTGGCTTCAAGGCAGGGTGGATGGCACAGGGGCAACAGTTTAAGGCAGCAAGACAGCAAAAGCAGCAAGAGCAAAAGGGGGAGAGAAGCAAGCCTCTTTTCCTTCCTCCCTTATATTGTATGCTGGCTATCTGCCCATGCTCACACCATCTGTGGGGGCCCTCCTCTTGCACAAGCTCAGGATGAATACAAAGTAAGGACCCTGGATCCCTGCTGAGTCACACAGTTAACTTTCTAAACTTCTCAAATGGACATAATGATCAACATCCTAGAGCAGGATGAAGTAGGTCCTTTTCACAGCAGGATGTAGAACAGCTGAGTTACTTAAACTTCTAGACTCCTCAAGTTGACACACTGTATCAACTGTTACATTTGGGCATACCAGATGGGAAATACATGAATAAAAACCTAGCCATAACTCAAGTGTAGGGTTCTAAGGTTTTTAAATTAATGAGCAAATACTTGAGCTTATCATACACTGACCAAGAACTGAAGCCCCCTGAAAGAGTCAAACAGTTAAGTAATGGCAAATTAAAGTTAGATGGTGCAAACTTTCTCCAGGCCTATGTGAACAACCTGGTCCCAAACTCTCTCTTCTCTCTGTCTCTCTCTGAATCTCTCTCTCTCTCTCTCTCTCTCTCTCTCTCTCTCTCTCTCTCTCTCTCTTTTCTGCTCTCTAGCCCTCCTTCTGCCATTCCTGCTGAGACAGGGTCTCATGATACAGTTCAGACTGGTCTTGAACTCCCTATGAGCACAGACTGGTCTTGAATGCCTGCCTCTTCAGTACTGGGATTACAGGCATACACCACCACACAGGCTTACATTTTCTCTTTTTAAATAAACTAATATTATTAAATACAGGAATCAGTGGTTTCTTTAGAATAATGAAAATATTCTGTATGGTACTGTGATGGTAGACATATTACATTATGCATTAATCAAAATGTATAGAATTTTATGCCACAAAGAATAAATGGCTGATACTAGGAACAGGACAGGAAATACCCAAGACTGAGTTTGATGTGCTTTTCTGTTGTGAGAAAATCAGGAAGTACTAAGACAAAATATTCATATACAAGTCTGGGCATGTACCAAAGGGACACAAGTACTGATTACAAAGAAAAAAAACTTCTAAGGACCAACATTGGGCCAATTAGAGCAACAACTTAATGTTTTAAATTATATCTCAAAGTAGAAGATCAAAAGCTATTATATCATAGGGATATAAATAAATGAATAAGACAAAATACATGATGGTGAATAGAGAAATCTCTGGTGTTGAAGCATCCCAGATAATCTATGTAGATACTTTTTCCTAATGAGGGAGAACATACTTTGAATGTATAGACCCCATGTACCTCCTAAAAAGTACAGTATTGATGGAGAGGGAGACAAAATGTAAATCTATAGCAGAAAAACTGACAAATACTTCAACTAGTTAGTGAACCTCAACACCAGCACTCATGAATCATGTTGATAGCACCTTCGAATTGACACAATAAAAGTAGCACTTCACTTTTGTGATCTTCCCTCCCAACTCTGATCCTTTAGGTTTGTCATGAGAAAAAACACAATGAATTCTAATAAAGGAATATCCTGAAATATGCCGGACCAGTACACCTTAAATCTCTCAAGGATGTCAATTAAGACAGTCTGGGAGAATGGAACAGGCAAGAGGAGCCAAAGGAGAATGGCAATTAAATGTAATGTGGTATCTCTAATGGAATCCTGGAGAAGGACAGTAGATTTAAAAAATTAGGGACTATGAATAAACTATGGACTTTAATGATAATGTGTCCATCTGTGAGTCCTTCAGTGGGCACAAATGCATTGTACAAGTGTAAGGTGTTAATAATTAGGAAAATTGGAAGGAGTCAATATAGAGCTATATTTTTAGCCTTTTGTAATTCTAAAATTGCTACTAAAGTAGCAATTTTAAAAAGTAAAGACTTTATTTTTACCTTCTTATAACCGAATTTAGTTACTTTGTTATAACAGAATTTAGTTAGCATTATTAGTTCTGTTTCAAAGAATCTTTGAAGAAATATTTTAAGGGGAACAGATTTATGTTTGTAAACATTTTTTTAACATTTTGAATATCAGTTCTTTTTTTAGATATATTGATGTATTCAATTTTAATGCCTTTCAGATTAATTTACATTCATATTTTATAGATATAGGTATATATGTTTCATAAGACATATAGATACAGATATATGTTTCAAACACAAAAATGCATGTTGAAACTAATATTTTTAATGTACGTGAATTCATAGCTAATTATTTTTGTAATACAAGTTTGTCTTATACATACATTGCAAATCAATAGACTCTAAACTTGCTCTCTAGCTGTTCAGAATGTAACTGATAAGCACAATAGAAATGTTCCAAACAAGGGGAAAATCTAAACTGCATTCCTTTTTACTGAACTTCAAGTCTACCCTTAAAACTACATGCTACAAAGTACAGCAATCTAACACCAACTGAAATCAAAATATTGATTTGTTGAAGAAAAAATTGGACTGCAGAATATTCCAAGGCTGAAATACAACTAAGCCATTCATAACAAATCAAGAAGGTTCATGAAATATAAAGATTCTCTGCAAAGTCCTGTTTGGAAAAGAATGGTGTGAAATCTGTAAGAAAGGAAGGTGGAAGAGAAAGATGTTTATAAACAAATCTGAGGTCACCAAGTTTTACAATGAACTCAAGATATAACTGGAAAATATAAACTAACCAGTAAGTGCAAATACCTCTATTCTAAACCTTTCTCAGTTACAATCCAAATGAAAAATTTTACATACAACAAAATTAAAATTTGGTAGTATATTTTGAAATATTCTTAATTAATATAATTTCAAATGAAATGTGAAAACCAGTTAAACACCCTCAAATACTATTTTATACCATTTAAATATTCAAGGTACTTTAATCTTCACAACAAAATTCAGGTAGAAAGAATTATTTCCTTATTTAATGAATGAAAAATAGTGTAAGTATTCAACTAAAAAAAAAAATACAAATTCTGATCTCCTTGTGTTATTTGGGTTCTCCACCATGCAGACCCAGAGTACAGTTGGAAGCATAAGAGAGTTATAAGTGAGAGATAAAACAAGAAAACATAAGCCATGAATGGTAGTGCATGCTTGTAATCCCAGCACTAGGGAGGCAGAAGTTCAAGACCAGTCTGAGCTATAAACTGAATTCAAGGCCAGTCTGAACTACATAGTGAGAACCTGGCTCAGGAAGGAGTAATGGAGGTGGGAGGGAGGGAGTGAATGAGGGAGTTGGGGGAGAGAGAGAGAGAGAGAGAGAGAGAGGTTTTGGCCAAGGTAAACTTTAAACTTCTTTATAGACTTCTTTTACGAAAAGAAACTAAGGAAGGAAGTTGAGGAATGACAAAGTTTAGGCACATTCAGACATAAACCAATCTGATGCAGATTCCGATGGTACCAACTTCAGGCTGTCATTGTGTGATAACCTTGCAGACATGATGAGCACCAGAGCTGTGCAATCTGCCCGATACATGCTAAGAATCCTCTTCTCCATAGATGTTGAAGAAGAAGAAGCATTTTCAATGTTCTAGTGGATCCACATTTCCCCACAGAGTTTAGCAAAATGATTAATAAGATGAACCACACATCTCCCATTATTATCGTTGCTTCAGAACTACAACTGATACTCATCTCCTTCGATCTCCACTGTCAATGTAAATACACCTTACACTCAGATCTTAAGTGTCTGGATCCCAGTGGCATAGCTGGTAGTATGACCCAAATCCTCGTGGAGCCCATAATAACCATATAGCTTTCAGACCAGGATTGCTATACTTGTCTGTCATCATAATGGAGGGAAGATTATCTAAAGTTCCACAAAAATTCCAAAAGTTTTACCTGGATCTACAGAGAGAAAGTACAATCTCCTTCTGCAGATCATCTTTTGTCCTGTGGAGACAATGAGGATTATTATGGTTGATACATTGTGTCAACTTGGGACCTCAAACCGTTTGGCTGAGTGACTCAGCAGGAAGCCAGGGTGCTTACTTTGTATTCATCTTGAGCCTGTGGAAGAGGAGGGCACGGAGGTTATGTGAGTGTTGCCCCCAGGGTGGGGGTAGGCTGTTTACAATGTAAGGGAAGGAAAGAGGCTGCTTGCTACCAATCCTCCTTTTTGCTCTGATTGTTTTTGCTGTGCTCAGCTGCCATGAACATTTGCCCTCTGCCATGTGCCAAACTGTCTTAGAGCCAGCTGAGTATGGACTAAAACCTCCACAAACTGTAAGGTAAATAAACCCTTCCTTCCTTCATTTGAGGCTTTGGGTATTTTGTTTCAGCAATGAGAGAAAAGTAACTAAGACAAGGATAAATTGCTTAGGTGCTAGAGGCTGAGGTTTGTAGTGCAATGAGACATTTCTTGCACGAACCTATCAAGAGTCCCCCTTTGTTGAACCAAAAGTTGGAGACAAATAGCACACAGATCATCAATATGTCATTGGAGTGATGGCAAGTGGGGCTGTCCTTCAGGCCAGGTCTTAGTTTCTTTAAAAATGTTCCCTACCTAGGAACAAGCACCATGTGTACTATTCACAGAGCGTTAACTCAGAGCTAGTTGTTTCAGGGCTTTATTATGCCATTCTAACACTACACCTTGGACATGTCTGAAATGTGACACAATCCAAAAATTCCAGTGTATATCACTTCTGCACTACCTCAGACCTGGCAAGATTCCATGCATTAACACTTATGACCAGTCGTCTCAAGAGCAAAACCATGCAGTTTGGGAACTGAATGAGCCTCTAAGTAAATGCCAGAAGACACATCCAAAACCAGATAGATTACAATTGGCAGACCTCCCTTTTACTTCTGACATGAAATGTTTGTTAAGTGCCAGAATTTGACAGGAAGATAATTTTCATGGTGATGTCATTTCATAGGCATAAACTATATTGTGATTTCACTATGAACTATATGTCCATTGGTGACATCTTGAAAAGGGCTGGCACCCTTAAGCTGATCATGGAGTTCAAATGTTTTGGAGGAAAACGTAACTACATAAACCCATGGATGGGAATTTGCTGTCTCAAATTTCTTTCCAGTCTTTATCATAGAACTGACTGACTTTTGCCTGAAAGAGGGATTCTTTTGTTGCCATTAGTATAAGGAACTTGACCAAACTAGAAAACATCATACCTACTTTAAAAATAGTGCTAAAAGTAAGTTCTAAATGGCAAAAGTGTGCAATTTCAGGCATTCAAATAGTTTGGTCAACTCATTTAATGCTCAGTTGAGAGCTTTACTACAATGAGAAAAATCTTATGATAAAGACCTTTTATCCACAATCATTCTGGTAGAATAAAAAGAGAGATTTGCACAAATGATCAAGATAAGGAATCTTTTCCCTTGAAAATTTTCAGTAAAACTCAAATTCTCAGTAAATATCTGTGTTTGCTATGCTTAACTGATATTCAAGGGAAAAGATATGTCCACTTAAAAGTTCTATGTGAAGTTTATTAGTAGTTCTGAAAATGAATTTGAAATAAAATTTTTAAAACATTTCCTTATTTTATTATGAACTGCCAAGTCATACTGACAAACAGAAATGGTAACCAAACTTGAGATAATCATTAGTGTAAAAGTCTCTTAATGGTTCTTATGCCCAAATATAGGTTATATTCTAGACATTCCACAAAATTTTCTTTCATTATAATTAAAGGGTTAACTGCATATATTTTCATTTTTAAATTTGCAAAAAGAAATTATTTTATGTTCTCAACTTTATTTTAATGGCCTCAAGATAGTCATCACTAACTTTAAAAAATAAATATGTTTTTATGCTCATGTTTAATTTTGGTGTTACTAATCAAAAATAATTCTCAATCATATTTAAAATAATTACACATAAATAAAATAATTTATCAACTCTGAAATATATACATGTGCCAGTGTATATGTGTATATACAAGTTAATTACTTGTTATGGTTGATACATTGTGTCAACTTGGGGAGTCTAGAGGTTTGGCTGAGTGATTCAGCAGGAAGCCAGGGTGCTTACTTTGTACACATTCTGAGCCTGTGGAAGGGGAGGGCATGGAGATTGTGTGAGAGGTACACGCCCCTGGGTGGGGGTTGCCTGTTTACAATATAAGGGAAGAGAAGAGGCTGCTTGCAGCCATTCCTCTCTTTTTGCTGGTGGTTTTGGCTGTGTTTTGCTGCCATGAACATTTGCCCTCTGCCATGTGCCACTCTGCCTCTGAACCAGCCAAGTATGGACTGAAACCTCCACAAAATGTAAGCTAAATAAACCTTTCCTTCCTTCATTTTGGGTGTTGGGTATTTTGTCTCAGCAATGAGAGAAAAGTAACCAAGACATTACTCTTTCCTTATTGAAAATTACCAGGTCAAGGAAATTTCCTACTTGAATTACATATTTTTCAGTTATTTTTAAAAATAAAATTAATTAGAAATGATGTTTTGTATAAATGGAAAAGCAGACTGGGGATATAGCTTAGTGGCACCAACGCCTGCCTGGCAAGCACAATGTTCTGAGACCAATTGCCAGTACAAAAAAAAAAAAAAAGCAAAGAAATGTGACAAATATAAAAACAGAAATTATTGGTAAAGCTATACTTGCAAATGAACTTACAAACTTTGCATGATTCTACATTCTGTTACATATAGAATAATCAAAGAGCAAAAGTAACTACATATGACACAATGATGATAATTTTAATCATATAATTGATAAAATTTTGAGACACAAGTTCACAAATATTGTTTTATGCAATAAAATCAAGAGCTAGTTTTCAGAATTACACCTATTACCTTGAAAAATGAAAGAATTAAATGTATGAAAATAATCCATCTTTACTGCCTATACTCCAGAGCATATTTTACTGTTTGTGTGTGTGTGTGTGTGTGTGTGTCTGTGTGTGTGTGTGTGTGTGTTTTGCAGAGACATGATAAATTTATTGAGAGTCATTAACCCTGGTTTTAGAAGAGACTGTTAAATCTTACAGGTCTAGAGATATTGTCATATAAGTTTATGACTGAAGGAATTGAATGTACCTGGCTTAGCGAAGAAAGCTAGGTTAGTTATGATAGCTGAGGGTATTTGATAGGCTGTCAGAGCAAAGCATTACACTTTTCCTTAAGGCAGAAAATCATGAACAAATGGGTAGAAATTACCTAGAAAAGTTCTGTCTCAAAATAAAGAACTATTTCATAATTAAAAAGTCCTGACAGTGGGGTTATCTTTCCCAAGAGGTATTCTTTAATAAGAGATTTTTCAAGCTAAAATTGCTTGACCCTCTGGCAGAGATGTCATACAGAAAAAAGGAAGAGGGAAAAGAAAGTGTTCACGCAATAAGCAGAGGGTTTTGAGGTTGCCCAACAAACTGTTAGAACCATAGAATGTTAGAGATCAATGAAATCTTGGAGAATACACTTTTACTTCTCTCATTTAAAGAGGAGGAAAAAGAACCATAAAAGTCAATTTATCAGTTTAATACCATGAGGCTGAATCTTTATTAGCAAAACTATAAATAAATCATTCAACTGATTGAAAGGATATAGAATTCTCATGTCAGCCACCAACAAATGGTGGCTAAGACACTTAGAAGTCTGTAGGAAAATAAGACTTTTTATTTTAATATGATTCTCCAGTGCTATGTAGTTTTGGGTGAGGAAATTGATGCTACTAAGAAGCAATTGTTTCAGTGTGAACTCTTCTTTGTCAAAGATTTATTTTATATTTGCTATGGTTCATTTAGTTGAATCTGTAACATTCACCAAGTTGAACAGTAAAGGGGAGGTCTGCCAGTATGACTTAGAATCTAATAAACAGAGGAAGCATAACTGCAACCATGCAGTAGCCAACTCATCAGTTCTTGAAGATTCCTTGGTAGAAAAACCCCATAGGATGAAGCTATGAGGAAAACATAAATATATTCAGCCATCTATCCTATCATTAAGTAATTCACTCATCAAATATTTATTGAGCCCCTACTATGTGCCATACTAAGCATTTTCTCTCTATGTTTTTGCATTTGTTGATTTCTAATCAGCATTTGTTTCAAAGGCAAGATGAAAAATAATTCATACACTAAAACCCTTGTTGCTGCATTTCTGTTGAAAACCTCAATAGAACAAAGATCTAACCCACACTTTCAGTATTAAGACACAATGAGGTAAGCAGCTGCCAGCAAAGTTCAGCATATCCTGAGTTGGGGGTATTCAATAAATTTACTAGAATAGCACAAAAGAGAAAATGTATACGATTTCAAATAAGGGCAAAATAAAAAATATTTAATCTATCTTATGCTCTGTACTGTCCCACATTGAAAAGTTGCACTTACACTGTTTTACATGTAATTCTCACTACAACAATAAGAAAAAGTATTGTTAGTGCTATTTCACAGTAAGAAAGCTAGTCCTTAGAAAGGTTATATCTTGGATATAAGTTGGAATTCAATCATATAATCATATCTTTTAATAAAAGATGATTTTTTTTTACTAAACTAAGCAATTGCCAGACAAGAAAGAAAATGATGAGACTAGAAATAAAATACATTTGCATGTCCAGAGCTAGTTACACTTAAATAATTTCACTAAAGTCTTAAAAATAGACATCAAACTGATAGGAGAAATGTTGTGATGGTAATATAAACACAAAGATGAAATTCAGGTAGATATTATTCAAGTACACAGAGCTTAAAAAACATTCCAGCTTCATTTCAAATCCTCACATCTATGCTAGTGACTATTAACTGTTCTTTTATGCTTCATGCTTTCCTCAGGGATCCTGGCTTTTCTGGTTCTGGTTTTGTCAAAAACTGAAGATCCCATAGACATACATTAACTCAAACCTCAACTATAATACTCCATATTTTTACCAAGAATTGGTGAATTGGGATACAGTTATATTTTCCAACTCAACTGCAATGAGTGTGCTCCATTAGATATGCTTCGGCAGAGGTATGTAGGTAGAATTGCTGAGCATCCTCTTCTACATAACACCAGGGAGAGTTTTCATGAACCGTTTGTCTGATTCTCTTTGTGTCTTTATCCATGTGTTACCTGGAGCGCAGATGTGATGGCTGGTGCTTTATCAACTACACTGAACACTGAGCATAGAGCCATTGCTGAGGACAGAAAATGTGGCACATCTATGCAATAACAGTGCTTAAAATTCAGATATTCCTGTCACAATGCTGAATACCTGACATTAAAAGACGTACTCTTTCTCCAAATATATGTATGCTAAATTTGTATTTGAAATGTAAAATAATGAGTCACTTGAAAAATTAGGTGTGGTAAATGTCCCATGATTGTATGGAGGCCTAGCATAGAAGATACATTGCCCTTCTCTGTTCATTCATGTTCTTGAACGTGGGCAGAAAATACAAAATGGTATCAGACCTGGAAGAATATCTAAAAGTGACAGAAAATTCTGGAATTTCTCCTTTTGCCATCTTATTCACAAGAGACCAAAAATCTGGATGAACTGTTATTGCTTCCTTTTGAGCCCATGGAGCTGACCTCAATTTAAATCAAACGAGTAAATTGATGGATAAAAGACTAAACCTGAGTTCGCATCCATGTAATTCAACAAATACTTATTGGAGATCATTGGGTGGCAGCACTGGGAGCATTGGAGAAAATAGAGAAAATTGTTTATTTGAAAGAAAGGAACAGTTCTTGGGAAGTTATCAGAAATAACAAGTAATAATTTAAAATATAGAGGAATGAAAAATACCAAAGGTAATAAGTTCAGAGGAAGACACGGAGAGCAGCTATTGTGAAGATCTTATTTTAAACAACTTGTGTGAGCACTAAAAAAAATAAGGCATGGCTGGTAAGTTAAAAAGGCATTTTTTGGAAGCCCATGACCTGTGTTAACTCTTTGATTTACTGGATATTATCTGAGAAGTGATGAATTCCCACAGGTTACATTTGAGGAAAAGTTTTCAGATGAATCTGGCCTATTAATTTAGGAACAGTTCACACTGACTTCCTCTTAGTAAGATTTAAGAGAAAGATGTATTGGAATATCCCTTGATTTCAATTACTTGTGGGAATTTTAAACATTAATGGTACTGCTGGGGAAAAACAATAAAGTCAAAGCAACATCAATATTTTATTAGTGCATATTAATTATACATAACAATGGTGTTTCACTGGGGCATGTTCATACAGTTTATGCTGTACATTAATCATTTCTGACCCCAGATTGCTCTCTCTGGCCCTCCCCTACCCCTTTCCTAATCCTGTTCTTCTCTAAGAAACTCCTACTACTTTCATGTACCTTTTTTTAAATCTAAGTCACACCTATTAGAGCTGTCAAGGATAGAGGAAAGGACACTTACACACTGTTGATAGGAATGTAAATTAGTACAACCACTATAGAAATCAGTATGAAGGATCCTTAAAAAACAGTAGGTCTAACACATGATCCAGTTTTGCCCCTCCTTGGCACATACCCAAAATAATTAAAATCAGCATACTATAGAGACACGTGTAAGTACATATTTATCACAGCACAGTTCATAGTAACCGAGACATAGAATCAGCTCAGATACTCCTCAGTGGATGAAAAGATACGGCAAATTTGGTACGTATATGTACTAACATGTTTAAAATTCAGATACTTCTCTTTTTTTTTTTTTTCTCAGATACTTCTATGGTGCTGCTGAATATCTGACATCGAAAGAGGTCCTCTTTCCCCAAATATATGTATGCTAAATTTGTATTTGAAATGTAAAATAATGGGTCACTTGAAAAATTAAGTTTCTTAAATGTTTTGCAACTGTACGGAGGCCTCCATTTATTTATGTTCCTGAGGTTTTGATAAATGACCACATGACAGAAATGTTTATTGCTACCAAGTGTCTGTGAGTTTAACATTTTGGTATGCATTCAGGAAGAAAATGTAAGCGCTGGACTCTCAGAATCAAAGTTTAGATGTGAGTGACTAACCCACTTCCTTAACAAGGTAATGTGTCTCCTGTGAACCTCTGAACTTCGGCTCTTTCTTCTCTTGCTGTGGTGATCAGAAAAACAGCATGGTTCCAAGAAGAAGAGGCACCTATTCTGCAGCACACACTAGGATGTGAGTAAGAAGCAAACGTTTGTTATGCAAACCAATTAAGATTTCAGGTTTTATTTACAGAGTAGCAAATGTAATTTCGCTGCTGAGTGCTGAAATTGGTACTGTAAAGGGAATACTGCTTTAAAAGCTACAACATGTAGCCTTGACTTCCTGGCCAGGTGCTGGGAAAAGAAGTAAGCGGTATTGGCAGGCAGAAAATGGTCATCTCTGCATACATGCAGACAAATGTTAGGAAAAAACTGTCATTCGTTTTAAATTACAAAAAAAGTGGTGTGTTTTATGAAGATCAGGCTTAAAAAAAAAAGCAGACAAAATCTAGAGGTATTAAGTTTTGGCTGTACTTCATGAACTGCAATGATACACCAAAAACTGTACTGTGTTTAATTTTTAAAAATTACAGTAACAGATATGTTGCTGCTAAGTCCCTTAAAACATTCCTTTCTTTAAAAACTCTTATCCCACCACGCTTGTTACTTTCCAAAGCTGTTCTGGAAGCTCACTTTCATGAGTGTCTCTGCATGTGATCAAAAATACTGAACACTAAAACAAGACCCATATCTATCAGCATGCACTGAACTAAAGTCAAATAGATAAAAGATCTAAATATTAAAACAAGAAAACTAAACCTACTGGAAGAGAAAGTAGACAGAAGTCTTGAAGGCACAGAGGTAGGCAGAGAGTTCATGAACAAAAACCAAACTGCACAGGAAATTCTTCAAAGAATCAAGAAATGGGGTCTCTCTCATCTTATTAAAAAGTTTTTACACATCAAAAGAAATCACCAACTAAGTGAAAAGAAAACCCACAAATTGGGAAAAAATTTTAGCCAAGTGTCCCTCATACAAAAGACTTCTATCTAGAATATATAAAGAATTGAAAAAAATCAGACACAATCCAAAAAATGGGCATCTGAGATGAATATACAACTTCTCGAGGGCTGGGGATATAGCTCAGTGGAATAAGCACCTGCCTAGTAAGTGCAGGGTCCTGAGTTCGGTCCCCAGTACTGCCAAAAAAAAAAAAAAAAAAAAGTATCAACTTCTCAAATGAAGAAATACAAATAGCAAAGAAATAGAGGGGAAAAATCTTTCAGCATCATTGGTCATTTTAGAGACATGAATTAAAACAACACTGACATTCCATCTCAGTTCAGAACGAATGGCTATCATCAAGAAATTAACAAATAAATGCTCAAGGGGCTATAGGGCAAAACAAACAATTCTTTAGTACTGGGTGTGCAGCCTGGTGAAACCACTATGGAAATCACTGTGGAGATTCCTCAAAACACTAGGATTGGAGGTCTCATTTGATCCAGCTATTCCCTTTCTGGGTATCTTCCCAGAAAAATTAAAAACATCATACCACAGTGATATATGTACACCCATGTTTATAGCAGCACAATTTGTCATAGCTAAATCTTGGAAACAATTCAAATGTCCATCAACTGAGGAATGGATAAAAAAGATGTGGTAATTTAATATAATGGAGTATTACTCAGCTATAAAGAAAGATAAACTAGAAGCTTTTGTAGGTAAATGGATGCAACTAGAGACCATACTCATAAGTGAAATAAATCAAACTCGCATGTGTACACATCATGTTGTCTCCCTAGTGTAAGAAACTGAAAGAGTACATAAAATCCAAACTGTAAAATGATATTCTGAAAGGGAAAAGAACTGCTCAAAAGAACAATTGAGATGGGGGAAAGCAGAAAGGAAGGAAGAGGAAAATTATATATATAAGATAGCTAAGATAATTGTACTACTGATTCTTATTAGTTCATTCAAAGGAACAAACTAGTGCTTATATTGTTTGATCAATTTTTTATGCTTATGTCTGGCAATCTGAGCAACTACTCTGAAGATAGCAAGATGCAACATAATAACCATTCTTAGTTTCCTATCAACTTGTTTTGAAATTGTGTCATTTTTATGAAGTGAATGCAGCTGTGCGGCAGCATACCACGGAAAGGTTGCCTCATGAAAACATTACAGTGATTCCTCTTCTACTTTATTCATTGGATCTGGCACCACGGGCCTTTTGTCTCTTCCCAAAATTCAAAATGATCGTGGAGTGTTAAATGTTTTGAAGTATTTGGGACATGGCAGCAGCCATGACTACACAGTTAAAGACACTCCCCAAAGAAGACCTCTAGAACTGCGTCAGGAGCTAGCAAGAATGTTGGGATAAATGTGTTATAAGCAAGAGGCAGTAATTAGAGGGTGATTAATGGCAATGCAACTTTTGTTGAAATATATTTTTAATTTAAACATCTACCTTATTTTCTAATCATACCTCATATTAAAGAAAACACAATGCCAAAGAGAAAAAGTCTAAGAAAAGTCATCATAAGTGCAATTATTGTTTTAATGCAGAAATTTTTGAAAACAAGGATTCAGGGTATTGAAGGAAAGACTTTATGCCAATATTACATCTAAAATTACATATGTCCACTCTAAGCTGTATAAAAAATACATGAACAGAAATGTTCATTAAAACTGCTTCATAATAAGTCAAAAACTTGAAAAATCCCCAATTCTCAGCCACTTAGAATAAATCAATCAATTATGGAATAGTCATAAAATAGATATTATATAGCAATGAATCAAGTGTTACATGTAAAAATATAATGTGGAATAAATTAAGCCAAAAGCAAGAGAATGTACACCACTGGCTTCCATTTAAATAAAGTTTAAAATTCAGTAATACTGATTTATGTATTACAAATCAGGAAAATATTTACTCTTGCAGGTATAGCAAGTTGATGCCCATAATATGGCATGAAAAGGGTTATTTTAAGGAACTGATGTTTTATTTTTGGTTAGGGTTGGGTCAGTTTGTGAAATCATATTGAAATGTAGACTTGACCTGTGAAGTGTTGTCTGACATGCCCATCAATCATGCCATTGCTGCCATGGAGCAAGCTAATCATAGACTGAACCCCCTGAAACCCTGAGTCAACTAAACCTCTTCTTAACTACAGTTACTGTGTCTTGGGTCTCCAAGATAGGTAAGTGATTAATACAAACCCATAAGAATGTATAGGTCTAGAACACAGATGTTGGTTTTTAAATAGCACTCTCCATTGAAATTACAGACTTTTTGGAAAAATACTTTTTATCTAATGCTGGACTAGGGAGTGTCCAGTATGCACATACAACGTAATCTGCTATAAATGCCCAATTCTGATTCACACTAGATCTCAATGGACAGTAGCAAAGGAAGAACCCAGTGGCTATGACCAGATGTTGCTGAGATAAACAGCAACAACAAAAAATTACATCAAGAGAAAAGGAACAGGGCTCAACCTTCCTGCATATCCCTTTAATTCCCCTTCCAGCTAGAAGGGTCTATTGTATCTATTGTATTTAGCAAGCTCCACTTCATGAGTACTCAAATGCATATTAGTTGTGTGTATTGTAGGCATAGGAAAGAAATAACACTTTCTTCATTTTAGTTCATGAATTAGGAGGAAGAACACATTTCCACAATGATAAAGCCATTGGAAAGGATTGTGAATCACAAAGAGAGATGGTATTAAATTAGACATGGTGACTATACAGGAAGAAGGGAACAAACAGTTTTATGTCCATATGAACCAAAGGAAGGACTGTACCAGAAACTGCTATTTCAAATATTTGTGTATGTCACAATATTTCTGAGATCCCTTTAACTCAGAGACCATGTCACATTTCAGTGAAAGGAATGAAGGTAAAAATCGCATAAGCCTTCTCCCGATATACCCCACATGTCACCCATACAAGCCCCCAGCTTTCTACTACTCTCTTGTAGTAGAGCTTTACATGCCCTGCTTAGACTAACTGTAAGATTAAAACCACCCATTTCTTTAACCAGATGGAAGGGAGTTCTGTGGAGAAACAGATGTCCAGAAGCACTGGAATAAAATGTGAATGTAAAGTTAGCTCAGACAATGCTAAACTGCTGAAATTGTGAAGCTGGATGAGGTAGCTAATTTCAGTTGTAGCACTGAATTGAATTTACACTGTGGTGACACAAATATGAATCAGATACAGGTTCCAAAGAAAATCAAATTTCTACATATTATTTAACCTTTACATATGAGAAAGACAAGACTTAAAATGTGGTAATTTAAATGTACCTAAAGTCTGTGCACTACTGCTGCTTCTTATCGTTAAGAGACAAGTCTAATTTTCCTTACCTTGAATTGGGCTGGTTTTCTGAATTTGCCTCCTCAATATTACATGGAAGAAGTGATTTTTGATATCAAATGACTGCAAAATTTCTCATTAACTTGAGTCCTTTGGAGACTATCTTTAAAGCCCCAAGCAGCTACATAAAAACAATTACTTCCCTGAGGCCACCATGCTACAGGGAAGCTTAGGCTGGCCACATGGAGAGGCTATGCAAAGAGGGACAGAGAAAGGTGATTGGTTGGCCCCTGGGTATTCCAGCTCCTAGGCATTTCAGACATCTCAGTTGAATTGCCAGACATCCTTGCAGACAGGACATCCCTGTTAGACCACAGTGAATAGAAACGTAACACACAATATTGTTGTTGTTTGAAAACAATAGACTTTTAGTTTTATTCATAGTAAAATTTAACTGGAAAAATGCATTCAAATTATTGTATACAGAAATTTAGGATATGTGTATGGATGTGTGCTTGTCTGTTACATACATATGTAAGGTAGACTGCAAAACAGACTATAAATAGAAATTAAAGACGGTATGGTGGCATACACCTTTATACCAGCATTGTGAGAACCTAAAGCAGGAGGATTCCCTGTTTAAGCCTAGTCTGGGCAATTTAGCAAGCTAGTGAAGCTCTGTTTTGGAAAACAAAAGAAAGCAAAGCAAAACAAAACAAAAGGGCAAGAGCCTGCAGTGTAACTCAGTGGGAAGGCTCTGGGCTCAATTCCAAGTATCAAAGGGAAAAATAAAAATAAAGTAGGAAATGAAATAAAGATAATAAAAATACAGATGCAGTGCCGGAGGAATACAACGAAAGGGCAAGTCACCTTCAGTAGCAGAATTACTGGGGGAAGGGTTTTCCTAGACTGTAAGCCTCCTGCGAGCCAGCACTCACTGCTCCGAATTCACTGCTCACCAGCTCCACACAGCTCACCACTTCCCAGGAGACCAGGACACCACTTATGTCTGTAGCAAGAGGAAAAGGAGGCAGAGAGATCCCTTGCTGCCTCAAATCACCACTTGCAAGTTCTGGTGTAAAACTGTTACTGGGTAGTTTTTTAGAAACAGCTTGCCAATTAAAGGTATTCCAGATCCTTCTTGCCTTGAACAAAGAATTGGAAAAGACAAGCCAAAAACAGTGCTGAAAGTTTATTTGAAAGTGAAGGATGAAGCAGTAAAGAGAACATGGGCCAAACAAACGAGAAAAGCATTGAAAGAGCAAAAAATAAAAGTATACCCTGTGTCTCAGAGACACGGCACGGGCTACCCTGAGGAGTCAGGATAGTGGGCCCCTGCTGGCATGACATCTCTTTCATGCCATCCACATCTTCCGCGAGTCTGCGAGAAGATTCACATCCGGGTCCTGGGAGCTTTTTGGCTCTGTCCTGGGCTCTTGTAATTGGCAGGTTCCACTTATTTTCCCAGCCAGGTTTGCCACACCCTACCTCCTTTGTCCACACAGCTGTTCTGGTAAGGAGGAGATGGGAGAGCTACAGTGACTCGCTGGGGAAGTCTGCCAGCTGTCTTATCCATTGGCCGTTCTCAGCTTCTCTTTCTTGTGAACGGAAACTACCGGCGCATCTGGAGTCAGCATCTGCATATTCTGATTTGCAGATTTCAAGGGCAGTGGAATCAGTTCAGTTTCTACCTTTTTTGTTACACTATGGGCCGCCATATCACATATGGCAAATGCCTGTGAATGTTCATTAAATAGAATAAATTTAATTTTGTTGCATTTTTGAGAAATTTGAGGCGAAGGCTGGATTTCCGGACATAAAGACTAATAAAAGAGGACAAGCGCTGAACATTTCAGGCTAGTGAAGTAGCGCAATCAACCAACAAGAACGAGGGAAACATCCACAAATAGGGACAAATACACATAGTAGGGGCAGAGAGGGACGGACAAAGCGAGGGAAGGCGGAGGGAGAGAGGGAGAAATAGACAGACAGACAGACAGATGAGATAGAAAGAGAGACTGGTTGGGAGCTGATCAAAGGAATTTGTAATTAATTTAACGGACATTAAAAAGTATAGCTTTCTTTTTGATAAAATGATATCATAAGAAACCTGAGACAGATCAACCAATCCTTTAAGAACTTAAGAAGTCTATAAATACGTTTTGAGCAGCAACATGAGAAATACACAAGCGAGAAGAGTAATTGTGAGTTGGCATCAATAACTGGATATTCACCATCCTGTTCACTCAGTAATGCAGAAAGAGAGGAGATTTGCATGCCTCCATAAACATACAACTCTAGAACGTTCTGGAAATTCATGGGGATGTGGCTCCATTCTGACACTTACTAAACAAAATACGTAAAATATCACTGAAAAGCATGGCATTCCTTCAGTGTGCCACATGTTAATAAAACTGACAGCAGAGTATCTGAGTATTACTTTCTCCTTCCAGGGAAATGTAGACATTTCAGTAGCAACAGTAAACTGAGAGCTTTATTCATGAGTGACAGTGTGCTGTGGGTTTCAGCAGGAGGAAGCCGACTCTCCACACTGTCATCTCCGCTGCTGTTTGCTGTATTAGGCCACATACGTAATGAGTGGAGCAATAATTAAATCGCTGGAGTGTCACTTTCCGCTCTGTGCAGCGTTGCTCCTTGGGCCGAGTAGCAGAAAAGTCTGTTTTAAGGCCGCCAGGCAGCTTAACTAGTTTTGTTTTCCTTCCAAGATCACTATTTAAAGCATCTAGGATTATCATTTAAGTTGCCCCATCATTTCCTTAGTAAATGAAATATGTGATTAGGTAATTATCAGCTTTAAAGCTAGAAGATACACAAACAAAACATCCGAGTGCTCTGATTTTTCCAGTGGCATCAGAAACAGGCAGCCCAATTTTCAACAACAGAGCTACTGTCACAAGGGGTTGATTAAAGAAAAACAGGATGGCAATTCACGATCAGATATGTAAATCCTACTTAACTTTAAGCATCTCAATGTGAGTATGAGATTTTTTAAAAAGCTAGATTCTGAGAGACACAGAATCTTTAATGACAGTTTCAGAATAGCCTTTAAAAAATGTGGGGAAAATCTATATAAAAAACACATCATAGTGAGTATTTTAGAAATGCATTTGACGATTATCAGACCAAGTCACTTGCATATAGTAAGTGACTCTAGAAAAATACATACAATTTATCACTCTCAAAATAGAGAGAGAGAAAGAGAGAGGGCAACCATATTTTGAGGAGAGTGAATATGTACCAGAGAACATGTAAATAATGGATCATTAGTATGGAGCAGTTATAAAGGATTGTTTTTTGTTTCTTTTTTCTAAATCAATTACTTGATTACTGTGCCCTTTTTGCAGTCTTCCTTTGGAAACTTTCAGAAAGCTTGAGCTTGAGTCTGTAGCACACAAACATTGTGAAGTGCATAAACTCCTATGAGCAAAATCTGTTTTACAGCCAGGGCTTTTTTTCTACACAGATACACCATTTTCACATGGCTCCAGTCACAAATACCTGCACATATGTAATACATGAACAATAAGACCCTACGTTATGCTCTCATAGTACTTCTTTTTAGCAGCTGCAGGAGCTTGACTTATTATTTCATTATATCTTTTCCAATTCTCTTTTGCTTCTCTGTTTCATCATTCTTTTACCTTTTCAATAGGAGAAAAAGGAATAGTGCACAGCTGTCCTAGAAGTACCTTTTTGTTGTTGTTTTGAACAATCTTTTTTGGGGCTGAGGATATAGCTCAGTGGAATAAGTGCTTGCCTAGCAAGCGCAGGGTCCTCAGTTCCATCCCCAGTACCGCAAAAAAAAAAAGAAAAGGACAATCTTTTTTTTTTTTCCTGTGCTGACGGCAGTGCTTATGAATCTTGTCCCCGTCTTGGTCTCCATGTTCTCTTTTTCCTCTGCTCTTCCACTGGAAACCGGTAGGTGGTAAAATTCTTTCTTTCTTTCTTCCAGGTGTCTGTGTTCCACTGGGAATTAGCAAAAGTGCTGGATTTTATGTTGATCTCCCCTTTGCAAAGAGGAAAAAAGTACATCAGTGGAAACAAGCTTGCTCTGAAGAGCCAATATATGTTGAAACATCTTTCAGATTCTAGGTCAGCAGTGAAGCATGGAGGAATCTTTCTTTATAAAGAAGTCTCACGTTCTGCCTAATTATTCTGAGTTTCAAGAGAAAGCTGCTCTTGAACCACTTGGTTAAGGGAGTTAAGTTTAATGAGTTTCATTGTGCTTTGGGTTTCTGAAGTTTCTCCAAACCTGTATCCATTGTTTAGACAGTGATCTTATTTGAAAATTCTTTTGATAAAACCTGGACAGAGGGAGTCTTAAACCACCTCTGAGGTTTATCTACATCTCTAAATTTGACTGTAGAAAGTCCATCCCCAAGGTCAAGTTAATACAGTGAGGGTAGACTTATTTTTCCTGGTTAAGTTTTGAAAGAGACAATGACCTGTGTTTTATTGCAAGGAGAGAAAATGTACTGACTAATATTGGTGAAAGTGATTGCGGTAAAGAGAGAAAGGCGCCCAGGGGTTGTGGGAGCAGAAACTGACTTCAGCCACTTCTGGCATATGCTATATGTGAAAGCTTGGCTTTTCACGTTCAGTTTTCCTATAGGTAAGGTGAGAAAAACTAACAATTATTACATCCTGTGATTTTTTATGCATATTCAGTGTTATAATACAGATAAATAAATTAATAACAGTAAACACAAGATGCATTAATTATTATATTTTCATAACCTCAAATATCATTTCCAGAATCTAAGAAAGCATTAAAATATTAGAGAATTATCTTGTTATAAGTTGATATTTCATTACTGAGAAAATTGGCAACCTGCAAATGTTAATGACTAGACCAAGATCACACAGTGGAAGTTAGACCAAATCTCAAGTCTACTATTTTCTTTTCTGGCGATCTTTGGGGAGAATTTAAATAAAACAACAGTATCTCAGACAGTGTTAAGTTTATGTCAGTTAACTTGTTTACCCTGACAAATGTCTATGTCACTAATTGTTGTTACAGATTAAAATATATTATTAGGAAGGCCCTAAAGTGGTCCAAAATAAGTAATGTGAACTAATCAAATGGTCAAATAGGGGAAATTTGACTTTGAATTTTGACCTATAATTTTATCTCAGCAAACAAATCAGAAAGGTTTTAATTTTAAATATTAACTTAGGGGATAACTTCATAAACAATTAGTAAGTTGTCAATTAGAATCTTATTGGCTTCTAAATAATCAATTGATTAATGACCTCACTAATTTTCTTCTTTTATGTGTGTGCATGTAAATATTTGTATGTGAATGTGTATACGTGTATAGAAATAAACCTTTGTCAGTTACAATTATGTAACATCTTAATAATATATGTGAGAGTAACAGTATCTTATCGGACATGTCCACAGATTGCCAATGTTGATGGGTGGCCTGTTATAAGTAAAAATAGTACCATTTTTGGACAATTATATTACAGTTTTTCCCTTATGGTTTATTAAACACATAATTAAATGCTGAAGTCTATATACTCTGAATTAGCCCTTTCTAGTGGCTGAAAAGATATATCAGTATATAGCTAGACAGAAGAACTCTAGCTTTCCATTTTGTAGTGAAATATAAACAGAAAACAAGAAAATGCCTGATATACTTTAAAATTTTGTTCTCATGATCAGTATAAAATAATAAACGTGTATCTCTGTAACTCCACTGCTTATTTGTTTTTGCTACACTACCTTGACTCTTGCGCTGTGCTGAAATGTTAGGACAAAAAGCAGAACCTAGAGCTGGCTGGAAAACAGCAAATCAAGCCATAGAACTTCAAGCACCCACCAGCGTGCAATTCGTAAAGAGAATAAAATAAAGTAATTGAACAGATGAGGTTTAAGCCACTTCCATTTCTGTTACTCAAAATTAAACTGAAATTCCTCTTTTTCACCTCTAAGTATGTTTTCTGGTTATCTCAAGACAAGGTACAATTTCTAGTATAATTGAAAAATGTCATAGGAAATTTAAAAGGGAAAACTAAACCTTAATTTATACTTACAATTGTCTAAACTAGGGAGAGAAGATTTCCCATTACCTCAACATCAATCCAACCTAGTCCTTCCCACCCCACCTCTTCCATTGAAGAACAATCATAGTTCAAAATTCCTCACAGGATCACTTTACATAAGCATCTTGCCTGTGCGTGGGGCATGGCAGCTTGCATTCTGCTCACTCCGTGTTCCTGATTTCAACAGAAAGGACTATATATGCCTAAGAAGTCCCTTTGAGTCTTTTCTCCTTCAAAGGTTACAGCACCTATTAGTTGTGCATTTATTAGTAGGGTAGCGAACACCGTGAAGATTGGAGTGTGGTAACCTTGTCTTCAGGATTTTGCCTCATCACCATCAGGAACTTGTTCATCCACACCTTACAGGGTTTCCTCAACTGCACAACACAGATGACAGTGTTTCCTGCACAGGCTTTTCATTTAAATCATTCATTCAAAGACTTAATGTTTTAGGTATGCCAGGAAAGTAATGTCTAAGTAAATGGGTGGTCTGTGTCCTTAAGAACCTGATTTCATAGTTTAGTGCAATGATTAATGTAGATGCAGTGTTGGTTCCAACAGCTGTCCACAGCAGGCTTGGATTAATAGTTACTATGGTTACTTCTCATTCTGAGTGTGAACTTATGCAAGGCCACACTCTGTGGGTCCACCTTGCTTTTCTTTAATCTTTAAGGAGGGACTATATGTGCTCTCATTGTTACTTAACAGAATGGGAGCGTTCAGCTCAGAGAAACACTTGTAAAGTAATACAAAAGAAATTTTACTTTTACACTTAAAACACAGACATGTTTAATACTAAACACCAGTACATAATGAAATAAATCAGACTTAAAATCAGAGTTATGGTCTCATAGAAAAATTTGTAGTTTCCATGGTCTCATAGAAAAACCACACGTTTATGTGAAGCAGAAGGGTTAGCTCCCTTTTCAAAGAACACCTCCTATTTGAACTTCTTTTCTTTGGTCTCTACACATTTAAATGGACTTGTTTCACCTGATATAGTTATTTTGGTATTTTGTATAACATCTGTGCTTTTCTATCTATTTATAACAATAATGATATTAAACCCTAAAAGGTTATTTTATCTATACTTATGAATATATCGTAGTGTACAGAGTATCTGTATATTATTCAGGAAGTGTTTTTATATATGTATTTTACATATATACACCATGCATTATATGTCATGCGTCATGTATGTATATTATTTAAATGTACTTAATGTATGTATAAAATGAAAATTCTTAAAAACATCTGTACACAATGTAGACCTAACCACCTAATGAAATAGATACATATACATCAAAGGGAAAATGAATTCATTACATGCAGAATATGTAAATATGGGTAAACTTTAAACAGCTTAATTTTCAGGATGCAAATAGAATTATTCAGTATCATTGCAGTGCCAAAATATTCCAAACCAAATGGCCAGATTAGCATTGTAATATCAATTTAAGCATCTATACTTTTATTTAATATTTGCAAATATATAAAACTAACATAGCATACTAATAACTTCTAAAATATTTTTGCTTCATTAACATTAATTATGAATTTTGTCATATATGAAATGAAAATAGGCATGAAATAGATACTTTACCTTCCTTCACCCCAGTGACTTATGTTTGTACATCTGGTACTCTAATTTCAGCTACACTGACAAATGCCTCCTTCTTTCACAAAGTCAGCTTGACCTCTTCTGAATGTAGTCACTCAGAACATGTAACTTCTGTAATTGCTTTTACATTTTCTCATTTTTTCTCTCCAGAGTCTCTTCTAAAAGCAATTATACACTTCATTATTTTCCATTTTTTAAAAAGAAGTCACATATGGGATCTCCATTCTATATATGTTCACTATCTATAAGTGAATATGTAGAGATAAATTTTTAAAAATATATATGATTCTACACTTAAATTTAGCTTGGGATGGTGTACTATTCTAGGTAAAATTATTAACTCAAGCTCACAGTGATAAATCTGGAAGAACATCTTTTATTGATCCTATGTACCTCTGCTTCATATTTTCTCAGCATACCTAATATTCAAATGAAACAAATTTGCTCAAGATTATCTACAATAAGAATGGGCTCAAATCTAGTTGTGAAATTTCTGTGCAAATTTGATGGCCCACATCCCCTTTGACCCATTTTCTAGGTGAACGTTTATGACACCACACTTATCAATGTTTTATTTGTTTTACCTATTCTATTGATTATGGTTTTCCAATATATTTGCAGGCCATTCTCTAATTTTGGTGGATGTTTTAAACTTTAGTTTCATGCATATTTTATTAGTACATTTTTACAGTAAATGCGGATTACATTTGCTGTATGGAGTTGTTACAATTACACAACATGTGAATTCCTTTTTTTCTCATCCCCTACCCATTCCCTCCTTCCTTTCTCCCTCCAACTCATTTCCATTTGCGTAACCTATATTTTCAGCATTTTGACCTTTTTTATTCTATTCCATAAAAGGCAAAATAAAATTTCATAACAAAAATAATAGAACAACAGTAGTTAATATATTGTATACTGTTATCTTTAAAGTAGCTATTCAAAGTACAAGACAGGGGGATTAAATTTATCTGATCCATATTAGCACAAACCTTCCTTTTCAGTGAACTAAGAGGCATTAATGGTATAACTACTTTCATTTTTTTCCTTTTTCCCTTCTGTGCTTTTTCCTTTTCCTCATTCTAGGTCCTTTTTCCTTTTCAACAATTTCTCGCCTTTCCACAACATTTACTGTACATTTTAAACCTTATTTTCTCTCAGCTTCTCATACCAGAAGACAATACAGTATTTACACATTTGAGTCTAATTTCACTTATGAGTCTGTTCTCAAGTTCCACCTACTTACCTGTAAAATTTCAAGTTTATTCTTTTTTATGGCTGAGTAGTACTCTATTATATGAAATACCAAATCTTTTTTATCCATTCCTTCGCTGATGGGCATTTGGGTTGTTTCTAAGATTTAGCCATGACAAATTGTGCTGCTATAAGCATGGGTGTGCATATCTAGCTGTTGTGTGATGTTTTTAATTCTTCTGGGAAGATACCCAGAAGGAGAATAGCTAGGATGAATGTGACCTTTGATTCTAGCTTTTGGAAGCATCTCCACACTGATTTCCGCACTGGTCGCACCGTTCTACACTCACACCAGCAGTGGAGAAGGGCTCCTTTTGTCCCTCACCCCTGTCAGCATTTGTTATTGATTGACTTCTTGATGACAGCCATTCTTTCTGGGGTGCAATGAAATCTCAGTGCTGATTTAATTTGCACCTCTCAAGTAACCAGTGATGTTGAACATTTTCTCCTGTATTTATTTTCCATTTGCATTTCTTCATCTGAGAAGTGTGTATTCATCTCATATGCCCACTTTTGGATTGGGTCTTGGAATTCGAGGGGAGGCCTGACTTTCTTCAATTCTTTATATGTTCAAGATAAAAGTCCTGTGCCCGAGGGACAGTTGCCTGAAAATTTTTTCCACTCTGTGGGTTGTCTTTCCACTTTGTTGGTGATTTGTTTTGATTTGCAAAAGCTTTTTAATAATATGAGATTCCCATTTTCGAGGATTTTTGCATAGAATTTCCTTCTGGAAACTTTATATTTTCAATAAGTAAAATATCTTTGAGCTTTTCAAGATTCTGGTGCTAATGCCATCTAGATGACAAGTGCTCCCAGTGCCAGACTCGGGGCGCAAACTTAGCCTGGAACTTCCGACCTCACATTCATCTGTGTTCTAGACATATCTGTGTGGGAATTTAGTACCCAATTAGAACAATGAGCATCCCCCACCCAAAACACTACTCTCTCAAGACCTTTCCATTTCAATACAGAGCATAAACCTAGCAAGCCCCTCAAGTAAAATGCCTAGAAAAATCCAGGGCACAATTTGCTCTCAACTGCTTCACTAATTTAATGAAAAAGTTCTAAGGACTTGAAATAGAAACCCAGCCCTAAATGATTCCACTTCATTCCATCTTTACTTCTATAAGTGTAATCTACCCATGTCATCCCTCACTAGAATTTTGTTCCAATAGTTCTCCTAAGTGTAGCGTGATGGTTAAAAGCTGAGATTCAAAGTAAATGTGGTATAATTCAAGTGCTTTTTGTATTTGACACTTACACTAAGAAAAGGTGGAGTTACACACAGCATCTTTTACAGCTAAGTTCAATGATTAGCTGTTCAGATGATTATTTGGAAATATAATCATTATACTTATCAATCATCTTTTAATGCTGCTATGAATATGTACTAAAAATATAATTGTGTTGTTCCTGTGTTAAAGGCATTTTAAAATTCATTGCAAGATTTTTTGTATATATATATATATATATATACATACATACACACACACACATATATATAATTGTGTATATATAATATATAAAAATTGTATATATATTATATATAAATGGTATATATATTATTTATATAAATTAAATAAGTAGAAGCAATAACCCAAAAGCATAAATAGTTATGAGTAAAGTAATAATAAAATTGAGAGCACAAATAACTAAATAACTACTCAGAGCTGACAGTGCAACTTAGCAGTAAGAGTAAAGAGGCCTTTGAACCAAATCACAGTACAGATTCAAACAACCTTCTAAAAACGATGCATTTATTTTCTATTTATTTCCAACGGTACGAGACATTTCCATATATAGTATTCAAAATTCCAGATTAGATAAGTAAGTTTAAAGGATATATAGCATAACTCTAATAAGGATTGCTACTGCTGGGTATGGTAGCACATGCCCCTAATCCCAACACTTGGGAAACTGAGGCAGAAGAATCTTTGTGAGTATGAGATCAGGCTGGGCTACAAAGTCAGCTTAAGGCCAGTCTGAAGGGCATAAAGAGACACTATCTAAAAAAGACAAAAAAAAACAAAAAACAAAAATCAAAAAACAAAAGAGTTGGTACAGTGTATTGTGTCTTTCAAAATTTCTAATAGTAGATTTAAAATTTTCTTACCACAAAATCAAATATAAGTATATGAGGTAATTCAAGTCATCAATTAGTTCAATTTAGTAATTCCACAGTGTATGCATATTTCAATATTGTGTACCCAGTAAATATAAGCAACTTTTATTTGCTAATTAAAAAGAAAGAAAGAAGAAAGTGAATGAGGAATAGAGGGAAGAAAGGAGGGAAGGAAAAGAGGACAGACAGAAAGAGAAGAAAAAGAGAAAAAGGGTCACAACATAGTGCTGAGGTGGTGCTAACATGTTCAAAATATACATAACAGCTTTAAAAACTCTTTGAACTTCATGAGTAAAAAACAAAGTTAATTAAGAGAAATTCAATTCACATTAGTTACATGTCAGAACTTAATCCTTTATGCTGGGAAACATGCTAAGTGTTTGGCATGGATTAGCATACTGAATTCTAACAGTTTTGAGATAGAAAGTAAATCATGCCATTTTGTGGGTGATGAAAGTAAAATTCAGAACAGCATCTCAGACATTAGTTGGTGGAGTCAGGACTGAGAACCAAGCGCCGTCATTCCTGAGATGGCCTCGATACCCACACCACTTTACAGAGCCCACTTTAAGCTTAAGGGTAGATGTATTTTAGTCAGCAATGTGAAAAAAATTCTCAAGCCAACTTCACAAAAGCATCAAGCAATATCCTCAAACTGATTTTCCTTGATTTGAAAGAATGATTTATATATCAATATACTTGTCAAGCAGCCTACCACATATCCACCATTCGGTACTTGCAATGCATATTAAGTTTGGAGGAGATTGTCTTTAAATTATTGAATAAAATTACATTTCTTTAATGAACAATATTAATCAAGAGATTTGATTTCCTTTCTAATTGTAGAGATAGAATTAGAAAAATATTCCAAAAATAGGGATATGTTTGCAAAATAAATCAATGTAGTGGAAACCATACTATGCTTTTAGGCAGTACTAAAAACAGTGCTTTGTTAGTGAGCATTACTCCATATCAACAAAATACCAGAGATGATTAATTTGTAAAGGAGAAGGGCACAGTGGCCCATAGTTGGGAAGTTTTACTACATGATCAGGCAGACTTGCTGCTTTTAAACAATTGCTGTGAGTGCCAGGCAGCAATGGTGGGGCACACGATGGGAAAAATTGCTCAACTCATGATCAGGAAGAAAAAAAGAAGGAAAAAGTACCAGGATCCCACAATCTCCTTTGAGAACATGCCCTGAGTGACCTAAGGACTCCCCTTACCTATGTGACTGGAGGCCTGCTGTGCTTTACTTTCCAAGAATTCGCCTCCCAGGAGTGTCATCTTAGGCACTATGATATGGATCTTTAGGGAGCCTTCAACCTCCAAACTATAGCAAAGGTCTGGCCATCTCTAATCTGAGTGGGAATTATGTGTTTAAGGATATGCTTCGTGATACATGGCTGGAACACTGTCCTCACAAAGGTGACTATTAGAGATGAAGATTTTTCTGGCCTTAGTACAATCTTTGGCAGTTGAATTTGCCTTATAATATGATAATATTATAATATGATACTCAGGTGTTTTGAATGCTTTTTTATAATTGCATTATCCTAAAGATCTACTTCCTAAAGTAGATCTGTCTTAGGTTTGTGATAAACCAAAGAATAGGAGAGCTGATTGAAAATAGATGCCCTGTCTTATCTTCTGAGGATGAAATCCTTTTTGCCTGGAGCAATACAAAGTCATTATCATTTTCAACAACTTGCTCATATTATTCCAAAGTAGGTGATGGCTAGATTACAATTTAACTAGCATTAGATTTAATGCTTCGTTAGTGTAAGGGTGCAGGAAGGAAAAGACTCAGGTGGCTGAATCTCCAGGTATTCGTTGCCTGGATGCCATCACCATTGAAGGAGATCATCCATTCTCCAGTCCCAAGTTGCCCATGAGCTCTTTCATGGATTGTCATGTTTTAATGACTATCTATATGCCAATGACTCCCAACTCTCTTTTTAGATCATTCGTCCAACTCTTAGACATCTAATTGTAATCACCTGCAAATCAGCTCCCATTCGTTATTGGCCCCACAAGCTCAATGCAGCACTGCGCTTCCTGTCTCCCTCCAGGCACTGCCCTCAGTAGCAGGAATGCAAGACTAGAATGATAACGAATTTTCTCTGCAGGTTTGCAGTATCCCCACACAAGCACCCAATTCTTTGACTTGAGTTGGTATTTCTCAAATCTTTCTCTCTCTCTCTCTCTCTCTCTCTCTCTCTCTCTCTCTCTCCTATCTCTACTATCATTGTTTCAGCTCAGGTTCCAATTATTTCTCCATTGGATAACTTTGAGATCACTTTAACTGGCTTCCTTAACTCTAATCTCCTCATCCTTTTAATTTTCCTCCCTAAAATAGCCAGCAGTTAGCTTAACATTAAACTCAATTGCTTCTTTTTAATATAAACTCTTTTAAACCTCATAAATGTCCTAAAGCTACAGTTAAAACTTTCTAATTGGACACCCAGCCTCCTGGAGCAGGCATGAGCAATCTTTCACCACTCAAACCTTACTGCACTATGTGACAGAACTGAACAGCTTGGGCTATTTTGATCCTTATAAGAGTTATTTGTGTTTTAGTTAGCACCTTTTCTCATAAAGTTTCTAAATTTAATCGCTGCCCTCAAAAATGTTTTTTATATTTAGGAGGAAAATCCAAGTACCAATTCCTCAAATCTTTCTTGACTTAGATTTGAAACCGTGCCCTTAGAACTCTTAAACAAAGTGTTATTCACATAAAGAGTGGTCACACAATCACACAGAAGGCAAGACCCAGTTTTTACTACTTACCAGCTGTGTAAGCCATCACAATTTAAATGCTCTGTCTGTGCAAATGTTTAACATTTTAGTTGAATATCTCTGTCCTTTAGTTTCTTCTTGTGGAATGTGGAAACAATTGTATCTTTAGTATAGATTTACCTTGAAAAGTCAGTGATATATTAAATAAAAGTGTGAGTTAGGTTTTTTCACATGTCAAGTACACAATAAACACAAACTGATGCCGCTCATATTTTTGTCATTTTAGAGAAATTACCTGTTTGTGTTCTGCAAACCCAGATCTCCTTTTGGTAAGGATTCTCTCTCCTACCATGCCATTTCTTCTCTCCCTCTTCCCATATTTAGTTCAGGCTTTATGCATAGGAAGTGTCCAATAAATGAACCAAAGTGAAAGAGAATGTCCCCACCCTCAAAAATCCCAAACCTCCGGTGTTGGCAGTCAGAAACTTTCAGAAGATTAACTGTAGACTTTAAAGAAATGTTACTCCTATTCGCAAAGAAATGAAAACTTAAAAAGTGGTAAACTCTATCTGAATATGCTGTATTCAAAATTCACCTTCTTGGCTGCATAAAATAATGTGCTTTGTTGTTCAAATATATCAATTAATTTGATATTAGCCCAACAATATAGAAAGGTATGTAACCACTAGAGGTATGGTGAAGTTGAAACTCATCTTGGCTAAGAACTTATCCAATTGATAACTGAATCTCAGATTCTTTCTCCTGTGCCACTTGAAAGCATTACCTAAATTCTAGTATTGCTTGTCAACTATCATCTGAGTATCTTTTCTCAGAATGTTGGTGTGATTAGTACATAGCTTAGGACAATAGTCTTGAGTTTGAGTCCAACCTGAGCTACATAATGAGTTCTAGGCCAGCCTGGACTACAAAATGACAGCCTATCACACACATAAAATAAATTAATGTTTGAAAAAAATATAGTATTAACTTTATTATCACAAGGATAAAATACTTGGCAACCACATTTTACAGTTAAAGAGGTTTATTTTGGCTCCCAGTTTCAAAAGTTTCCACCTATGGTTGGCTGTCTCCGAGGTGGAACTGGCATGGTGGGAGAAAACTGTTCAGCCCACCACACTAAGGAAGCCAAGACAGAGCAGGAAGAGCCAGGGAAACATTCTCTGAAGGTACAGCCCGCCTTGTCCAGCTGGAATCCACGTCCTGACAACTTGTTCAGCTACGAACTCATGAGTGTATCAACCATCTGAGAGTACAGCACCACCGCAACCCAGTCAGCTTTCAAGTGCCTCATCTCTCAACACGTGAGACTCTTGGAAGACATTTGAGACCTAAATCATAACATATATATTTCTACGTACTTTACAGACAAGTCAACTCAATGACTGCATGTACTGTAAGTGTGACTTAGTGAAGCAAGGTGAATACTTTTAGTCCAAAGATTCCCATTAAACACTCAAACACATTACTCATTACATTAGATTAATTTCTACTGCTATAATAAAAAACATGAGCAGGGATAACTTATAACAAACAAGATTTATGGACTGCATGCATTTAGAGTCACTGAGACAAAGAGCATGCTCCTACTTTCATGAGGAACTCACGATGAAAATCGCCGCAGTGGGAGTGGATTCGAGAGGCAAAGATCACACAGCAAGACAGGAATCCAAAGACCAGAGAAAGCCATTCTTGTGAGTTGTTAGAACTAACTATGGCCACAAGAGGACATAAGTTTCTTGAAAGAGAAGAACCCCAGTATCCCAAAGAACTCGCTCTATGTTCTACCTCTTAAAAGTTCCACTACTTTCCAGTATCACCACTGTGAGGATCAAACTCCCAACACAAGAATCAGTGGCTCACAGCCCACATTCTACTCATACCACTGACAAAATCATTTATTGTAGGGTGGAAGAAGACACTTGGTTAGTGTGATAAATGTTGAGAGCTGTATTTAGAGCCAGTGATATATTTGAGGCTTTTGGAGGCTTTTCATCTCAAAGTTGTTAACATTTTTTTTTTGAAAAGTTTGAAATCCATCCAGTGTAAGATACAAAGTACCATTTTTATACTCGCTTTCTTAAATTATTCACTTAAATAACTTTAGGTTCTAAACTTTGAATAATTTTAGTGCTTTTCCTTGAAGTAGTTTTACAGTCTTTAAAAGGAAAGAGAAATTGTAGCTTCGAGTGAGGAGCTAATGATAAGGTAGGGCCTGGTAAGCCCAATGCCGTGAGGGTGAGAAGCAAGGTCATAGCTTGGGTGGGAATGCACACAGGGCGCTGATGACAGTCGCACTTGCAGGTCATGTCTTTGGTTTTGTTTCATGAGTACAACTCTTCCCTCAATATTCTGTAAGTTATGCTATTTATTCTAAGGTGTGTAGTAAATATCAAATGTGTCATTACGTATTAGCCAATTTATTAACATAGCTTCCACATCTCCCCAAACACTTTCACACTGAGTCAATTTTTCCAGTGATTATTTCACATAGATATCTTTTCCTAAAATGATGAAAGCATAAATATTATAATAAATAACATATATCCATGGCTCCCTGTTTTCACAAAATGAATTAAAACTATATTAATGTTTTAATAAATACAGATGCAGTAGTCTGTTGGCAGAATGTGAAATATTAAACAAGAGTTGTTAACATATGGATTTCATTATATCACTCTGTCTTTCTATCACTTTAATGACTCTCATTATGCAGGGAAAAGTCACTCATTATTTCTTTATCATTTTAGGTATAATTTGAGGTGACAGCTTTCAGTTTGTTCTTGAAAAGATTTTTTGGGTACCCATAAGAATAAGTAAATTATTTCATTATTTTTTATTTTCCCTTCAACCACATAATATTATAAGATGGTTGAAAGAAAAAATATTCATTTTCTCTATTACGTAGAACTTCCTGCTGCTCATATATATATATGTGCGTGTGTGTGTGTGTGTGTGTGTGTGTGTGTGTGTGTAAATTCATTTCTTGAAATATAGTGTAACATTTATGGTAGCACTTATAAATTAAGCTGGTATTTTTAGAGTTACTTATTAGTTAAAATTACCTTCCATTTTGTTAATATCTTTACCACAGATAGATTTACATATATTATAATCCAGTGGTCATCATAGGTTGATTAACCACAAAGGGAAGTCTGAAACCACGCTGGAATGCTACTATTTGTGTTTGTGTTTGTGTAGAGGAATATTTTAACTTAGATGAGTTTCAGTCTAAGAATCTGGAAAATAACTATCAAGCAACTGATAATCCTAGCACGGTAATTTTATTACACAATAATACTGATGAATTTCCATCTGGACATAGAGAAAAAGGTGAGGGGAAGAAGACATTTAAGTCTAACGCTCAATTACTCATCAATGCCATAGCTAAGATGGTTGTAGGACAAACAGAGCCTGTTATCTAATACACACCCTTATAAAACTTACTCTGCTTTTAATTGGCCTCACAAATGTTTTTGTAATGAACAGTGTAGATGGATCATAAAAATAATAGCTTAGAATCAGAGATGCTGTATTAGTAAGTCATAGAGCAGAATAAAACCCATAATATGTTGCCTTCGTACAAGAAAAAGGTTTTGGATAAGATAACTGTTATGGTTGATACATTGTGTCAACTTGGGGAGACTAGGGGCTTGTGTGAGAGGTCCCCCCTCCCGCCGCCCAGGTGGGAGTAGGCTGTTTACAATGTAAGGGAAGAAAAGAGACTACTTGCTGACATTCCTCCCTTCTCTGGTTGTTTTTGCTGTGCTCTGCTGCCATGAATGTTTGCACTTTGCCATGTGCCACTCTGCCTCTGAACCAGCAAAGTATGGGCTGAAACCTCCACAAACTGTAAGCTAAATAAACCTTTACTTTCTTCATTTTGGGCGCTGGGTGTTTTGTCTCAACAATGAGAGAAAAGGAACCAAGACAGAATTTGGTACCAGCGGAGTGGGCTTGTTGCTGTGACTATACCTGACCATGTGGTTCAAAAGCCTTTGGAAATGGCTTGTGGGAAGAGTTTGGAAAGGTTCAGAGATGTCGCCTGAAAAAGATGCACTAGAACACCTTCAGTTGTTCTCTCTGGGAGATTCTGGTCAGAGCTCAGAAGACCAGAAACCTAATAGAAATCCTGCTAGTACAGACGTGGTTTGGGAGGTTTCTGCTGGGAGGAAGGACTGCATTAGTTGTTGGACTCCAGATGATGTATGTTATGGCTTGACAGAAAGTTTGTCTGCATTTTGCTTGTGTCCAGAGTCTCTGCCTAACACTGAGATTAGGGGTGACAGCAGACTAATTAATCTGGCAAAATAAATTATAAGGCAGTCGAATGCTGGGGAAATGGCGTGGCTATTGTTGGGGTCTTTTAGCCAGATTTATATTGAGAATCAAGAGCAAAGAGCCCAGCAGGAGTGAGTCTGGCCAGAAAGGAAGCTCCAGTAAAGCTGTGGACTGCAAAGATAAGCCTGAGGAGATCTCTATTGCTGAGAAGGAACAAGAGAATGCAAAAGATGGCCTGAGGGCGTCACAAGTAGCTAGTCTCCACCCTTTGTAGCCTCAAAACTGCAAAGGTGAAAGACCTTGCCTTGAGAAGGAAGCCAAAGAGTGCCATGTTCCAGAATGGTGGTAGCAGCCACACCAGGTTCCAGAATGGAGGTGGCATAGAGAATTTGTTCCTCAGCATTCGATTCAGTGTACCCAGCAATCAAGGTACTCGATCCCTATGACCAAGACAGAGGAAAGTTTGACTACTGCTCCAGGTGGCAACAGACCTTGGCATTATCCACATGGCCCTGGCTTTAGGTGCATGTAAAATGCAAGAGTTCTGAGGTTAAAGAGACTTCCACCCAGATTTCAGAAGGCCTGGGAGGCCAGGCAGTGTGCCCCTGAGAGGGCAGTGTGTGAAATTGTGAGTGTGAAGCAAAAGGTGCCCTGGAGACCTCAGAAGTTTAGAAAAGACAGGACCATGGATCATCTGAGGAAAGCTGCAAGTGGGGAGCAAAGCAGGCCTAAGAGAGAAGCCGTGGAGGCTGTAACTACCAGAAGTGCCATAGGGGTGAATTCATGCAAGCCCTTTGGCGCTCACAATGTGCCACAAGTTGCTTCAGATGCTGGATGTGGAATTACAGAACACAATGTTAGCCCTGCTGGATGTTGGACTTGTTTTGCTCTCAATGCTCTGTATCCCCCTGTTTGTACCTTTTGGAATGGTAATGTTTATTTTGTGCCACTGGATGTTGGAAGTGTTTAACTTTTCATTTGTGCAGGAGCCATAGCCAAGAGTTTGCCTTACATCTTAAAGGAGACTTGGGGCTTGGACTTTTCAGCAACACTGAAACTGTGGACTTTGGCAACTTTTGCAGATGGACTAAATGCCTTTTGCTTAAAGGGATGTGCATGAGTCTTTAGGGGGCAAAATGTTATGGTTCTAGTGTAATATAATGTCCTTGTATGTGGAAACTGGTCTAAAGAAATGTGTCTGGTTGCCATGTTGACAAAGGGTGGAGTGTTATGGTTAATACATTATGTCAACTTGGGGAGACGAGAGGTTTGGCTGAGTGACTCAGCTGGGAAGCCAGGGTGCTTACTTTGTATACAGCCTGAGCCTGTGGAAGAGGAGGGCATGGAGATTGTGTGAGAGGGACACGCCCCCTGCGTGGGGGTAGGCTGTTTACAATGTAAGGGAAGAGAAGAAGCTGCTTGCAGCCATTCCTCCCTTTTGCTCTGTTTTTTTTTTTTTTTTTGGCTGTGCTCTGCTGCCCTGAACAGTTTGCCGTCTGCTAGGTGCCACTCTGCCTCAGAACCAGCAAAGTATGGACTGAAACCTCTACAAACTGTTAAGCTAAATAAACCTTTCCTTCCTTCATTTTGGGTGCTGAGTATTTTGTCTCAGCAACAAGAGAAAAGTAACCAAGACAATAACTGAAAATGAAGCTATAAAATATGGACTTCAATTGGCTGAACATAATCTCTATATTAATCATAATTTATGGTTGTTTGTTTCTATTAAGCATATTTTAATATGAACTTATAGTTACTGGGCTCTATTATTTCAATGTTTATAAAGTTTTGCAATTTTACCAAATAGTGTATTTTTTTTTTTTTTTTTTTTTTGGCGGTACTAGGGATCAAACTCAGGACCCTGTGCTTGCTAGGCAAGCGCTTATTCCACTGAGCTATATCCCCAGCCCCCAAATAGTGTATTTTTAACCTACAGGCAGATTATCTATAAAAAAAGAAAAGAAAATATGAAGATTTATTCACTTTAGTAAAATAGCTATTATCTTATGGTAGCATGTACTAGAAAAGTGTATTTATATATCCTATTTATTTCACATGAATTCCTTGATCTTCCCAATATGGAGCATGTGAGAAAAATTATAAACAAGAATTGTAGATCAAAATTCAAAATATAATTTTATTGAAAGTAAATAGATGAATTAGTTCATCAGAAAAGATTTATCAGCACAAGTGAAAAATAGTAAATGTACTTCAAAGAATCACATTTTCAAGGTGATAGATTATAAGTAAAAGAAAAGAAAAGGCAGAGGAAATATGAAGGATATCAGCGGAGTTGGAATCAGAGTGAGTCCACTGGTTGTGGTTCTGAAATGGGCTACTGCTAAGTTCAGGGGATTGGGTAGGACTTCAGCTCACATTCCTTATAGCTGGACTCTCTGTTGTCCTTCCCAGGAAACTTGGTTGGGAAGAACATGTCCTCATCTGCAACCCCTCACTTACTCTTCATCTGTCTGTTTCAACAAAAGGAAAACTTTCATTATTTTTTTAAATTTTCTGTTCCCCTATCCAAGGATTTAACAATAGATCATTTTGTCACAGACCCTGAGGATGAAGGTGGAAGCAGTGTTTGGAAGGCACTCTGGACCAAGGTCAGTCCTTAGCTTTGTCCTCTAATAAAATCTATCAACCTTTATCTACCTAATTCTCATGAATTGTGTCTCAGTTGCAGCAAATTCTAGGATGCCTTCCAAAAAAGATCAGGTATTAATATCCAGCCACCAATAATAATTAGATGTGAAAGTGGTTTGCAAAATCACCTCTGTTTTTCATCTTCATTTCCATTCCTCAAGCATATACCTATATAGGATAAATATGCAAACTCAATTACACACATGGAAAAGGAGTAATTTACAAGAATAACTTAAGGAAGAGAGAAAGAAATTGCAGAACTGCATTCTGAACAGAGCGTATACCAACACTGCTGGGGAGTCTTCCTCCGCAGTCCCTCGCCATGCTTTGGAGGATCATCCTTTGGACTTTTCAATGTTGATTGATGGAATGACACATGGTCTTGGAAGTGCAGCTTCTGACTGGTTACCTGTCAGCAATGTGACTTGTCAATCATGTTAGTGAAAGATGAACAAATACACACACACACACACACACACACACACACACACGTGTGTGTGTGTGTGAGTGAATATGATGACTGTAGTTTCACAATGCAGAACTGCCAAGATTTTTCCATTTTACTTCCCACTCTACTAATTCATTTATTCCGAGAATAAATGAAAACATGGAAATTTATTCCTAAGAAATTTTGGCAAAATTTTATTTTCCTTTTTCTAAGTGAAATACCTAACACAGACCATTTATAGTTGTTTAGTAGCAGCATTTCTGGAGTTCTTTATTTAATTTTTCCCATTTTTTTCTGTTGCTGAGATTAATGTTCAGCAAATCTTTGAGTTCTTTCTGCCCTACTTAATTACAGTGCATCTATCTTTTTAATGCTACGGATTTTTAGACTATCTTATTACTTATTACCAGTCTTCAGATTTAATGATGTATACAGAGTCACCTTTATACTTTTATTTTTGATACTTAGACTTAATGATGTGCAATTGTTTGATAGTCTCTGGAGATATGTGTCACTGTCCTTAGTTAGAGCTATCTTGAACTAGCTTTCATCTTTTAGCATTTAAGTGATCTAAGTCTTCATGTATCTTACTGTATTTTCCTTTATTATTTACTCTTCCTCCCACATCAATGTCATCTGTTGACGTTTCTGCTGCTTTTTAAAACTCCTTCTCTTTGTTACAAAAATTCCAAACCAACCTTAGACTACTTTGTGACTCCCACACCCTATTTTCTACCTTACCTGAAACATTTTTAAGAATAAGATTACAGCCTGATTTCACACATTAAAATTATAGAAATGTACTCTAGACAAATATGAGATGAAAAGGAATTTAGAAAGAAATATGTATTGAGCACACATTTTTAACATTCTTGAATTTATGAATAAGAAAACTAAATCTTAGAGAATTAATTTGCCTTCTCCAAGTCACACAGACATTCCCCCAAAGTCCTGACCAGAATTTATGGTTTTGGGATTTGAGGCTGGGACTATTTCTGTTCACTTACTTATGTCATCCTGTTGGTTAAAGTCTCTTGGAATATAGACAGATTCAAACCCACTGATTATAATTAGAACCAATTTTATGTCCATGAAGTAGAACACTCTTGCATGCCTGGGAACACACTGATGCACATGCACTACACACTAACATACTTATGTACACTAGTCAAGACAGCTAAAATTTCCTAGTTCTGCCACTAGCTACTTTATTTTCAAGTAGATTTAGAGGAAACAATCCAACTTTTTCTTTATTAATAAGAATTGACAGATAACGAGAGAGCACCTAAACTTGAATTATGACAATAGTCCTTCAGTAGGAGCGTCAGATTGAGTCTATGTTGCTTCTAGCACTGGGAGACAGTTATAGATGGACTCTCTGTTGTCCTTCCCAGGAAATAAGGGAAAAAGCATTCATTGTTCTTAAAAATCTAATCCAAGAAGACAGTTCTTGTGAATGTAATTGTGCATTTTTGTTGATCTAGTATAAGTTTTATGTCAGAAACTCTTAGCAGGTGCTCACATGTAGCCAGAAGACTACAGTGTTGCACAAACTGTTCGTTTGACTGAATAAAATTGGGTATTTCAGATTGAAAAGAAAGCACCTTCTACTCCAAAGCTAAGGTACATCTTTCCAATATACCACATTTAATAAGGTCAGTGATGAGTGAATACCAGTCAGTGATGAAGAAATGCCAGTTTTGTTTATCTCTACCACTCTCTCACCTCTTAGAGCAAACTCTTCAAATGGAGCACTACACTGCAAGGAATTCTTTCAAAGACATTTGATTCCATGTGGAGGGCTGTGCTTTACTTCAGGGTGACATAACATGAGGAACAAGTTGCCATGTGTTCCCATAACTATGAGAAATGAGAACCCTACACAACAAAACTGAAGGGGACCCAGAGCTCTTGCTCTGGATTCGTTAGAGAAAAGCTGGGCTGCAGAGAGGGTGCTGTGATAGTTATACTACTCCCCACTCCCAGTGTAGGTCAGGGGCCTATCGCTATCATGGAAAGCCGGCTAAACTGCAGACTTTCTCCTTCAAAATCTCCATTTTCAACAAGGTGTTTTGTAAGGTAAAATAAAGCTTGAGAAACAACAACACATTGAGAATAACATCCACTGTACACACACAAAAAATAGAAAATGCACCCTATGAAATAGTCTGCTCAAATACTTCGATTTAGCGCCACCACATTGCCAGCCCGTATGATCATCATTTCATTTTATGCTTCTGAGTAAAAAATGATTTAGGAAAGCAATAAAGAATTATAGCAAATTTTATTATCTTCCCAGCAGAATAGTTGTTAATTCTATCTACATAGACAACCATTTATTTAAAACAAAACAATGACTAGAAACAAGTTCCCTGCCCTCGTGGGGCTTGCATGCCAGCTGGTGGGGGGAAGCTAAAACTTAGCATTTGAGCAGAGTCCCTAAGCTGTGTGGTAGGAGCTCTGAGGCGAATCCAAAGCAGTTTCAATAAAGGGATGATAAGGTTCAGAGACAGAAGTAAAGGAAGAAGCCATGTTGAATACTTAAAATTACTTTAAGGATTTAGACTTTGTTCTGATATTGGAAATGGTTAGAAGATTCTGAATAAAAGACTGACAGGATTGGACTTATATGTTAATATGAATACTGATTGCTTTTTTAAAAAAATTAAATAGCAAATTTCTATAACATTAGCATGCATCAGAATGACCTACAGGGCTGGCCACTAAAGTATGGATCATTGGTTTCATCTCATAAAGGCTGGGGTGAGGTCCCAGGATTTCTTCTGATGAAGATGCTCTCTCTTCCCGTAATCACACAGGGAGGAACAGAAAACCAAAAGACAATGGAAAATGTTATGGGATGGGGGAGAGGATCATTTATTAATCTAATCAAGAGGTTATAATGTTGGGTCATTTTAGAAGTATTTTTAATATCGTGGATTTATGAGTGCACCCAGTATATTTTAATAGTTCTGAGGTTGGATCCACTTACCAATGACTTCTTCCAGTCCTACAGCTGATCCTATATAGAGTCACTGTGCTGTGATCACAGGCCTGTGGAGCCTGTAAGCAGCTCACGTGTGCTTATTCTGCTACTGCTTGAGTGACTACACAGTTGTGTCAACCTGTCTATGAAATAACAATACTTAACTCTGATATTTGAAAATTGAATGAATCAGTGTTTGTAAATGCCTATCATAGTCTGTCAGACTGGAAGCACATAATGAAATTTCAGCCATTCCTAGCATCATTGTGCTTCTCTTGGGTGTGTTAGTTTAGTGTATTTTATTCATTACTCATTCCTTCATTTCCTCATGAACATACATTAATGGCTTGTCTTGCCCCAGACACTATTACAGACATTGGGAATTACAATCTTAAATTCTATGAATAAATTCATAATCCAGTAGGTAATAGACATTAAAAAAATACATATGATAACCTTTGAGAAGGAGCTAATCATGGGTGAATATTTTAAAATTTTTGTTCACACATACAAATAGAAAAAAAACCATGAGATCACTAGAAGTCTCTCGCACAAAGCACTATCTTTGGTTAATTTTAACAGATGAACTAGATTTACCGATATAAAGGGCAGGATGCAATGTTTCTGGACTATAGGTTTGCAAACGTTTTCTATAAAGGTAAGATAGTAAATATTTTTAGTTTTGAGGGCCACAAAGTCTCTATTGCAAGTACAGAGCTGGCCAATGAAGCAGTAAAACATCTATAAACAACCAGCAACTAGGTGGGATATGGTACTGCAACAGATATTTGGCTACATTCAGATCTCAGCCTTGGTGGGCTATATAGCCCATTGACCTTCGCTCTAGTCAGAGGAGTACATTGAGTTGTGGGCGAATGAGATTTCTCCCAGATACTTCAGATTGCTTTCACTTGGTCAACCTCATGTCCCATGGTTGTACCAGGAGGTGCTGTAGAAGTGCAATACTTAAGATATGCATTTTTCATTTAATTAACTAGAAAAAAACTAGTTTAGCTGGCGGCTACTAAAAGAAATAGCAATGTGCTTCAGCACTGGTTCTGTCATTAGAACCAAATGGGAGACCACGACCTACAAGGTTCAAGATGGTAAAAGATGAATCTGCATAAAGGAATAAGAACAAGAATATGAGGCAATTATAGGGATTATAAATTTTGCCCTGAAGAAAAATGTTACACACTGAATGTCTTTACTCCAGGAAGCAACAGCATCCTTATCAGATGCTGTAAAATTGAAATCTTTGCAGTTGTGGTTAAATAATTGTGATGGTGGTAGCCTTCTACTTAAAGTCCTCAGTGTCTCTCTATTATCAGCAAGAAATGTTAATTATTTTTGCTCATTCATTATCACCAACCTCTTCTGAAATTAAACAAGAAACCTATACATCTCAAAATCCCTCAAGCAAAACTCCCGTTTCCAGATCTATTACATTGACCCCGTGTCTCCTTTACAACCCAGCACAGACCATCTTCCACTCCAGCTTCCTCTTAACAGTTGCCATTTTCACCTGCAAATTCTCTCAAACTACTTCTTTGCTTCACAAATTGCCTCACATTATGACAAACTGAGGATAATTACATACATTTCTAATGCCATCGCCAAATGTATTGGTCTTTCCTTTCTCTAGGACCACTAGAACTTTGCATTTCAATCTCATGAAATTTATCTGATTTTATATATAAGATAGCTACGACTCATGCATCTTTGTACCTTAGCACAGCACATAAACTGGGTGCTCAATATATGTTTTATTAAAGAGTTGCAAATGAATTAATTTAGAAGTTGACAAAGCTTGCTGGAGATTAGGGAGATCTGTTTTGCATATCAAAAGGGAGTCTGTGAATGGAAAGCACTGGAAATTTGAAAAATATAATAAATGCAATAGGAGGGTACTTAAACTATAATTCAGATGAAATTCTCTACTTCCAGATAGTGTTTCTGTAGTGGTCCTGAGTCTTGTTCAATCCCAACTGAAAATGTGGGATGTAAAAGAGGGGTTTTCTAATATTTTAAAGGAGATTTCTGATATATTTCCAATTTATCCGTGAATATTAACTGATTAACAACATTGAAATACACTTAATGTAAGTTATAAGTTCCAAAATGTGTCTTAATACCACCATCCAACCTTCAAGGCCACTTTCTTTCAGTGTAAGTGAGTTATACAAAAGGATGATTTAATTTAATGCTTTATCTCATGATCATCCTGTGTATAACATATGCACTTACTGTATTTGAGCTTGGAGGATAATAAGTACCTTCCCTCTACCAGAGTTTATAATACTGTTGACTTAGATCTTTTGTTTTTGATTTTTTGGTCCCAGACATTGAACCTAAGGTTTTGTACACGCTAGGTAAGAGCTCTACCGCTAAAAACACTGTCACCTGTATACTATAGCAGAGATCTGGATACCAGTACATGGTATAAATTGAAAAGTATCAGTTATTTTTTTAAAAGAAAAGAAAACTTTGTATAGTAAAGGATTTACTCTTGCCCAGACAGAGGTCTGAATTTTCCCTGATTCTGGGAGATAATCTTGAATTGCGGTATGTACAACAGTACTTTGTTCTGGGTGGATCCTGGCTATGCAGGAAAAGCCCACAACGCAATCTAGAACGGAGATTGTTAGGTGATCTAGTAGTGGAGACTGGAATTAACCATGAGACAGTGAATGGATTCATTTTGTGTACGTGGTGAAGTCCCAGTGAAAGACCTGGGAACACACCTGAAAATCCTACAGATTTGTTTCTCGCTTCAACCGTGTTTGGATGGAATAAACCCTGAAACTTCCTTTGCAGCCATCGGCCACTCTCCAGACTCCTCTCTAGTTAAGAATCTCCACCACTGTCTTACTGCCCTTCTACTGCTTACGGGATTAGCAAACACCGTGTATGTGCGTGTGCGTGTGTGTGTGCATGCTTGTGTGTGTGTGTGTGTGTGTGTGTGTGTGTGTGTGTGTGTTTATACCCTTATTGCCATTCAATGATGACCTTGCAGGCTCATCAGGATTTCATCTTTACCTCGGTAAAGATGATTATCAACTGCTCTGCCTGTGAGTTACCTGAGCTTCACTATGTCTGACCTACTATTTCAACCTTGAGAACGCGGCCTTGCAAGAATATAGGTCACTTCCAAGAATTGGCAGCCTGAAAAACTTGAAGGCACCAAGTATTGGCTGAGACTCCAAAAACCAGGACAGTGACTGTTCCCTCTGCCAGGATGAGCAGAAGACTTCTAAGCATGAGCAAAGTGAGGCCACAACCTCACTGATCACTGTAGGCTGAGCCAGTGTCTGTGCAAGGATAATCTTCAGTCTTAAGTAGGTCCCTGAAGTAGTGACCTGTGCAAAGAAATTCTACAGTACCTGACATCAGGGTTTCTAATTACTAGGCAGCAGTTTGATGACCCTGGACCAAATCTTGGGCCAAAGGGAAATACAGCAAACCTTTTGCAGCCCCAAACAAACAAACCTCTGGATATCGGCCTCAGGTGAGCTTCCTTTGTGGGAGTGTGACTTGCATTGTGACACAGCAACACTGGGGGGAAGAAATACTCTTGACTGCAGAGGCAAGATGACAGAAGTTCCAAGTTTGGTGATTTCATCTCTGCTGTATGCACTTCCGTTAGTGTTAATCCACTGTTCTATCTGAGAAACCATAATTCTGAGTATGATATCCTTAAGTGAATTCTGAAGGTTTCTTGCTGAGAATCAATAATGTACTTTGGGAACCCACTGAACATTCAGCTGATATCATGTTATAAGTAAGAGTAATCTTATGGGGACTGCACCACAAACTTTGTAGACATCAAAAATTTTTGCAACATTCAAATACTTCCTACCGTACCCTGTATATCTGAGTCCTTGTCTATCCCTGACCATTGTGTTCTCAGGCATTGAAGGCTAAGTATACATGAAGTTTTATTTAGGAAAAAAAAAAGCAAATGTATTATTTTTGGTGGAGCTTTGATTAGAAATTCTACAATACCTATTTTCACTGACCAGTTTTATGGTTTACCACACATGGGTCCATTGAGACCTGAATTTCTGAGTAAATATTCTTAATAATCACACATTTTTACTTTGACATTTTCAATTTCTATATTGCAACATACCTCACATTTAATATTTCTGCAATCAAAGCCAAAACATAACCCAACTGAATCGTCTGTCTCTTCAAGAGACAATGAACAATACTGTCAAGACACCAGCTGCACAAACCTGCAAGCTAAACCATCCCTGCCATCCTCCTCATCCCAGTACACAGAAAATAAGCAAATCTTTCAAGATTAACCTTCTACAGATTGTTTAGTTTAGCCCGAGTGCTCCGTTTCAATCATCATCATCGATGTCCACGCATCTCTCATTCTTTGCCTATGCTTTTCAGCACCTTTTGAAATTTTAAAATCACTTAGGAAAATTTTTCAACATATAGAAAAGTGAAAGCCATTGCACCAGGAGTAGCCTCACATTCAGTAGCTTTTCATTTCTCCAGTTAAGGCTTCGCTATATGTGCTTTGTCACATGCTTGTTGCTTTCTCCATCCATCAACCCACATATTTTGTGACACATTTCAACATAAGTAATAGTATCAGCATACTTTATGTCTAAACACTTCAACATGTGTATCACAGCCAGGGTCTTGTAGTTGCCTACAATGTTGAGGTATAATTTATATATGCAAAACGTCCAGGTCTTGTAAGTATCATTCAGTGAGCATTGATAAACATAGGAATTTATTTAATTGTAACTCTATGGGGATATATAACATTATCTTCAGCCAGAAATTTGCCCTTCCCTGTCATCCTCACTGAGTTACTTCCCTTCTCCCCACAGGCCATAGTCATTTTTATTTTTTCAGCATTAGCTCTTTTTATAGTAATTTTTAGCTAGTGGCCTGGGACCTCCTCTGACTTGCCTCAAATAATATTCTTTCCCTGAAGTTGAATATTGTTTTAAAACATATAATCTTCCTAGTATTTAAATTGTTTTCATGCTTCCCTTTTAAAAAATAAGCAGGGTCTATCTTTTGTTATCTTCTTAGCACCATCACTACTTTCTCAACAGGTTCTCGTTTTCTGAATTCCATTTCTATGTACCTTCTAGTTCTCCCCATATCTGGGTGTCCTCCTCCCTCGGGGTTTCAGCAAAATATCTGACCTTTGCCTTTGACACTCCTGTCTGTGCTCACTGCCCAGCTCAGTCCCATGTGCATTCAAGTATGAGGTCTCCACTAACATACCACATAATCAAGGAAAGCTTTCACGACTTCCTACTTATATCACGTTACAGTGGCTTATATGTTTCCTTTACAGCATCTATAACACCTGTATCTAAAAGCTGAGTATGTGATTCTCCTCTGTCATTATAGTATCAGTGATACATAGAGGTAGATGATGCGTCATTTTCACATCATCTTATAATGCTACAGTGTACTGCCTCTGTTTCCTTCATTGAACAAACACTATGGAAAAATGATTGGTTATTGACTCCTCACTGTACATCAAAGACTCTGCTAAGCATCATGTATACTTCATTGTATTCTCAAGAGAAGCTTGTGAAATAGATATTATATTCACAACTAATAAAGGATTAAAGTTTCTTAAAGGTTGACCAAATTATTTAAATTCACAGAAAAAAACACAATAAGATGTAGATAGAATTACTTATTTGACCTGAGGAATTTCTGGACCAAAGCACATGTACCTACTCTGACTAAGACCATGGGCACTGAAAATGCATTTCAAAATTTTCATAAGACTCTAGCCAGTCTGTGTGGTGTGATAAAGTGGGGCTCACTTAAAGTTTGAGCGCCAAGTGATATCATAGCACCACGTTTGTGGGAAAAGGGACAGGGAAAACAAGAACACACAGAAAGCCTGAGTGTATAAGAGTTCTGTATTAGTTTTCTATTATTGTGTGGCAAATTATCACATGAACAAAGTCTACCTAGTCATTAGCTCCCAAGGGTATAGGACATAAGTCTAGCAGGACTCTACTGGCTTTTGTGTTTTGGGAAATCACAAGGACAAACAAAGTATCCAGTGTGCAGGGGCCCGATCTGGAGCATTTAGAGAATAATCTACCTCTAAGGACATTCCAGATATCTCCAAAATCTGATTCTTGAAGTTATAGGGATGCTGTCTCATTCCTGGCTGGATGCCAGCTTGGGCCTGTTCTGGGCTTCTAGAAGTCATCCATATTGTTGCACGTATGGCTTCTCCTTCCATCTTTAAATCATCAAGGATCTAATAAGTTCTTTTTCTGCTTCCAATTTCTCTAACTGTTCCTTGGGCATCAGCCAAGTAAAACTCTTCTTTTGAAGGGCTCATGTAATTAGTGGTACTCTGATATTTTCTTTTGACTAAATTCAAAGTCAACTAACTAGTATGCTTTATTACATCTGTAAAATCCTTTTGCCATATAAAGTGACATAACCACAAGAATGTCTCATAATCTAGGGATCAAAAAAGGTGATATTGGGAGACCACAGGTCTATTATGCAGAAACTCATATATGGAAATCTTTACTTTTGATTACTGAGACTCTTTAAGGTATTAAGTTACAGAGGTGTGGAACCTTTTATTTTATACACACAGCTAATGTGACACTGTGGTTTCCATACATAAAGAAAACTAAGGGTGCCAATTGGTTGAATACTTTCACATAGACCTTTCCACTAACTTAAGGAACTAACAAGGCTTGAGAAAATAACTTAGACCTTAGTATCATGACCAGTACTTATAAAAGTGTTAAACTTCTTTCAGATTCATGCACTTATGGAAAAATGATAAAAATTACCTTAGGTGGCTGTTTAATCTTCTCATATGCTTTCATGAACTTAGATAGTTCTGCACTCTTCCACTGCTGTGTACAAGCCTGTTTTTGTGTGAATTCAGTCAAGATTTCCTTAAAATACATTTTAATGTGTGCTAAAACATTCTATAAAGTGATGATGAGCTTTATATGGAAAGCACTATGATAAAATTATGAAAAAATAAAAGTAGCCACAGTTATTAACATTTATATTTATTGATGTTGAAAAAGAGTTGCAGATAATGATCTACTTAAGATGTGAGGTCAGGTAAGGTGTATAGTTTGGAATTCATAGGCCAGTTTAATATATGAACATTTCATGCCTAATCACATTTTAATTTTATGACTAAAACTAATAGAGACCATTAGATAAAAATAGTTAAAAATAGTTATTACATTCAACATTCAAGTGATAATTCAAGATTCACTAAATAAAGGAAATAATTGCTTTAATTCACTTCTTAGTAAAATGTAAAATTTAAATTTAAGATCGCTTCCACACATATGCTATAATTGACTAATAAATCTCTCAATGTCACATACAGTAATAGAAAAATCTATCACCCCTATTTACTATAGAAATGAAGAATCGAGGGCTCTAAAACACGAGCAGAGGAAGTCAGTAGAACTGTAATCATGGTTTCTCAGAAACCCATCTTTGTACTCATAAGGTTGTGTACAAACCTCTTATTAAAGAAAAAAATTATAAATAAAGATGCACATATTTAAAGTGAAAAGACCCATACATTTATGTGTGTGTGTGTATAAGAAAAATTGAGAAATTTTAAAAGTAGTAAAATGGCGTTATCCATGCGTAAAACCTGACTCCAACGGTGATGGTATTTGTAGGTTGAGACTTTGGGATTAAGGGCACAAGTGCTTGGCCTCATGAACAGGATTAGTGCCCTCCTAAAAGGGACCCTAGAGAGCTTTCCTGTTTTACCTCTGTGTGAGGACACAGCATGCAGATAACTACATATGAAGCAGGAAGGAAGAGCTTTCAGACACTGAATCTGCAGTTATCTGCACTTTGCAATTGCAATTGTTCAAGATAAAGTTCTTTCCTTCACAAGCCATTGGTGTGTGATATTTTGTTAAAGTATCCTGAGCTGGCCCTGATGGTAATAATAAGCACAGTTATGTAGTTCTGCTCATGTAGAATATATTATGGTATATGTCCAATGTGGTTGTCCAAGATTTTAAGTGAATTTCACCTTATACCTTTTGCTGATAGTTCAACATGAACATTTTGCTAATGATATTCAGCACACCCAAAACTGCACATAAGATATAACATGAAAAATTTGTTCACTGGCACTTTCAAGCGTAGCTTTAATTTGTAAAGAGTTGAAAAACTGTCTTTATCATCTATTATTAACTGAACAGGTCCATTCAAAAGTTGTGGAAGGCCTCATCTCCAGTAGGTCTGGGGACACATTCTTTAAAGAAATGCATTAGTAAATGAGTTTGGCAGAGCACTTACTAATTCATTACATCCAAGATCTATATAAGAAAAGGACATTAGGACACAAATATACACGGAAGGAAGATAATGTGTAGATACAGTGAGAAGATGAGAAGGTGCCCAACCACAATGCAAGAAACCTCAGGAGAAATAACTGACAGCACCAAATTATGAGACTTCCACCCTCCAAAAGTGTGAAAACCATGTTTCATAGTTTAAGTCATCCAGTCTGGGGCACGTTGTTATAGCAGTCACACCAAATGTCCTTGGGACAAGAAAACAAGAAAACCTGGGAAAAAACTGAACATCCCTACTTTTCCTGAACATATCAGCGAACTGGCATTGTATGACAAACTTGGACAGGAAATCTTGGAACAAAGAAAATTCTAGAGAGTTATAGTTAATATCTGCTTATATACACTAAAAATTGTTAGAACCACAAACTAGTAGAAACACAGAATGCTAGGTTAGGGTGAACTGAAGTGACAACGCAAACTGCGAGTGGGCCACAGGCTTAGCTCCATCTGACCCTGCCCACACACAACACACTTTCTTGGCATATCGAAGACTGGGTTAAAAAACCCTATTATTGCAGGCTGATCAGGCCCTCAGTCTCCCAAGCGAGTGGATGGACGAAGGTGTAAATAAAACATAAGACAATGAAGTATGATTTCAGGGCTTCCAGGAGGGACTAATTTCTTTCCAGCTTCTATATTCTCTGAATTAGCTAAAGACTTTTCTGGGCTGCCCGTTTTTATTAGGTTTTTCAAGTAAGGGGGGGGTGGAATACTGAGGAAAATGTAGGAATCTGAGCAGAAATCTGGGCAGGACTCGGGAATCCTTTGAAGGACTCCTCCAAGTATTATTATGTAAATTTGAGAGCTCCCTCATCTCCAGGAAGGCTTCACAGCCCTGCTGCAAGCCATAGTTTCCTTAAAGTGATTTGAAGTAGGAGCCAGACATCCTCACCTGCTGAGATCTTGTCCTTGAGGTGTCAAGTCACAGGCCAATACAGGCCTCAGCAGTGACCAGCGACTCATAGAGGTTCTCTATGTTGAATGAACTGCCCATCTGCGGACTAGGTGCCTAAGAGTTGGACTACTCCCAAGTAAATATGAAAAGCCAATTCGTTAATATTAAATCCTGCTCAGAGCGACTTTGTAGTGATCCCCAGCACCTGGCCTCTGCCTGCAGGGACTATCAAGATTTTGAGGTATGAACTGTGCATAGTGACATCCTTCCAAAAGGAATGAAGCAATGGAAAGGAACAAAACAGAGAAACAAAAGTAAAGAAATCTAGCTAAACCATCTCAGCCAGATTAAAGTCAAACTTAGTATATAGGAATCCCACATAGATAGTATATACTTTTGACATGCTATGGTGAGAATAGTGCTTTGCCACCCTGGATTTCCCCCCAAAGTGATAACTTCAGCTCCATCAGGAGAAAGAAATAAACAATTCCAGTCTACAAAGCACCTGATCAATAACCTGCAAAACTGTCAGCATCATAAGACAAACTTTGAGAAAATGCCAAGGGAAAACTGAAGGAAATACGGTAATTATAAGTTAAATCTTCTATGTGACCATTAATCCTAATATGTGAAGGAATTAGCTTTAGAAGCCCTGAGCAGATACCTGAAGGAAGCACCTGGATGTGTATGTGTGGGTCATGGAGGTGTGACCCTGGGTGCTGTGTATCGTCCTTCACCCATTCTGCTGCACTACTGTTTCCCTAATCTGCTTCCAGGCTGCCATGAACTGAGCAGCCTTGCACCACTAGGTCATCCTGCCATAACCTTAGTGCATCAGAGCTGGCTGACCACATACTGAATTCCCGGAAACTGTGACCCAAATTGAATTTGATCTTTAAATTGCAGGTACAGAGTATTGTGCTTCAGCCAGGGGAAAGCTAACAAATACGTTCTAAAACAGAACAAACAGAATTAGGAGACAATTAGAAAATATGAAAAAAAGAAATAGTTTTCCTCCTCTTCCTTCCTGTTCCTCCTCCCATGAATATCAGCGCTTTGTCTGTCTTTTTAGTATTTTCACACAAGGAATCAAGTAGGAACTCTTGACAAATCAGGCTGTCCTATACACAAAAATTTTCTTTAATGTTTTCATAATAATTAAATTTGTTGGCTTATGTTTTGCTCCATTATTGGGCATACTCAACTTTTGTAAGCTTAAGTATTAAATTGTTTTTGGCATGTAATAAGCAATCAGTGTATATTTACTAACTAAGAAAATGTATAATTTGCATTTCTCAAGGAATAACCCACACACTGATCTTCAGATGAGGCAATGAGAGATGCTAACTTATTTGGAAGCTGAAAAAGACAAGTTAGAAGTTTTCAATATTAAAAAGAGAGCATTTGCTTGACTTTGTAAGGCTTTTTGTATATTTGAATCATTATTACGGTTTGAAATCTCAAACATAAAAATGAGATAAATTACCCACGTATCAGGTGGCTCTTGTTTTTCATTTTTACATTATGTTCTGGGTACCACATGTTAAGCCATACACAAACTGCGTACAAAAAAGGAAAACATGAATTTTTAATCATATTTACATATTATCTTCTCTGTTTTTAGCAAATCTGATTGGAAAATAACTACACTTCAATCAGTGACATATAAAAAAATTGGTATCTTGTGCCATTTCTGTGTTTTCACAATATGCTCATATTCTCACACTTTCCTCTAATTTGGGATGAATAAGTGCTGTCCACTACATAGTGTACACCCAGATGTACAATACATCTGCCTCCCATTCCACAAACCACCATGCTTCACACTGCCTGAGAAGAAGGCAGATTAAATAAGATCTCAAACAGCATGAGGAGGTCATTCTACGCTGCAGCTCAGCCAGTATGCGGAATGAACGCAGTCACGATTCCTGAAAATGTTTCTTGGCTTTTTATTTAGTGTGCTGAATGGCAGGGGACTGTCAGTTCACAGGCTCACCCATCACCTTATTTCTAATTCTCAGACTTCTTGTCTCCTTTTTTTGAGCAGTTAAAACTTCATTTTTTGAATAAAACATATTCCTCTCTTGTGTTCAGAGCACTTGCAACTATGTCTTTTCCAGCTGGCCCCTATCAACACAGCCTTTGAAAACTTACACCTAACAACTAATAATCTATCAAGGTACTGCTTTTCTAAAGGGAAGGGAATCATTTCTTATTTAAAAAGAACTGTGTCAAACGTGGAATCACCTCACCTTGGTAAAAATGACTATTACAAAAAAATTAAAGTTAATAAATGCCGGCTAGGATGAGGAGAAAAGATCATTTTTGCATGCCATTGAGCAGAATGTAAATTAATGTTGACATTTTAGAAAACAATATTGAAGGTCCTCAAAAATTAAAAACAAACTACCATGTGATTCAGCAATCCCACCACTGGAAAATAGCTTTATCATATCCACGAGACATTTACACTCACATGTTCAGTGTAGCACTATTTAAACTGATAAGGAGAAACAAGCCACATTGGTCAGCTGGTGGGTAGACTTTTAAAAAGTTGTCCACATGTTCAATGGAATATTATTTACCTATAAATAGAACAAACTCCTGTCATTTGTTAAACCATGGATGGAGATAGACCTTACCATGTTAAGTTAAATAATGCAGGCATGGGAAGACAAATATTGTATGATCTCACTCACTTGCAGAACCCAAAAAAATTGATCTCACAGATGTTGAAAGTAGCATGGTGGGGACAGGAGACTGGGAAAGGGAAAGGACAGAACAGGAAAATCTGGTCAGAGGGCGAGGGTTACAGGTGGTGTTGCACAGTATAGAGACTATGGATAGCAATTATCTCTCTAAGCTAGCAGTGAAGATTTAGATATTTTCATCATAAAATGATACATGTTTGAGGCAATAGTTTTCTTTGATTTAAACATTACATAACATACATGTATAGAATGTTAAACTAATATGTCCTTGTTTTTATGTAATTTTTAAAAAATAATTTAAAAATAAAAAATAAAGGAACTGTGTCAGTTGTTAAAGCAATTCTAAAATAAACCAAAGCTGTATCATTAACATTGAGATGCAAATGATGCTGACTGTAGGGAAAAATTAAAAGATTAAGTAGAGACATTATAATAATAATCAAATAATTTAAAATGTTCTCCTTGTGTCTTATCCCATGGGTAGAGTGAGGCAAGTAGCATAGGGAAGAACACTCTAAGAAGGATGTGGAAACAAAAGTAAGTGAAATATCTTGACAGGTACTAAATTTTCCAAAAAATTTATCCTGCCATGTAGCAACCATTGTTAATTTCTATCATTTTGTTTTGAGGTCATGTATTGTTTTGTTGTTTTTATGTTGGTTTGATTCTGTCTTCATTGTTGTTTTGTTAATTATTAAAATTAAAATTTTTGAAAACGAGGCTTCAAGGGTTACTAAAGATTTTAATTTAGAGGAAAAAACAGACTACATGAGCAATAATGTGTTTTTCAACCACCACATAATGTAATTCAATGACAGAGTTTTTTTCATCAAAATCCTGAAGTCCTTCTTATTAACCCAAACTTTTAAACACCAGTGCATACAGGTGTACATAAAGATAGACCATTTGAGGCCAAATACATCAAGTTCTAAAGAGAGTATAATATAGTATTTATTCATTCACCTGAATCTCTAAAGATTTTGGAAGCTTAGAAAATATCTAGGATACATTATTTTAACTCACCCTAATTCAGTCATTGAATATCTAATCAAATGATATTTAAAGCATTATATAATATAATGCAAGGAAAGGATCAGTTGAAGTAGGAAACACTATCAGAAGAAGGATATGTGGATACAATGAACAAAATATGATGGTGGGATAGCAGTGCATCTGAGAAGGGAAAGAAGAGAACAGAGAAGGGATTAATACACACTGCTCTGGACTTGAAGAGGCGCAATGGAGGCCAGTGGTCTACCGAAGGAGACCCAGACTGCACATACTAAACTTACTCTCATAGAACTCTTTTTGTTAGTTTCATGGAGTTCTTGATTTACTGCAAAAACATTTGCCTTTAGAGGGAGAGCCACTAAAACACAATGCTTTCACAGCTGTCTTGAAAATATTTTAATTTAATATATAGCAAAAAATAAATTAGTGATCTATCTTTTAGTCTTAAATGGTATTTACCAAGTGGCATTACATTGGTTCTGATTCTAATAACCTTTCCTTTTTTAACTCAAGGTCCACCTCTAAAACCCTGGCTGTAAGAACTTGCATTTGTCTTATCTGACTCTTTGCAAGTAATGCAGCCTCCATATCTTTAATTGGCTTTCAGATGGCAGCTCTGAATTTTCTGAGCATTGTTTGGTAGGTGTAAGACCGAATTTGATTAAGAGAAAAAGAAACATCTATCCATACTCAGTGTGAAAGCAAAAGTTAAACTTTAAACTCTACACACATCTTTAATATCAAGAGATATACATGCTAACATTTTGTGACATTTATTGGACATCAGCGTTGTCAAGAGTTTTGCCCCAAATATGGCATTTAGTATTTTTACATCTTAGTGTTGATCCACAATTAATATATTTTATATATTCCTGAGGATTCACACCTCTAAATACATCCAAATCTATACAGACAAACAAATATATATATATATATATATATATATATATATATATATCCCTGAACATTCATATTTTACTTTTTCAAAACCTGTCCAATTTTTGGAAATATATGTATTTAGGGATTATTATTTTCTTGTGCTATCCTCAGAGCTTAACAAGCAGAGTTTCAGAGCATCTAGGTATAATATTTTTGAATGACATGGATTTTTGCTTAATTCAAAGACTTTTTTTGCTTACTTTACCTTGTCTCATATTTTGTCTTGTCTATATCAATACATTCTTTATGGATTAATAAGTATCATAATTGCCTCAAACCCAGTATGAGGCAGAGCAATTTTTAAAGAAACAAAAGAAAACCATACCGCTTAATGTATACCGAACTTATTTAACACCTTTTTTCTCTAACACATTCAAATTTGAAACGATAATGCAAATGCAGAGCTGGTTGCAAAGAACTTCTAGTGTATCTGTAATTAACTTTAAAAAGAGCTTCCATTTTACTCCTTGATGATTTTTCTTCAAGCCAATCAAAGCTTCATATTTTTAAAAAGACTACTGTTGTCTTTCACTGCAACTATTTAAGAAAGTTAAAAGAAAAAGAATAAATTAAAAAATGTAGTCCCTATGGTTAGATGCTCACAGCCGGAGAGTAGCTATGAAATATGATTATGTTAATATATTCTGGCTTTGTTGGATCTAACATAATCCTGATGAAGAACACTAGACTTAGAATCAGGAGATCTGTGTTGTAATTTATGTAATAAAATTAATTACCCGTGTGACCTTGAACAAGTAAAACTATGAATCTCAGCACATCTTGTAAAATCACGCTGGACCACATGCTTTTCAGACTCTTACAAGTGGCAACATTTCATGAACTGTAATAATGAAAGGGAAATTATTACTCTCCAATAACGGTAAATTAAAAAGGGGACAAAGAGAGAGATTGAAAAGTCTTTCAATTTTCTGAAAATGGTAAGTTAACATCCATTATCTTAATTCTAGAAAAGGGTAGATTTACCTGAAAAAAAGACATAAGTAGTGGAAGATACCACTTTGGGAAATTTAAAAATTATATAGCAAATGATCAGCCATAAAAATCTCTGGAAAAGGATTACATGATTGACCTGGGTGGGCCTGAAGCCCCCCATTATGTTCAAAGGGATCAGTAGATAACTCAAGTATGAATATTAGCTATTCTAAAAAAATTATATATACAATAAAGTTTTCTGTCTACCAATAGAATAAATAATTGTAACTAAATATATCCCTCCTCACATTTCTCTCCCTATCAAACTGGAACTCCCAAGGATGCCAGAAAATTATGTCACAATAATATTGGACATTTGATATTATGAATAACATTTGTATGAAGTTTTTACTATCAACGTTTGTCTTCAGGTAAGATCAGATCTGGGAATGTCAAGGTATGAAGGATGAGCTCAATCTCAGACGCTCATTGGCCTGAGCTGTAATCCCGAATTCATCCCTGCTGGCGGAGAGATCATGAATGCTAGGTACTTTGAAAAACTCACTTATGCCTCAAAGGAAACAGTATTAATACCAAAGTAATATTGGCATAGAGCACTAGCACATAATACTGAAGAAAGTGGTGTCCTGAGGCTCACAGTAACATTGTCTTCTAAGTGCCCAGCACAATGCCTGGCAAAATGTGAGTGATCAATATGTACGTGGCACAGGAATTCTGACAAGTGTTAGCAGAACTGCAGCAGAGATAATCAAGCCATAAATTTGGCTGACATTCTCTCTTGTACCATTGTATAATATTCTTGGCTTGAATGGGGATTGAGTCAGTTACCTTGCACGGTTAGAAATCCTACTAAGAGTATTTATTTATGGTCATTTTTTTCTTTTCTATAGGAGTAAGTAAATCAGAAAATTATAAAAGTGAATAAGTTATAAAAATGGGCTTCCTTTTAGGGGGTTAAGCTTTGAGGACGTGGAAGGCTTTATCTTTACTTCCTCTGTAGGCAGACTGCAATCACACTCACAAAAAGATAAGAGTTTCCCTAACACAGAGCATATTTTCAGAAGTATTCCAAAGTAATCTCAATTACCCAGATTGAAGTAGTACAGCAAGACTGATTAAATCTGAAAGCTGAAAAGAAAATCTGATGCAGGCATTAAGATGTAAATAGACTGTGAAACATTAGATATCATGTCGTCAGTACATACCCTGCATACAACTTTCCCCTTACAGAAGGTCTAAATCAAGGAATTTGATGAGATTCTCACGATTTTACGTTATGTGGCACAGTTTACTTTGAGAAAGGAAAATGAAAAAGAACACAAAAACCTCAGTCTTACAATAACTAAATTTTACAAACAACCATGTAAGCATAGCAAGGGACTGCAAGTTCCAGAGAAAAATCCAAACCAGTTGACATCTTAATGTCAGCCTTGGGAGACCCTAAGGTATAAGCTCTGTCTAGTGGTTGATTAAATGGATCAAATCTCAAAATTTAGAAGCTTAATTAATCCAGCAATTCTTCACCCTCATGTGTAGAGGACCCGTCCTAGGATATTGGGCAGTATAAAGGAGAAACGAGAAGGGATGTATCTGCTTCTATTCTTTAGAGAAAGTCCAGTCTTCGCCTTCAGCTTGGATGGCACCTCCTGGCTCCAAATGCAGGCTCTGTGACTTCTGCCTCAGCCTTCTCTTCAGCTCTCTGTCATAGGCTGTTTGAGGTTGCTAGTAAAATAATTTAACTCTGTAAAATTTGAAGGAGCCACTCTGAGCCTGTCATATTTCCAGTACATAAACTAGTTTTTTATCACAATGTAAGAAATTATTGTATACTTGGTGGCTTTAAAGAAATCCCACTTATTATTTTGCAATTCTGTAGGCCTACACATGGCAGAGTGTATCAGTCAGTGTTTCACTAGAAAAGTAGGTGTAACACAGATATACAAATATATGAGAAATTACAAGATTGGCTTACTATGGCCAGCCACTAGTTGGATAAGGAAGCATGCAGAGGGCACCTGGGCACTGGAGACACAGGATTCCATTGTAGAAGACTTTAGGTTTCCATCGCAAACCTATCAACCTGCTGATACAGACTCACACAGAACACTGCAGTGAACTCCAGACCTTGGACTGAATCCTTGTGTCTCCAGTGCCCAGGTGCCCTCTGCACACTTCCTCATCCAACTGATGGCTGACCATAGTAAGCCAATCTTGTAATTTCTCATATATTTGTATATCTTGTGTTATATCTGTTTCTCTAGTGAAACACTGACTGATACACTCTACCAAGTGTAGACCTACAGAATTGTGAAATGATAAATGGGATTTATGTAAAGTCACCAAATGTACAATAATTTCTTACATTGTGATAAAAAACTAGTTAGCGTACTGGAAATATGACAGGCTGAGAGTGGCTCACTCAAATGTTACAAAGTGAAAGTTTTTACTAGCAAGCTCAAATTGTATCAACAACTACTGTGAGAAGAGAAATTTGCTTAATTTATTTGGAGAAAATGTGTCACACAAATATATGTGTATTATAAATCTGGAATTTTGATCATTATTTATTAAATATCATCAAGAAAAATACACTTACTTTTTATTTACCATGTCTTTTGCACTATCAGTGAAAAAGGTAAAGTGCCATTTTAATATCACTATTTTTTAAAATGTTAATCTATAAGCCACCTGAAATTATTTCAAGGACTGTCAGTAGTTTGAGAACTGCACATAAAAAGTGTTGGTTTTTGTTTTCTTCTTAATATCTTGTGGAAAGCAAGATAACACCAAACTGATTAGATTCCACCCTCTCCCATTTTGTACTGGGAGATCCAGCTCTCTCCTCCAGCTTTTGTACTGCTACAATTAATCAGGGTCACATCTCCTATACATGGGGCTGAAAATCTAGGGGTAATAGTTTCAGAAAGGGAGGCGCATAAACCACAAACTACACAAGAGTTTGCCTCATTGTGCCTTGGGATTTGTTTATGCTGCCGTCCAGCATGACTCAGAAGGAGGGGTGAGCACTTGAGCCATTACCCACTGTGCAGCACACGCCATGGTATCACGGCTTGCCCCATGATTCTATTTCACCCTGACATATTTTTAATTGTATTTAGTCCTTGTGAACTTTAAATTTTGTGATCTGTAGATTCTACTCATAAATATTGGAATACTGAGTTTTTCCAGATATCATGAAGTCTGATACAAATCTCAAAACTGATGTTATAAACTATGTAAATATTACCTACGCCCAGTAGGGGAGAGAAGACGTATTTTATAACTTTTGCAATTCATGTTATTCACTGAAGTGTCCCTTTGAGCCTATGTTCTAAGTATATCTTTATTCAAAAATGGCAAAATACTTTTACCTTAAAAAATATACCCAAGTGTCAATTAATAGCATTCAGTTTTGCCTTGACATGGATTGATCCTTAGCAATGACTGTAAAATGATTACAAGATGAATGTTTATCCTTCTGCATTCACTATTATTTCTACTGTTATATTAGGCTTCAGTATGAAAGTCACTAACAATAATGGTCATGAAATAATTCACATGCATGAGAAGACTATAAAGTGGATGAAATAGGAATTCTCAAATTCTTGTAATGAAAAAGTCTTTGAGAAATAATAGGAAAGAGAAACAAAATACATGACCGCTTAATAACATTACTTGTATATCTTCAAACACAGAGATTCTATCACTTGGCTAATATATATTTAGTGAGCTGCCACTCAGTGCATAAACTAATTATGTGACCTATAAAAGCAACAAACAGTCCTGCTTTTCTTTTTATTCACCTCGTCTCTATAAAAGATGTCATGTTAATGTATCACATCCCAGGAGCCAATTGCTTCAACTGAGCTTTGAGGTTACTGTAATTCTACTGAGCAATCTGCTCAAGCCTGCTTTATTTTATTTGACTTTTAAACTGTTTTTATTTCATTGCAATCAAGCTTATATATTATGATGCATATAACAAAATCTAGACATTTTACATTGGAAGTTTCAGTGATATTCAGTAGATTTATAAAGTGGTAAACTACTATTGCCATCTAGGGACAAGCATCTCCATCACTTTGCATTCAAACAGCTTTGTTGTGGTGTGATTGACTAAAGGAAAAAAACTTCCACATACTTATTATATAAGTTTGGTAAATGTGGCCAGATGTATATGTACAACCATAGTACTTCAGCTGTAACCAAAGTAATAACAATATCTACCCTCTTTGGAAAGTTTATCTGTGTCCTTTTTTACGGAGGTTAAGACTTAACAGGAGATGTGCTTTCCTCACAATTTTTAAACTTATTTTATGAAAAAAGTAAAAAATTTCATGACAAGATGAAAGATGAATAATAATCATTAATACATTGCATATTATTATCATCTTTAAAGTAGTTACTGAGGGGCTGGGGATATAGCTCAGTGGAATAAGCGCCTGCCTGGCAAGCTCAGGGTCCTGAGTTCGATCCCCAGTACCGCCAAAAAAATAAAAAATAAAGTAGTTACTGAGAACATAATCTATGGGCACAAAAATTTCTCCAATTGGTAATAGCACCAACTGTCCTTTTCTATGAACTGTCCTTTTCTATGAACCGAGAGACATTAATAGTATAACTGACTTGCATTTTTCTTCCTTTTCCCTTCCTTTCCTCTTTCCCCAGTTCTAGTTCCTTTTCCTCTTTAAACGATTTCTTCCTTTTCATAAAATCGAATATACATGTTAAACCTTATTTACTCTTTCAGTTTCTCACACCATGGAGAGAATATGATGTTTATACATGTGAGTCTGATTTATGTCACTTATGAGTATGGCCTCAAGTTGCATGCATTTACCTATAAAAGTCTCAAGTTTATTCTTCTTTATGACTGAGTAGTACTCCATTGTATATTCATTCCTCATGTATGAACATCTGCAAACAACCTAAATTTCTTCACGCATTTTAAGTGCACCATGCCATGTCTTTATGTCTAACATGATATTGTAATGCAAATCAATAGAACTGATTTATCTTGTATAGCTTGTAGAGCTTGCTTCCTTTGTTTCAAATTCTCACTTCCTAGTCACACATCTGAAGTGATTTTCAAACATACAAATTTCACACTTCATCTGAGGTTTATCCAAATTGATGTTTACTAGTTTATACTTGCTAATACCACCCACACTCCTTTTGCTGTATTTAAACCACTGGTGCAAACTGTTATTTGCATCTATGGAAGCCAAAGACAGATGCCATAGGGATGTTGGTCTGGCTAAACACTGGAAAGTTCATTAGACATAAAACCCCTCCACCAGCACTAAAACAGTGTTCAGCACTGAAAATATTTGACCATGTGTAAGATAGTCCCATAAAATTATTTTCATCGTGTATATCAGAAAGATAACATTATTTTCCACTTGCCATTTATTGAGGATTGAACTAAACCATGTGTGAAAATGCTTTGCAGTTGCAAAACATTGAGTGACCGTGAGTGGGAATCTGATTCTTCTGTTCATCCTTTGCTGGATTTTGTTTTCCCCTTGAGGTCCAACTGTAGTCTTTTCGTGGACCTCTCCTCCTCACTTAAAAATTATGTGCAGTATAAGAACAGGTACATTATAAACAGAAAATGATGACACCCCAATTCCACCTTTTGAGTCTGAATTTTTCCTCAGAAGTTCATATCTGCATATCCGGTATCTGCTGTATTCTATGTAGCCCATTTATTTATCTCTTCGTGAACAACTCAAAATTGAAATACTATTTTTTTCAATTACCGTACAATTCCCATCTCAGCAGAACTTCATCCTTCCACTTACTAAGACAAAACAAAATATCTTTAACCTTTGAGATTCTCTTTTTCTCACTTCATAAAAGTCAAGACACTCTGCCGCCATTGTCTTCAAAATGTATTTAGAATTTGAAAACTTCTTACTGCTCATACTTACCTAGGCTATCATGATGAGTCACTAAGCTGGCTGAGTGTTCTCTGTTTCTTCTCGAGCCATCAGAAATCGGTACTGGCTGAAGCTACACAGGGACCCCTTTGTAAAAGTAATAACACTTGTTCCTTTGTGCGGAAACTTCCTCAAATTCCAGTCCCAATCAGTAAATTGTGAATTCCTTACAGTATCTTAGTTGCTTTGTACAATCTTATCAGGCAACCTTCCAAACCACAATCATTTTTGTTTACTTTTTCCACTTCCTTTACACTCTTTCTTACAATACCCGAATGAATTGCTCCACATCTCTATTAGGAAGCTGCCAAAAATTCTTCCTTCTCAGTTAATACTTCATTCACAGCTACAATTAAACTGATCTCCCATAAAACATGTAATTGGTTCCTTATCCTCATTTTCGCCTTCAGCTTTCCATAATTGCATTTATAGTCAACTAATATACTTCATTTATACTCTGTCTCATTCAGGTAGAATGTAACATTCAGGAAACCAGGGATTCAGTCAGTTTTGTTCATTGCTGTGTCCCCAGTAGCTACAAGGGTTTCTGCTGCATCATGAACAATTTCAAATGAAGGAAAGAGCGGATGAGCCAAATTTATAAAGAAGATACAGCTCACATATTCCAAGTAAATATCAGATTACTTCTATCCTAGGTATTTTACTAAAAGGTTGTTCAGTTCTTTTTTCAGAGTTTTAGTAAGACCAACATGACGAAAGGTGAACAAAATTGGGCACCAATTTACAAAGAAAATAGCAGTAATGAATGAAGCCTATTCACACGTCTTTGTGAAAGATAGATTTGCATAAGTTTGAATTTGGCTTTACATAAAGCTGAACGTGGTCTGGTGATATTGGAAATCCTCAGTGAAACAAAAAATTCTGTGCAGGAAGCTGCTTTCCTTAATTTTCCAGTAAAATCCAGAACCTATTAGAAGTGAAAACAAGAAGCGACTTGGGTATGTATAAAATCAAAGCATATATTCTAAAGTTTTGCTGGATGTTAAAAGCTTACAGAGTCATTTAGAAATGTAAGACATGATAGTATATTTCATTTTCTTATTAAATTCCTTCTCAGCAATTCTCTTAAACACATATAGATACACATATAAGTATACACTATTACTTATTTTAGCCAGTGGCAAATGAAATTCTTGTTTTCATCTTTCTTAAATTTTGTCTATTTAAATAACAAATTTAGGGGGCTGGGGATATAGCTCAGTAGAATAAGTGCCTGCCTGGTAAGCACAAGGTCCTGAGTTCAATCCCCGGTACTGGAAAAAGAAAACCAGAATAAAAATTTTACTATTTTTCTTCATACAAACTTCACAAACCCTTCAAATATATGTTTAAAGATTATACATAAATCTTATTATTTTGATATAGCACTAGTCATAAAGATGTAAACATAGATTTCTACCCATTCAAAGCAATTACAATTTATAAACATTACTTCAGAAATGTTAGATTAGAATTTCATTTTCTGATATGAATATAGAATGATACTTTTCCTTCTATGGAGTAAAATATAAAATAATTTTTATCACTTAGAAAACTACAAAAGATTTCAATTATGTGATCAAAGTTAGATTAAAAAGTTTTCACCTAGGAAAACAACTTTATAAGACAATAGATACAATAAAGCATCATGATGGTAAAATTTGAAAATTTAAATGAATCAAATAGTTTGTATGATTTATAAGCCACAATCATAAAGATTATATAAATAAAATATTAAAGGAACATTAAAAACTAGAGAGTTTAATTGCTCTACATTGAAAATTTATAAAGAAATTAATCTAGTTTAACTATGTGCTAGAAAATACAGTCATATTAGAAAAATCATTAAAATAACTGTTTTCATTGTATAATATTAACTGAAGGCTTTTGCTCAAAATGAAAGTATAATATTATAAACATCAAAGTGCAAAGTAATATTAGAGCCATATAATAATTTTAAAACAAAATATTATTCTCTTTTGAGCCTGTCAGAGTGCTGAAGCCCAAGTGAGGGGACCAAGCAGCCTAAGGTAGGGGTTTCTTCCAGGAGAAAAGGAGCATGAATACTAACTCACCTGGAGAGTCAGGAGAAAAACCACACCTCAATTCAAGCAGGCAAGAAGAATTGAGCTTTGTAAGAAATTGCTCAATATTGAGCACAAGCTGCTGAGACAGTAGCGAAACTGCAGACGATACATGATCAAGGGGAAGTACTATCCACTTCTAAGCTCTTCTCTATGACCCCCTGGGTGGCCATAAGAAATGGTGATGGTGGGGACAAGACTGAAGAAAGCCTTCTGGGTGACGCAAGTCTGGAGGGGGGCTTGGCCACGAGCACAGGAAATAATGGACCCGCACAGAGGCCCTAGAGAGGAAACTGTAAGCCACCAAGCAAAGGGGCAAACTTGGGTTTCCCAGAGTACATTGAAGAATCATTGCAGCTGCAATAAATGTGAGAGGAAAAAATTTAACTTACAAATCAAGAATAAAATATTAAGATTAAAAGAATGTAAAACAGTAGTCAAAATTTGTTTAAAATAAATTAAGTGATGCTTAAATGATATTTTGTAGCATTATCATGCTTCTATTAGGAAATAAGTTCTTATGTTATAGGAGCTACATGTATTTTGTAATAAATGTAAAAAGGAGAACAAAAAAATCTACACACCATGGAAAAAACAATCAAGGTCAGTAAAATTATGACTGTGAAACTAGACAGTATTAGGTCAATGACATTGCAAATAGGGACTTTGAAAGCAAGACATTCAATTTTTCAAAAAATATGAAAGAGTATCAATCCACATATTACAAGCATTAAAACTATATAATACAAGAACTTTTTTATTTTAAAGAGAAAAACAAAATAGAATTCGGAATAAGATAATAGGAGAGCAACAATAATCAATACAGTGCATATTGTTATCTTCATAGTAGTTACCAAGAGTGTAAGACATAGGCATGAAACACCGTCCACAGCATATTAGCACAAACCTTCCTTTTCAATGAATTAAGTGAAACTGGCAGTAGGAGTATCTTAAAAATTTTGTAGACATATATTTGTTTTCCATTGCTTCCTTTCCTTTCTCCCTGTCCCGGTTTCTCTCTACTTTAGAATATTTTTTTCCCATTTCACAATATCTACTGTATATTTTGGATCTTATCTACTCTTCAACTTCCCACATTAATGAGACAATACCATATTTGCACAGGTGAGTCTGTTATTTCACTTTGTGAGTATGGTCTCTAATTACATCCATGTACCTATAAAAATGTCAAGTTCGTTATTTTTTATGGCTGAGTTGTACTCCATTGTCTACAAATGCCACATCGTTTTTAATTCATTCCTTTGTTGATGGGTATTTAGGTTGTTTCCAAGATGTAGCTATTACAAATTGTGCTGCTATAAACATGGGTCCACATATATCACTGTGGTATAATATTTTTAATTTTCCTGGGAAAATTCCAAAAGGGGAATAGCAGATGCAGCTCCAAACACAGTCAGCCACCTTATCTTGGACAAAGGAGCCAAATATGTTCACTGGAAGAAAGATAGTCTTTTTAACAAATGGCAATGGGAAAACTGGATTTCCACATGTTGAAGACTAAATTGAGACCCATATCTCTTTTAGTGCACTAAACTGAAGCCAAAATTGATCAAAGATCTAAATATTAAAATAGAAACACTAAATCTACTGGAAGAAAAATTACATAGAATTCTTGAAGACATAGTGTAGGCGTAGACTTCATGAACGAAACCCAAACCACTTGAGAAATATTACAAAGAATCAACAAATGGGATATATAAGTTTACATAAAGTCCTAATGAATTTACAAAAACACTCATAATAATTTGTGAGACTGCATTATTGAAGATCAATATGAAATTCAAATATCTTTTTTATTTGTAGGAAAAATTAGAAATTTTTACATAAAAATTATGTTAAATTATAACCAAAAGAGTTAGGATTGTGGTCTAAATTTAAATATCTAAAATTGTCAAGATTCTGAAAGAAAACATAGATAAAAGTGACTTTGAAAGTACTTTTTAGGGATCAAACCAAGAGTGTGATTCACTGAGAAAACCCAATAAGATTAACTTCTTTAAACCTTAAACACTTGAAGACAATTGGCTCTTTGAAAGCCACTGATAAGAAAATGAAAATGCATATATGGGAATGAAATATTTCCAAATCATATACATACGATTTCTATCTATACTATAAAACTAAATGTAAAAACTCAATTATAATAACAGGTACACATTCACACACAAAGCCCAATAAATAAAAGAGTAGGCAAAATATTTTGATAGATCATAGAAGAAAAAGAGCTCATGCAATAAAATTCTCAATGTCATTAGTCATTGTGAAAATAAAACTTATAATCACATTTTGTAAAAGGGATTGGTCTTTTCTTTAAAGGTAACCACACATTTGCCATAGTTTCAATCAGTCCTGTTTCTTGTCCCTTACCAAAGAAAAAATGAAAACACAGATGTACATGTTTATAGCAGCTGTATTCATAACTTCCAAAAAACAGAAGCATCCTTCAGCTATTGAGCACAGAAGCTGTGGGAGAACGATACGAAAGAGAATGAAAGCAATGGCGAGAAATGAAAGCCTGGCCCGTCCATCTCGGTATATTCGTACATGCACATGACTATATGTACATGAATCCTGGGAGAAGATTGTGTTGAACATAAATTTGATCACATCCTTCCTCTTATCATTGGCAGTCACCCCTGTGTGAAGCGATATGGAAGAAATAGATCTGCAGTGGTACATTGAAATAGTCTTGTTGAAATAGAGATGACGGAATGACTATATAAGAATATGTGTATGGACACAAAGTTTGTATATAGGTGTTTTCTTTCTCTTATTAAAAATTTATCTTTCACAATAATATGACAAATGCTCAAAACCTTTAAGGAAAACTGGTATAATTGTCTGAATGGCCTTAGGAAAATTCCCCTCTAGTCGCACTGGAAGCCTATTTTTGGATGTTTGGTATTTATTAACTATTTACTTTCTGTTTAATTACTTATATAATAAAGATATGTCTTAATGCACAGTGAAGTTTGATTAAATGCTGAATTTAATATTGTATTCTGCTTATGGGAGCATAAGGACATTAAGTAGGCTTATATGTTAACATTTAAAAAGTATTTTCACACATTCAGCTTCCTGCAAGAAATTGAGACAAAATGAAAAAACAAAGGTGACTTGCATTCTGCATCTGTGTGATATATAAGGTATGGTGCTTATATGTGTATGTATATATATTATTTTTTGAATATGCAAAAAGAAATGAAATTGCTGCAAAATGTATAATGTTAATTTTTAAATTCTCGAGTCTGTTCAGGTTTGACTTACAGTGGGTACCAGCAACTGGATCACAGAAAGCTGAGCTCCCAGAGAATGTAAGTGCAGCTCAGCTGGACCCAACGAGAGTTTACTGTTGCTTTACACAGAGCATAGCAGTAGTTATCTGAAACACATTACAGTGCATAGAGAGACACACAACTCTGGCAGGAAGTAGCCTTAGGAAATCACTAAAAAGCCTTGCGAAAATAAAATTCAATTTCAGAGAAATCCACCAAATCACTAGAATTTCTTTTTTATGATTTTCTAGAAGAATACTACCAGTGAATTTTGACAGTGGAACTTAATGTTCATTGAACAACTCATTGTTAAACAGAAGGTAAGTAAAATTATTTCACTTAAAATACATTCACAAGGACTCTGGAATTTGGGTCATAATAACTTCATTTAATGAGGAGACCCAAAGCCCTGAGACTCTAACCTGTGGAAATTCACATGACCCAAAACCTGTTAAATGAATGCATACAGTTCAAAACTGAGCTTCTACTAATTCCACCCAGTGATTTCCCTCTCATAATCATATACCATGTATCCATTTGTTGCAGTTCGTGAAAAGTTTATATAGTGCTATGACATGGCATTCCAAAATTTATTGGTGCTCAGAGTGTGTGGGGCATCTGAAAATCCCTAACTGTACCAAAATTCAATTTTTTAGGGTAAATAATTTGTATGACTTCTTTAAAGAAATAGATTTTTAAATATTAAATGTATACAAAGCTATCATAACACAAATTGAAAAGTGAACAAGACAGGAGGTCATGACATTTACAGAATAATCCCCGCCCTTGTTTAAATTCTTGCAGAAGTCACTGTTGGTGAAGTGCTGGGAACACAATATGTACTCAAGAAATTCCGGAGCCGTTAATGTTTCATTAGCCTCAGTCTTCCTTGAAATTGAATTGGCTGCTGCCTCAGTTACTTTTCTCCTATAGCTGAGACAAAATTCCTGAAGCTCAGAATGAAGGAAGGAAAGATTATTTAGCTCAGTTTGTGGAGGTTTCAGTCAGTACTTAGCTGGCTCCAGGGCAGGGTGGCACATAGCAGAGGGTAACAGATCATGGAGGCCTAGAAGACAGCAAAAGCAGTAAGAGCAAAAGGGGGGTGGGCAGCAGCGAAGAAGCCTCTCTTTCCCATCCTTGTATTGTATGCAACCTGCCCCAAATGGGGTGTGGCACTCACACCCATAGTCCCAGCGCTGGATCATGGATCAATTACAAACTGTAGAAGCTTCCCCATGACTGCGTAAGGCTTTGGGGAGACACCTAGACAGAAATCACAACAGCTGCTCAGAGTTCCACATTGCTTAAACTGTGGAAAATACATTTTTAAAGGAGAATATTAGAAACCATTTAGCTTTACACATCCAATGTCACACCCATGGGGTTGAATGAGAACTGAGTAACATCACCAAAAACGTTGTATTGCCTAAAAATATAAACTCTAATTAAAATTTCTGCAATCTTGTTATTAAAATAGCCATTAATAACCACTAAAATAACAATATAATAACCATTGTTAATTTCCTATCATCTTATTTTGAAATTCTGTATCATTTTTGTCTCTTTTTTTCATCTCTTTAAAATACAATAAATAAATAAAGCCAATCAGTAACAAGTTCATTTCAACTAAAAGGGCCCTGCACTGGAAATCCTTCTGAAATAATTCAGTATTCTTTACTTTGGGGGTGTTTGTATAGGCAGAAATAGACAAGTTAACATCAGACATTAAAAATAGATTTAAAGCAAAGTAAAACATATAGCCTTGTAAAATGACTAATAATGTTTGTGGATGCAACATAAGGATAAGAAAAGAAGCATGTTATTTTTACCAAGCTAAAGAATAGTGAAGGTTGTAATAACTGGCATTAGATGTTAAGTCCAGGAATTTCACTAAGGTATTTTCTCACAAATTGAGATGAACCACGTAATAGAATCACAGTAAATAGAAGTTCTGCCATTAGTTGTTGCTTGTGAAGTGGGGCGGTTCTGCTGGAGAAAAGTCAGTACCCAGAATATATGTCATTTAAATAACTTGAGAACCTGGTGTGAGCAAATTCAGGACAAATTTTCTGATATTTATGTTTTTTTCATTTTGTTTCTCAACTTTTAGCAAGCCAACAAAATTAAATACAATGATACCTATCATGTGTACCCTTTAGGAAAGTGAAAGCGTTCTTATTTCTAGGAAAGCTTAACTATATATAGATTTGCCCTTACTGATGGAATTATGGGTAATATATATCCATTAAAAAGTTTTGAGTGTACATAAAAAATTAGCTGCCCTAGAAGAAAACATAGGGTAGAGCTCCTTCACTTTGGCCTAGGCAGTTATTATTTATACACGGCGCAGGCAGCAAAGGCAAAAAGAGGCACATGGGATTGCATCACACTAAGACGCTTACTTACACAGCCACTGAAACAATTAACAGCACGAAGAGGCAAACAGCAGAACGAAAGAAAATATTTTCAAACTATGTCTGGTAAAGAGTAAAATTCAGAATGAAGACCTCACAGAACTCAATCGCAAGGAGACAAAAAACCTAAGTAAAAAGAGGGTGAAAAGGAAGCACATAAAACAGTCCACGAGCACAATGAAAAGTGTTTGTCACTAATCAGCAGAAACATGCAAATGAAATTCATGGCGGGAACCTCTCACCTGTGGGAATAGCTATTATCAAGCGCACAAAAGCAACAAATGTTGCCAAGCATGTGGAGAAAGAGAACTATCACACAATTGGTGGGAATGTAAATTGTGGTGTCCATTATAGAAAATTATACAGAGATTCTTTCAAAGCATTAAAATACAGTTATTTTCCCACCTAACAGGACTATTTCTAGGTGTATATGTCCCAAGGAATGGTGTCAGTATCGTGAAAGGATATCTGTGTTTCTATATTCATTATGGTATTTTTCACATAAGCAAAGATATGAAAAAAAAATCTTAGTGTCAATCAACAGATGATTAGATAAAGAAAATGTGGTATTTGTATACAGTGGAACAGTGTTCAGCCTTCAGAAAGAATTCTTACTATTTGTGTCAACAGGGATCAGCCTCACTAGGGTTTGTCCCATGTATTAGAAGCTTCCTTCCTGTTGTAGCAATGTTAGAGGTGGTTAAAAGCAGGCCCGAAAGACATTAGGGACCCTGCCTTTGTAAAGGATTAAGGTGGTTCTTCTGGGACCACTGGTCCTCATGAAAATTGTTACAAAAGAAGCCAGCCTGGCTCTTCCCTGTGACTCAGACCTTTTTTCTAGCAATATATCTTTCATGCAAATTATCTCACAACTATCGTGCTATCCACCATGGTATTTTACAGCAAGGACATCCTTGCTCAAGCTGAGCCATTGGATTTTTAGCTATTGGATTTTTTAGCCTCCCAAACTGTAAACTCAAATTACCTCTTTTCTTTACAATTACCCAGGCTTGATAATTTCATTACTGTAAAAAAAAATACTGTACTACTACAAACCTGGAGGAGGTCTAAGTGAAATGAGCCAGGCACTGAAAGACAAACTATGCGCGATCACCTCACTTCCGTTCAGCTGTTCCCTATGTTCGCTGCCTAGTTTTTCGACTCCCAGTTTTTCCTCTCTCAATTTCTGTCATCTTATGTTAGTGACAAATACATAATATACAATTTGTAAGAGAAATATAATCTATTTTATTTTAATTAATACGGTCTTCCTTAGGAGCCCCATCCCCTGGGCCCTTTGCTGTAGTGTTCCACGATCTCTTATTTATATACCTTGTGATGCGATGGGTTCAGAAGGTAGAAGAAAGCTAGACTTCTAGTTTGAATGCTAAAGAGATAAAGGCCAGTTCTTCCTGCACACAAGGTAGCTGATCCAGTGAAAAAGATTAGATTTCGCTATTATCTTTCTAGTGGGTAACAGGACAGTGGTGTCACCACCACTTTTTCACTTCAACTAAAACTTACCAAGATAACATGCTCTGGAATTTTTCTCCTCTTTTAGTTGATCATTAGGGAATCTTCCCATGAACCTAGGTGTAAACTGAGATAGGAACACTTGTGCTTCTGTAGCAGGGAACTTGGCTCTGTAACTTGCATGAATGTTTTGATCCTGCTTTGGCTCAGTTCAGAAGTGCCTGTTTCATTGTACGATACACTGTTCCAGAGCCCACTGGTGTTGTGCCTTTGCAGATCAGACATAATGTCTCATGATGGGTTAATTCCTAATAAATGCCCCTCAGTTGGGACGTGATTTTGAATTCTGCCACTCCCACTGCCCCAGTAGCAGTTTAACATTCTAGCCTTGGTCCAGAGCCAGGGGAGTTGATATTGCAATTCCTAAACAAAGCTTCCTGCAAACTCTGCATGATATTTTACCTACTACTGGTGAAGGTGATTTCATAGTATAGGAACCAAGTATTAGGGTAACTTCCACCTAAGCTTCTAAACCTTACGCTGCTCTGTGACCCCCAAAATCAGGAAGATAGTTGTGTCTACCAGTATATAGGTCAGATTAATTTTCATCTGGAAAACACCATTTCCAGAACATACTTAGCTATCCTCTGTGCAGAGGCCATGATGAAACATGAATACAATATTTCATCCTCTACTTTGGAGACAATATTTTACTGTACCTCTCATCAATACCTCCTGATTGTTATCATGTTGAAATTCTACAGTTTGCCTTCCAGACTCAGAGCACATACACCTTACAAGTTCTCTATGTCACTACATGTGGTTTCTTTGTATTCAGTCTAAGGCCATAGATTAACAGGGCATTCTGCTGGGTACTTATTCAATCAGTCCACACAAAGGGTAAGAGAGTTAATATATTCTTAAAGCAATGTGGAAGTGTATGTTCTTGTCTGTTCCATATGAATCCTGCTCCTGGTCCTCTTTTCCCATTAGAATTCAAAACCATGTATTCACAACACTGTTATATTCCCTATACTGTACTATATTAATCTACTCTAGCAAATAGGCCATATCAAGCAGCTACAGAGAGGACTAGCCTTTGTTGTGACAGAGTTCAGGACAAATATCTTGCAGTACCCACCTGATTTATAGCTCTGAGACAGAGACTCAACTGGGAAGGACTACATCTAACCTTGCAATCTGTAGGCAATTTAGATGGTGCTATGGTTTGCACCTACATGTGACTCCAAAGCCTAGTGCTCTTATAGGTGGGGCTTTGGGAAGGTGGTTGGATTATGCAGCATCACAGCTGATTTCCTGGTAGGAGCTGGGGTCTGGTTAGAAATGGCTCACTCAGAGCATGACTTGGCAGAACATATCTGCCTTCCTGACTCTACTTTGCTCTTTGCTTCCTGGCTTCCCTGACAGGAGCAACTTTTCCTCTACTCTGTTTATCTGCCATGCTAGACTCCCTTGAAGCCAGTGGATCATGGACAGAAAGTGTGAGCCACCGTGGGCCTCTCTTCCTTTAAGTTGTGGGTATGTAGTATAAGTCCCAGTGAAGAAGCTAAGACATATACTATGTTAGTGTTCCTGTCTGTGAGACACAATACTCAACATTCAGAACTTAAAGAAGGAGAGATTTAATTTGGCTTATGGTTTCAGATGATTTAGCCCATGGAGACTAACTCCAAGGCAGAAATACCATGATAAAATAGCAACACAAGGAAAAGCCACTTAGTTCTGCTGCCAGGAAGCAGAGCTAGGGAAAAGTGATAAAGTGGAAGGGGTAAAGGACCGGGTATGGACCTCGAGGTCATGTCTCCAGGATCCACCCAAACGCTCTTGGCAATATGTTCCACTAAATTTCCAGGTGTTTCTTAATCCAATCAAGTTGACAAATAAAAATTGTCCACCACAGGTGGGAGGGTTTTGACGTCTCCCACATACTTCCCTTTGTGAGATGACCATTTCTGATCAATCCCTTTGGCCAGAAAAAGGTGTTTTCATCGATTTCACTTTTCCCTTTCCACCATATTTCTTACCTCACAGGCCAAGGGAGCAATGTGCCAGACTAAGTATGGCAATCCCAACACTGCACTCCAGGAGCTCACAAATGAACACCCAGGGGCCCACAGACACTGTGTATCTTTTTATATGTCCTCGTTCTACCAATGATATCATAGTAATGTTTCAGAATGCTACATGTCAATAGCAATTCAAATTCAACAGTCCTTGAAATGCTTCCACATTCTTGTCTTCCTAATGTACTTTTATTTGAGTAAATATCTGAAAACAATGTCTTCATATTTGGTAAGACCTAGCATAAAATGAAAATGTAGGGTCTCTTATTCAAAAAGAAGGAAAGTACCTTTTTCCTTTCTGCCATGCTCTGGCTCCTCTCCCTCCCCGTCTCCTCTCTGCTCTCTCCCGTCTCCCCTCCCGCTTCCCCCTCCCTCCTGTCTCTCTCTCCCTCCCTGTAATGATGACTTTTATCTGCTTTTCAATATGACTTTCCTCAGACATAAGGATGCTTATCAAGTGAGTGCAGACCCTCACCCTTTAATGTTCCTTTGCCCAGCCAGGAGGACCTGCGCTTGCTCCTCCAATCAAGGGAAGAAATAGCTTTTGGAGGGAGTGCACGGTGAACTAGTCCCAGGGAGCAGGGAGCAGAGTGGGTGGTGAAGGGATGGGAGACAGGACCAAGCATAAATTGAAGCTCCAAATTCTTGACAGATACTCCTTTATTCTTTTATACGCACCTCCCACAAAACATAGATTAAAAGATCAAATTATTAAGAATTTCAAGAAGGAAATTTTAGGGCAATAAATGTATCAGTTATTTTCTGTACACAGAGCCTGGTCTTAATAAACTGATGTTTCTGCCAACAAGTTATTCCTGCTGGTAGGTTCTTTTGGGGAAAAACTCAGAGCTGTGTATGAATATTTGCTATGGTATTGCAGGGTTCTTCCTTATATAAATCCAGGCTTCTCTTCTGTGAGTAATTCTGGGCCGCAAACTGCCTGCCTTCCATTCCTCAGCACGTACATATTGGCACTATGCGGGATGACAATACCTTTGCCCAGGTGCTTATTGTATTCAATCAACCTCTCTCTGTGGCCTGGTTCCTAAGCTGAAACTCCAGCTCTGCAATCCATACAATAATCCTATCCTTCTAACTTCTGGTGACTAAGTCCCAGTGACTTGTATTATTTCAGGGGTCTGTTATCTATAGATTATTTAAAGTTTTGTTTTAAAGAGAATTAAAAAAAGAACAAGAGCAAAATAACAACATAGACCAAAAAAAAAATGTAAAAACAATTAAAATGATACAGCACTTCAAAACAAAATGATAAAAATTAATAGTGGTTGTTATATTACATATTATTGTCTTCAACAAAGTTATTCAGATTACCAGATGTAAAAATGCAAGATTGATCAAACCATTAAAGAGAGTAAAAAAATAAATAAATAAAAACATTAGAAACAATACAGTTTCACTAGACAAGGTGGTAGGAATTCACCAATTATTGTTGTATTGCATATTGTTATGTTCAAATTAGTTGTTCAGATTACCAGCATACAAAATTGGCCAAAATATTTAAGCATTAACTGTTTGTTAGGTTTTCAGCTCAGAAGAAGGAGCAAACAACTAGGAAGGATAAAGATCTTTACTCCGGCACGGAGAGGAAAGAGCTGCGTGCAGCGCAGGGCTCCTCTGAAGTAGACAAAGGAGGCTGGGGGTTTATGAGGACTCTGGCTAGAGGCGGAGCTTGAGAGGTGCACTCAGTGAGGCATGGGAGCTGACTGGGGCTTCCCCTGCACATGCCATGCTGGAAGGGTGAGAGGAAGTTGTACACAGGGCTGAAGGGAGAAGAAGGGGGGAAGGAGGAAGTGGTCATTTAGAAGATAGGCTGTTCCTTTTGGGCTTCAGCCACGTCAGACCAGAACCACAATGACTCAGCAATTCACATTCGGGCAGGAACCTGTCACTATTCTTTTCAACAAACCAGTAGACATCAGCAGTACAGTTATCCCTGATGTATATTTATTTATTTGTTTATCTTCTTTCTTTCTTTTTGTCCTTTCCGTCTTCCCAGTTGTTCTTGCCTTTGAGCAATTTCTATCCTTTTCATGATATCTACTGTACATTTGGGGTTTTATTTACTCTTTCATGTTTTTACACCATGGAGACAATATGATGTTTACACATGTGGGTTGGATTTATTTCAGTTATGAGTACGGTCTCTAGTTGCACCCATTAACCTATAAAAGCCTCATGTTTATTTTTTATAGCTGAGTAATACTCCATTGCATCACATCTTTTTTTATCCATTTCTCAATTGATGGGCATTTAGGTTGTTTCCAAGATTTAGCTATGACAAATTTTGCTGCTATAAACATGGGTGCACATTCTACAAATAATTTAGTATTAATGATATCCATAGTATTGGTTAACAATTATGTTGTTACTACCTTCAAGCTTGGTTATATAATGCCCTCTCCTGCTCTATAGCCCTGAGTTATGGAAGAGACTTACTATTGTCAGGATGTGCTCTCTTTACAGTTCTTCTAGAGAGCAAATGATCTAGATGTCAAAGTACATCTGTTTGCGTGGACTGACAATGTGTAGGAAATGTTGTGGTAATGTTTTTAAGTGCATTTCAAGCCCTCTTAATTTCTCTTTTAGGCTGGCCCTCTTCTTACAAAAGAAGCCTGAACTATACAGCATATTATTTTCCTGGTGTTCTCTGAATTATGCATTTCTTGTCCCACAGCAAATGGTGACTTCTGCAAGGATTCCTGTGGAATATAGTCATTGGTAAATTTGTGCTGTCTCCTTACTCTCATTTTCACATCTCTGGAAATCTTACTCAGTTTTTTCCATACTTGGCAAAGAAACTCTAGCATTCAACCATACTTAATAGAAGCCAGCACATTTTTTATGCACTTGAAGGAGCAATCTTACAATGAGTTTGGAACATTTCTTGGACTTCTAGAAGCCTTCAAGATAAACACTTTCCAATAAATAAAACTTTATCTTATCAGGTAATCCAGCCCCTTTGTTCTATCACTTTAAGAATCCAGCTCCATGCCTGTTCCCCAGAACCATGTCCACATACTGTAGCTACGTCTTTCCTCCTCTTTGAGATTTAATTCCTTTTTTCTCTTACAGAGCTCCGTGTGTGCCTATCGAGATGCCCATAAACTGGACAACAGGGAAATGGGAGTGCTCCCTAATGGTTGAACCCTCTCTTCAAGTCAAGGAAGTAGCGGTAATTAGGAGAGGTACGGCACTTCTTCCTTCTCAGATGTTCCAGAGATAGCGGTTAATTAAAAATGTCTCCCAGTATGTATGCAATGTTCCTTTTCTACCTATATTGCAAGTAGGGCCCTGATCTTACTCTCACAGACATCTTTGCCTTCATTTAACACATTGTACTCTAGAGTACAGTAGCTTTATTAAGTTCGGCCTGCTTCTTAGTTTCCCTGTAGAAAGGAAGAAATTTTTTTCTAAATTGCAGGGCCCCTCTGGCTTTGACACTCGTTTTCAATTGCTCATTAATTCTTAGGGCCTTTTTCATCTTTATCTAGGTGGAAATGGCCCTTGGCAATGGCTTCCTGAACTCACTGTGTTCCTTATTATTCTTTGTCTATACTTTTTAAAAAGGACAAATTATGCCAGCTAATGCCTTCCTTCCAACAGTGCATCATCTCAGTTCACCATCAGTGACAGTTTTAACGACTGAAGTGCCACCTTCAGCCTGGAGCTCTTATCTGAGCTCACCCACCACTTTCTAAGTGATGAGGCAGAGTGACTTGGCCTCACAACCCCATTTTATCATGCACTTTTATGAACCATTCCTTATGCCACAATATACAGATTGTTTTTTCTAGAAGCAGAAGATGAAATCAAATGATCAAGAATTTTTAAGGGATCAACATTTATGTAAGGGAGTTAGAGAAAGCAAAACTACACAGACGAGAAAGTCTAACTATATTGTTGAGCTAAGAAAGCCACATCCATCTTCATAGAGAACTCTGAAGTTTAGATGGCCCACCAGATGTTCTGTGTTGGACTAAAATGCCTTTTTAAGTCCCAGAAGCCATCACACCTGAGGCATTTTGGATTGGACGTGCTCATGGGAAAAGTGGTTCTCTTTAGCTATGGTCAAAAGCCTGGCATCTGGAGACTGCCGATGTCCCCCTTAAAGGGCACTCTAGACAGCTCATACCTATCTGTCCTTCTTCACATAGATTCAGGTTCATGTACTTAGGGAACAAAAGTGGAGAAATCACAGAAACTAAAAGGATCTGAAAATCAGTCTGAGGGTCATGTAGAGCTCCTCCCACTTCATTGGTTCTGGGAAATCCATGGAATGTAGATGGTGATATTGTTCCTTTTTAATGAAATATGTGATATGAGGTCTTTGGACTGATCAAGGATTTCTGTCTTCCATCTAACAGGTAATTCAGTGGCTGTCTGTATCACACAGAAGCTTTCTGAGTCTATTCCCTTTATGCATCCTGCCCTGTACCTAGCGGCTTACCACAAGCATTTGCTACTGCTTCATTCTATAATGAGAGTCAGTACTTTGGGAGTTGTCCTTGGCAGAAGTAATTTTCCTTCCCTTCCCTTTGCGAGGCATTCTCAATTCAAAGAAAAGCTATACTTCTATGATTAAGACGTTAATTGCTAAAATCATTCATTTTTAAATTTACAGAACCCAGAACATCTGGTGACCTTCAGATAACATTATAATACCTAACACTCCCCCTTATTCTTTAATCCTTTTCATCAACTGACTCAAAGCCTGCAAATTGCTTTGCTCCTTAACTTGCAGAAAAGTTACCAAGGTTGATTATGATCTTACAGCCGAAAAAGGGGTAGACATGCAAGACAGACTTCATTCGGCATACACCCTTCCCACACACCTGCCACCGTGGTTTCTTTCCCTCCGTATAGGAGACCTTGCTGTCCAATCCCTAAGGCAGGCCTTTGGAAATAAGCTTCTCTCCATTATCTCAAGGCCAGCCCTTGAAAAGACTAGATCTTCCCACCAACTGTTATCTCTCAAGTATTGATTCTTGAGTGATGAGTAAAAAGAACTGAGGTCTAGTGACAATTGATTCTATTACCTACAAAGTCCTTAGAATTATCAAATTTTCTGCCTTTGAATTCGAATGTCAGTGATATTTCCTAATTTACATGTCAGGAAGGGATATTGTTGTATGCTCACTAAATATTCTTATTGCTGCGCCTTAATTTTTAATTTTTCAGGATTCTAAGATATTTGCCTTTTGCCTATTTAAATATAAACCGAAAGGGTTTGAGTCCCTGAAAAAGTGAAACATCAAAAATTGCACCCAGAATTATCCAAAATGTCTCTTTTTCTACCAAATTAATTGAGGAAGCTATGTGCTTCCAGGGATAGAGTCTTCATTAATCATCTCTGGATAATTGACCACTCAGAGATACCAATGTGGCAAATTCAAAGCATCAGTGAGAAATAAATCTCTGCTCCACTGAGTGACTGATAAATGGTGTTTATTTCTTATAGTATTTAGTGTTAATATGCAATATCTTAAAGAAATTGACTGGATTGGCAAAATTAAATTGCAAAACTTGCAAAATATAGTGGTATATAGCTTCAATCCCAGCATTCTGGGAGGCTGAGGCAGAGGAGTCAGGTTTGAGTTCAGACAGGGTAACTTAGCAGCTTAGCAAGAATCTGTCCTAAATTTTTAAAAAAATTGAAAAAGATAAAAGGGATTGAATCCTCAGTACTGAAAAAAAATATAAAGCTTCATTTTGCCAACCATGATAGTACAGCTAAATCTTAAAATAACAAAGGTAGTGGAATATCTTGGAGACAGTTCGCAATGCCTCTCCTTCCAGACGGAGAATGGGGAGAGCTCCTAGTCTCAACCCTACCTTCAATGTATTGAATACTCACATTGATAAATTCTGATTCTGCTCTAAAATGCAGAGCTTCCATGCTAAACAAATGCCCTTGTGTAAAACGCTTTGAAGAGCCCCTAATATATGCATAGTTGGGTTTTAATGATTACTCCTTAGTATTTTTCAAGGTCAAGATTAGAGCATGAGGAGATCCAGGAAATGTTTATAATCACTGCACCTGAAAGCAACAAAGAATACTCTTCAATTCTTCTTCCAAGAACTCAAGACAGCCTAGCTCTGACATCAGCCCTAGGAGTGGAGAATAGAAAAGTGGCCACCATTAAGTCTTGGGCACTGGGCCCTGTCTTTCACAGCGATCTACTCACACACCATAGAGTGTGTTTCTCTTCTTACTATTAACTGGCCGGCACTAGCTTGAGAGAATGTTTCTTTGCCAAACTTAGTAAACATAAAACCTCACTACCTCTTGTCCTTGTCCAACTCAATGTTTGGGACAAGAAAGCCCTAGAAAGAATCTCTAGGAGACCCCAAAACCCAGGAACCCAGTAACGTTTATGTAGAGGTAAATTGCATGAGAAGGGGACATTTTGCTAATTTTATTTGGAAGTTATGCCTCAGCACCTATAACACTGACTAATACAAAAGAGGCATTCAATCTACATCTATCAAATGCATAGATGAGTGCATGAATGGAATGCCTATTCTAGGCAGTGTATCTTGCTTTTCTACGGAAAAGCATTTTCTATTTTTAAACTTAAATTTCATGAAAAGCTGGAAGGCAACAGAGTACAGTGATGTAATTTAAATCTATCATACTGATGGAAAAAAGTTTCAGTTATATGCTGTTTTAGTTTTATGTATTAAATTGGTAACTTTTACCTTCTATTCTGTGATTTATACTGCAAAAGTTGTGTAATAGTTACATTATAGGTGGACTAGTCATCTTTCCTGATTATGAAACAATACTTGACACCTTTGACTATAAGAAGAAAAAACGTTAGTTTGGCTTGCAGTTTGAGAATTTGATTCCATGCTTTTAGGCAGGAACAACATGGTGGAAGAACACAGCACAATAAAGATACTGGGTTTATGTTGGCTGAGCAAAAGAGGGGGGAAAAGCACCAGAGAAGAAAAAAGTCAGACACAAATTCCAAGGTCCATTCATCTTGACCCGCCCACGTACAGCCAACAGTTGCTGGTAGGACTCTTCAGCCAATAAATTTGACACTTCACCTCAGGTGACTCATTCCAGTGCTTGTCAACTTTATACCCAAATATACATCCTTTAAATTATACTCAATCTCCAAATAAAGACAATAGCAATTTCTTAAGTCCGCATGACATAAGAAAACTATTGTGACTACAACCGGAGATGAAACAATCCTTCACCCAAATCACAATAGTTTCAGTATTTTTCAAAAGTCCAAGTCTCCTCTGAAACTCATGGCAAACTCTTTACTGTGAACTGCTGTGAAATCAAAATCAAGTTGCATCATTCCAATGTGCAGTTGCATCAGGTAAGCATCCCTACTCTAAAAGGCAGACAGATACTGAAAAAATTCATCAGATGAAAGCAAAACCAAGCACAGGAACATTAAGTCCTATAGCTTGACATCCGAACTATAGGATTTAATGTTCCTGGCACACGGTGGTAAAATGCGAGTTACAGAACACCGAGGGAGCGCTGATTCACTGGGCTGGCTCATGGAAATCACCCTCTCTCTTGGGCTGGCTGCACCCTCTGACTGCAGCTTTCCTAAGCAGGCATTCCATATTCTTGACATCTCTGAATTCCTGCTGCCCTCGGCACCACTGAATTTATTTCCAAAGGGTGTTGCACTGCCCTGTCCAGGACTTCTTTTCTGGCCTCCCAGACCTTCTTCTGAAATCTGGGTGGATGCGTCCTGACCCACAACTCTGATATTATGCATGTTGGTGAGATCAGAATTACATGGATGACCTCAAGGTCTGAAGATAATGTTTCTTCCTGAAAAGTTCTCCTCTATTATTTCCATGACAATATTCTTTGACCTATTTTCTAATCTTCCTAACAAAAAAAGAGATTAAATTTCTTATCTAATTTGTTTTCTTTTTTAACTTTTCTTTTTATTTTTCTGTGTACATGTTTATGAAAATAGTTCAACTATATGCTTCAACCACAAAATAGCATGTTTATTGAATGTACATTAGCAACATACTAATAATTTCATATCTGGCATAATTTTTACATTTTTAGAGCAGTAACACTTCCTAGATTAATTTTAATATTTATTTTGGATATGTTAATAAATCTTTGTGTCAATTTCTATGTTGATTAAATTTAATTTCTTCATTTTTTTTCTCCTTTCAGTCACTTTTCTGTTTTCTTGACTTTTGTTTTTTCATTCAATTTGCAGCCTATTCTCAATTTGCTGGACAACTTGGTTTGACAGGCATATTGGATGAAGGAGAATTCCAGGTGTAAATATACTTACTGACTGGCAGTTCTGGGTTTGAGAAAAGTAGCTATGGAGGCAATATTTATTTTAGTGTCCTTGACACTTGGACAATTAATTTTTAATTACTTGTAGTATATCTTTGTCACAAAATATTATTTGTAGTACAAAATGCTTTATAAATAATAATAAAGCACAATGTCTATGTCAGCATCACACTGATTTAAAAATAGAATTTTTAATATCTTTAAAGTCCTCAGCGTGACTTTGATAATAGTGTCATAACTCTTGTTGCTCTCAAGAGTTTAGCAAGATTCACACTGTGCCTAAATATTTTGAACAGTGTTTTTTTACATGCTTGTTAGGAGAAGCATATCACATATGCTCTATTGTGAATTATTATTCAGATAACATAATGTTATGTGTCTCATTGATATTGAGATATGGGTAGGTCATTTATTTTCACTACTCTTGCCTGGTATCAGGGAGCCTAAGAACTACGCATCATTTTCAAATAAGTATCTGCCTGAGAAATTTCCAGCTAAGTAGACAAACCTTGGGAGAAGTAGATTGTGGTTATATGTTTTCACACAGACCCTGTTTTACCTATAACCAAAGTAAATCTGAGAAAGGACAATTCATCACAGTCTTCCTAAGGGGGGTTTATTTATTATTCCTAATTTTTTATTGTAAACAGAATAAAAACAAAAGAGCAATAAAATAGAGTTTCAAAACAGGCTAGTAGGACAGTAATAATGCATTACATATTATCATCTTCATAGCAGTTACTCAGGTACAAGATGACGTGAAATATTCGCCAAATTATATCAGCCCAAAGCTTTCTTGTCAATGAACTAAGAGAAGTTATGTGTATAACTATATATATATATATATATATATGTGTGTGTGTGTGTGTGTGTGTGTGTAAATATATGTGTGTATATATATATACAGATATATATATACACACACACACACACATATTTATATATATCCTTTTCCCCTCCTCCCTTTCCCCCATTCCAGTTTCTCTTTTCTTTTGAACAGTATTTTTCACAAATAACAATGTCTATTGTACATATTGGATCTTATTTACTCGTTCAGTTTCTCACACAAGTGAGACAATGTGATGTTTACATATGGGGGTCTAGGGGCTGGGGATATAGCTCAGTGGAATAAGCGCTTGCCTAGCAAGCGCAGGGTCCTGAGTTCGATCCCCAGTACCGCAAAAAAAAAAAAAAAAAAAAAGAAAAGCATATGGGGGTCTGATTTATTTCACTTATGTGTATAGTCTCAAGTTGTATCTGTTTATGTATAAAAGTCTCAGGTTTGTCTTTCTTTATGCTGAGTAGTACCCCATTGCATAAACATACTATATCTTTTTAATACTTTCCTCAGTTGATGGGCATTTGGGTTGTTTCCAGGATTTAGCTATTACAAACTGTGCTTTGATAAGCCTGGGTGCACATATATCTTTGTGGTAAGATGTTTTTAATTCTTCTGGGAAGAATTCTTCCCAGAAGAGGAATAGCTAAGGTCAAATGGAATCTGTTATTCTAGTTCTTCAAGGAAATTCCACACTGATTTCCACATTGGTTGCATCAGTCTACACTCCCACAAGCAGTAGAAAAGGGCTCCTTCCTCCCCCACATTCCCACCAGCACTTGTTATTGGTTGATTTCTTGATCATAGCCATTCTTTCTAGAGTGATATGGTGTTATGGTTGATACATGTGTCAACTTGAGGAGTCTAGAGGTTTGGCTGAGTGATTCAGGAGGAAGCCAGGGTGCTTACTTTGTACACATCCTGAGCCTTTGGAAAAGGAGGGCATGGAGACAGTGTGAGAGCTACACGCCCTCTGGGTGGGGGTAGGCTATTTACAATGTGAGGGAAAGAGAGAGGCTGCTTGCAGCCATTCCTCCCTTTTGCTGGTTGTTTTTGCTGTGTTCTGCTGCCATGAACAGTTTGCCCTCTGCCATGTGCCACTCTGCCTCTGAGCCAGCCAAGTATGGACTGAAACCTCCACAAACTGTAAGCTAAATAAACCTTTCCTTCCTTAATTTTGGGTGTTGGGTATTTTGTCTCAGCAAAGAGAGAAAAGTAGCAAGACACATGGAATCTCAGTTTTGTTTTAATTCACGTGGTATTGGGGAAAAATTTTTAAATTTTTTAAAAAACTGAGGATCCATGGAGCAGTAAACAAGATGAGATGCACTCCAAACACACACCTTATTTTTGACAAAGGAGCCAATCATTTTCACTGGAAAAAGGACAGTTTCTTTAATAAATGGTGCTGGAAAAACTGGCTTTCCGCGTGCTGAAGACTAAAACTAGACCTATATCTATCACCAAGTACTAAACTAACATCAAAATGGATCAGTGATCTAAACATTAAAGTAGACACACTAAATCTACTGGAAGAGAAAATAGGCAAAAATCTTGAAGATGTAGGTAAAGGTGAGACTTAACAAAACCCAGAGCACATGGGTGGTACTACAAAGAATCAACAACTGGGATCTCATCTTATTAAAAAGCTTTTGCACAACAAAAGAAATCTCAAAAGAGTGAAAACACAACCCACAGACTGGGAAGAAATAATAGTCAGTTATGCCTCAGACAAAGGACTTATATCTAGAACTCATAGAGAATTTAAAAACTCAGGTTCCCTAAGTTCAAAGACCAATCCAGAAATGAGCTTCTGAGACGAATACACACTTATCAGATAAGGAAATACAAATATGTGAGAAGTGCTGAACATCATTAGTCATCAGGAAAAATAAAGTTAAAACAAAACTGAGATTCCATCTCACTCTAAAAAAAAGGCTGTCATCAAGAAATCAGCAATTAATAAATGCTGGGACAACTGTGGGGAAAAATGAACCCGTCTCCGCTGTTAGAGTGTCGACTAGTACAACCACTGTGGAAATCAGTATGATTAGGGGTCCCATTCAACTCAGCTATTCCTCTTCTTGGTATCTTCCCAGAGAATTAAAAATATCATACCACCACAATATATGTGCACTCATGTTTATAGCAACACAGTTTCATTAGCTAAATCTTGGAAATAAGTCACAGTGAATCACTGCTCAGGAATTTATCTAACCAAGAAAGTAAAGATCTAAATATATATATATATATATATATATATATATATATATATTTATTTATTTAAAATTATAGTGCTCTGTAAAAAGAGATTGAAGTGGGTATCAGAAAATGGAGGGGGCTGGGAATTTAGCTCAGCGGTACAAGCATCTGCCTGGCAAGCAAAAGGTGCTATGTTTGATTCCAGGTACAAAAAAAGAAAAAGAAAGAAAGAAAATAATGAAAAGATACCCCTTGCTCATGGGTAGGAAGATTCAATGCAGTAAAAATGGCCATAAAATTAGCATGTATTTGTAAAAACAGGGCTAAGGATCGTTGGAACAGAGTAGAAAATAAATGATGCTAGAAAAACTAATTTTCCACATACAGAAGATTAAAACTAGGACCATGTCTATTATCATGTGCTAAACTAAAGTCAGACTGGATCAAAGATCTAAATACTAAAATAAAAACATTAAATTAACTGGAAGAGAAAATAGGTAGAAATGTCAAAGACATAGATATAGGCAGATACTTCATGATCAAAACCCAGACTGCAAGGGAAATACTACAAAGAACCAAAAAATGAGATCTCAGCTTATTAAAAAGACTAACAACAGGCAATATAATAGCTACTGTTGATTTCCTATCATCTTGTTTTGAAGTTCTGTATCATTTTTTAATTTTTTATTCTCTTTAAAATGAAAAAGAAATAAATATCTTTGCACAACAAAAGAAATTACCAACAGAGTGAAAAGACCACCCACAGAGTGGGAAAAATGTATAGCCAGTTCTCCCTCAAGCAAAGGACTTACATTTAGAACATATACAGAATTGAAAAAAATCAGACCCCCAAATTCAAAACTTCAATCCAATTTATTTATTTATTTTTTTAAAAAAGAAAAGAAAGTAGCAATGAAGATAAAAACAAAACACAAAAAACAAAATGATACAGAATTTCAAAATAAGATAGGAAATTAACAATGGATGTTATGCTACATATTGCTATCTTCAGCGAAGTCACTCAGATTACCAGATGTAAAAATGGAAGATTGATCAAACAATTAAAGAGAGTAAACAATAATAAAAACATAGAAATGATAGACTTTCACTAATCAAGACAGTAGGAATTCAGTAATGGTTGTTATATTGCATATTGTCTTCAAATGAGTTGTTCAGATTTCCAGATTTTCTCCTTTCCCAATACTACTACTTGTTCTTTCCTTTTGAGCAGTTTCTTTCCCTTTCACAGCATTTATTGTACCTTTTGGGTTTTATTTACTCTCTCAGGTTCTTACACTATGGAGACAGTGCAGAGAGGATGATGATAGAGAGATGAAGCGCGAGGTCCGGTGCAGTAGAGCAGGGCTGAAGGGCATAGCTTGATCGCCCAAGGCATGGGAAACTGGAGGACAGAGGAGGGAAGAAATAGAAGAGGAAGCAGAGTGCTGAAGTGAACCAGGCAGAGAAGGGACGTTGTTTATCCACAAGGAAGTATCTTAAAATCAAGGAAGATAGCTGGCAAAACAGGGTTAGAAGACAAGTAGATGAAAACCAAAAGGAAATTAATAAATCTAAGTCATTAAAGAAACAGCAAAGGCAAAGAAGAGAGAGAAAAAAGAGACTAAAAACAGAAAACAAAAATAACCCTAAAAAATTAAACAAGACCAATTTGAACTAAATAAAAAAGGACCTCAAATGGATAGCAAAAGGAAAGCTAATCAAACAAATATACAAAACTAAGTGAAGTAGAATTCCTCTGGTGTTCACAGGCTTGCAGTAGGTCCAAGTCTGATCCCAGAAATGTACTTTGTACTCCAGCCAGTCTGCAGTGGGCTTTGTTCTAGGTATAGAGCTGATCTCGGCCTCTAGATGTGGGGGCTGGGGTTGGTGTTCTGTTGCTGGAATTCTCCCCACCCCTTTGGTAGGTGACCCCACCTGTCCCATTCTATTCCACTTGTTTGTGTGCCAAATCACAGCTCTGGTTCTTGTGCCTCAACAACTTCTGGGTGTGCGTCCATTCTCAGGCCTTGAGGCATCCCTGGGGGTCCCTGCCTGGGGCAGGCTAGCCACACGGGCAAGCCCCTTTCACTGCCAGTGCCAGGGTGGGTCACCGGGGGTCTGGTGAGTGGGGTGGTTTGTGCCATGTCCCTCTTTATTCCTAATTCAGTCATTCATAGTGTAGTGTGTAGATCTAGAGTGTGCCCCCAGGTTTTAAGTATTAAAGGCTTGGTCCCCACCCTATGACACATATGAGAGGTAGTAAAAACAGTAGGATGGGAGAGTAGTGAAAGAAAGTTTAGGTTTCACAGGACCTTGAAGGAGTTACCATGTCCTCAGTGCCTTCTTTATCCTTTGCTTCCAGACCACCCACATGTGAGCTGTTTTATTCTATCACATACTAACCACTATGGTGTTCACTTTGGCCACACATCCAAAATAACAGAGACAAGTCAACCATGGACTACAACTTCTGAAACCATGAGCAAAAATATATCTTCTCTCCTTCTGTCATTTGTTGTAGGTATTATATCAAAGTGACAGACAGGTAATTGATACCTCATATCCACTTAGGTTTCTTGGCAGTTCTTAGGGTCTGTAGTACTATTTCCTATATCATAAGCACTCCAAAGCATATTGGGCAGGCCAGCAGATGCTGTAGAAGAGAGACCAGATTCTAGACCTGCTCATCTTAGTCTTCTACATTTGACACTCTGAATTAGACTTTTTTTGTTATTTCAGTTCTTTACATAAAAAGCATTTTCAAACTGCCGTGGTTCATGTTGAAATGTTCCCCCAAGCCTCGTTATCTTTGTTACTTTTCTCTTGTTGCTGAGACAAAATACCCAACGCCCAAAAGTAAGGAAGGAAAGGGTTATTTAGCTTACAGTTTGTGCAGGTTTCGGGCCATACTTGGGCTGGCTCCAAGGCAGAGTGGCATATGACAGAGGACAACAATTCTTCGTGGCAGAAAACAGCCAAATGCAACAAGAGCACAAGTGGGGGGCACCCACACAGAAACCATAACAGTCATGCAATCAGATTTTTAGAAGGTGGCTAAATCTAGAGTGTGTGACTGATTCATGGTGCAATGCTGGGTTTAAGGCTGCCGGGATTAAGGGTGGGTGAAGACTGGATCAGTCCACTGATTGGATTGGCACCACCCTAATCCCAGTAGACTGGATACAATATAAGTGATAAATGGAGGCTTCTCTCTCTCTCTCTCTCTCTCTCTCTCTCTCTCTCTGTCTCTCTCTCTCTTGCTCTGTCTCTCAGCTTTTCTTCTCTTATGCTGCCTTGAATTGCTGCCCCTCTGTCTACCTTGCAGCCATTGAAGTGTGAACTGGAACCTCTACAAACTATGAGCTAAATAAATCTTTCTCTCGTTAACTTGTGGTGTAGGGTATTTGGTCCCAGCACCAAGAGAAAAGTAACCAAGACACAAATGTTTTGTTATTATTATTATTATTAATTATTGCTATTTTAATTTGGGAAATGCTAGACTGTCTTTGTAAATGAGTACTTTAGCAGGAATGTGTTTAAATTGTACATATTGAAGTATTAAGCATCATGCATGTCTACTTTTAATTAATTCCCATTTTCAGATCTCTACCTCAGTTATTATTATCTTTCTCCTGGACCTAATTAAATAGGAACTAATTTCAGAATGATGTTTGCTCCATATCTAATGGAAAGGTGGTAACAACACTCTGCTTACCTCTCAGACTAATATAGGACTTAGGGCAAAATCTAACTATGGCATACAGTCTCGATATTGGTATTTAAAGAAGTTACTAAACTAGGATTTAGGAAGCCGGCTACTGTAGTTCGTAGAGTGGAATGAATCCTCAGTGTAATGCTTAGTTCATCTCTAAAAGTTGGGCAGACTTGAGGGAATATATGTAATTTAGTAGATGCTCAATATTATTATCTCAAAAATAATGAAACTTTACCCAATAATATTTTTTTGCAAAATAGTAAATGAAATGTGTGGAAAGCAATTAATACATAGTCTGTCACATAACAGGTAGTCAAAGTGATGTTTCTTTTTCACATCTCTTGTCTATGTTGCTTGTTCCTGTACTTTCTTACATAATCCGTGTGATAAATAAAACTACTGGCTAGCTAGATGGTGGAATTCACTGGAAGGAAGAACATGAAAACGTGTACTTTCTGGATCATGACTTCCTTTCTGTTATCGAGGCATATTTAGGAGGAGTTGACATCTGTCCCTACCTCAGCAAGGGCTATCTTAGGGGCAGTTTAGAAACAGAGCCACTATTTTAGATACTGTGTAAATAATTTGATATATTCAAATGAGTCACAGTTTTGCTTGATGCATGGCTTAAACTGTCAAAAATTGATTCAGATGTTAAATATCACTGACAGTAACTTCAGATGACCTTTACTTTTTAGTAAGCACATTTAACAGTTATTCATCTATTAATTTATTAATGTCTATCAGCTTTCACCCTTTTTCATTAGCACACATTCTAAAGGTGTTATGTGATAGCAATTTGTTCCATGTACATAGGAAACACAGCTGGGAGTTTTGTTCAGCCAATAGACTCCTTCTCTCACCATAATGTCTAGGACCAAAAAGCTGCCTTTGATATTTCTCATATTTATCCCAACATTCTGGATGTGATTTCTCACCATTCCTAGAGAGCTACAAATAGATAATCAAAGTTTCATCACCCTACGGCTGAGACATTCACTGAGATAACAACAGGAAAGCAAGTGTGCTCTACAGGAAGTGATCCTCGTGCCTGGTTGGCTAATGTGATGTTTGTTTTGAACTAGTTTTTCCAATCAAGAGATTTCTGTCTGTAAAGGAAATAAGTAAGTTTGTGCAGTAACATTTCTTCTGCAATTGAAAAGTGTTATTATTAAGACCTCTCATGTTTAAAACATCCTTTTAAGTCCAAGCATTAGATTATAAATAGTAACTGGTATAAAATATATGTAACTATGGTATTTATGACACCATACAGTACCTGTAAATGGTAAGTTAGTGTAGGCATTAAGCACAAAGTGACTTTTAAATGATGGATAGAACTTTAACAAAAAGAAGAAAAAAATGAAGATTTCTAACACAGGAAAGTTTATACAGATTGGATGTACATGTGCATCTGCATAGATAAAAATATTGTGGGAGTTTTGACTTTTGGGGGCAAAAGTTCTGAGACCGATGTGAACCTTAAATAGTGAGAACATACCTCAGACAAGCAGGCTTCAGGATACTGGAACCAGACTCCTCCGTGCTGATTCTTCCTCTCACTCTTATTTCTGTTTCTTTTTGCGTGTCTGCTTCATTGTACTGTTTGGAGTCTTAATGTCCTATTCACCTGTCTTCCGAGAGCTTGAGTATTTATTTTTCTTTCATTAAAAGATTTAAAATTACAGTTTACTTTCCTAAAAAAGCAAAGCTTGGAGTTTCATTTTGCGAGTACTACATCTATTGGCCAGTCTGATGTTTCTCAACCTCATCCTTCCTTCTTCCCACTATGAACTGTCCTGTCATCACCTTTGAATAAACACTTTGCTTTTATTAAAAGTTTTAAAGTAAAAAAGATTGTCCATACTGGGCTTATATCTCCTACTCACTAGTCAGTATCAAATTTTGTTTAAGATGTCATTCCTTACCCAAGCAATTTTTCTAAGGCATTCAGTTCACAATGACAAAAGATGACTTCTTTGGATCTCATGGGGGTAACCAAATAAATAGGATAGAGAAAAGGCTACAGTTCATACCCAAAAGGAGAGGTATGGAATAATCACCCTGATGATGTGCCCACTGGTTTGGTGAATATTTGTTGAACACCTGACTTATTGAGATGTAACAAATGTGAATACGTAAGTCTATTATATGTACTTACAGTGTCCATAGGTAGATTTATGTGGAAGTAAAATGCAGACAAAGGAACTACATCCCGAGTGCCATGTTTCCAATGAGAAATGATGATGTAGACCGATGCTATTAAGAAAGCAAAATGTCTAGTATGAAATTGAGTCAAGTGGACTTGAAGTTTGATTTTCTACACAAGAGATGGGTAAGAGATTGTAAGCAACTAATTCTTAAAAAACTGCTTTCTCATATTTATACTGTTTCAGAGCATAAACTGATTTTAAAAAAGAAATGTCTGTCAAGTTCTTTCATAGTTACAGGTCATATGCTCAATCATTTGAGTATGTGCTGAATGAGGTCCAAAATAGGCTTGTGTCTTAGGTTCCAAAGGAATTAAGAACTGAAGTGACTTCTTCCAAAGAGAAAGCTGTATGACGTAATAGACTGTTCATATGTAATCAGTAAGTATGAAAGGAAAAAGGAATTATATAGGGAAATATGTATAAAGTGTAATGTGAACATATTCCATATAACCACAAAACCACTGAGTAGAGGGAAGCTCCATGGACTAATATTTGCTTGAAACTCAGTATGACATTCTACTAAAGCTTTTTTAGCATCAAATATGCTGTTTTCATGGTGAATCTCAATCAAAATGGTCATAAACTAATTCAACTAACATAAGATGCCCATTGTGCAGTATTAATACGTGTCGGAATTATTACTAAAAAAATGCCTCCAATCACTTTCAAATTTGTGACCCAAGTTGTCATCCTGAATATGTTCTGAAAGATCAGAAGAATGTCTTGTGACTTTTGCACTTTTGATGGAATTAAATACATGCCATGTACTTTCCAGAGGAGATAAATATACTTCCTATTGCATTGCCAAGGAATTCCTTGAGGAAGGCACTGCCCACACTGACACTTAGCCCCTGGAAATAAAACTCAAAATAATATTTGATGAGACCATGGTCTAAATACAATTAAACTAGAATCACTCAGAGCTGTGATATCTCAATATTCTGACATATTATGTCATAGAGTAGTTTTGGAAAATGTCTTTGAAAGATGAAAATGAATATTTCTTATTTCCAGATATTTTTGTTGGTCAATTCTTTCCTTTTAAAAATCATTATAACAAGACTGAGGGTACAGCTCAGCAGCACAAGTGCCTGCCTGCAAGGGCAAGGTCCTGAGTTTGATTCCTAGTACCAGACAACAACAACAAAACATTGTAATAATAAATTTACTTTAAAAGAGAAGGCATGCATTAAAATATACTATTTAATCAACCAATTGTAAATTCAACTTTGTGTACACACAGGCTATGCCTAGTTACATAATAATGAATTCAAACATTTCATGCTACCTTTTATTTAAACATATTGTTTGAACTATCTATGTTAGGATTGTCTAGGGTAACTTCCACTAGAGACCTGAATCAGAATCTGAAGATATGACCTGGGAATCTGTAATATAATGAACAACCAAGTGATCTTATGGACATCATATTTTGAGGATGTTTTGCGAAGGCTCTAGGTTCAGTTCCAGGTGGTACCAAAAGAAATATTTTAAAAAGTTGGGCTGACTGTCAACTTGATTATTCATTAGTTCACATATTACAGCTCTTACACTGATAGCTTCAAAGATGTATAAGATACCACAGCTGCTCTTAAAGTGTTTATGTTGCTTTTCGGTTTTTAATATTAAACCCATAAATAAAATGAAACTCATTGATAGAGGAGAGGATGCACAGAAATACTGGCTGGCATTTTTAGGGCTCTATTTCTATAGGTGAATTTATTTTTTAGTTCTAGCTTTCAAAAGTGGTTTACAATTAGTTTATCCACTGTGGAAGTAGATATAAATGATAAAAGTTTCATATACGAAGTATTTTTAATATGTAATTTCTCCCAAACCTTCTGAAGAATGTCCATTAAATCAAATAGCTGATGCACTTTGAACACTTAGCTCCAAAAAGAAGATCACACTTTTTCATTAGTTTAAGATTTATATGCTAAAATATCTGTCACAATAATAATAAAATCTGACAGTGCAGATCATCTGAGTTTTTCCACGCAGCAGAGGTAATGTGTTCTTTGGAAGATATAAATGACAATTTGTTCAAATCAGAGATTTAAAAAATTTAGACAAGTATGGAAGCACAAAGATTTTATATTGCACCATTTGAAAATCTTTCATTTATTAAAGCTTATGTCATACCAGGCATAGATTAATATTTTGCATACAAGAATAAATACAAGTTGTTATTTCATCATATACTGGTTTGATTGCGAGCATTTTCAAAAAAGGTCAGGTGCCGATCAGTTTAAATGCATGTAAAAAGAGACATAACTTTAGGTATAAATTTGAACACAGTTACTCTGTATCAAATCTGAGTGCTCTTTATTTATTTATTTTTGGACTATATAAGTGCCAGTGTGTGAAATTCCAGTCCATATAACAATTCAAGAAGAGTCCTGAAACATACTTATACCTCAAACTCTAAACAATGAGGAACACCTTCTCAAATAAATATACAGCCACTGACATTCCATTTTGCACTAAAATGCCCCATTCATGAAAGTGTGCCTCCCACCAGCCTGCACTCCTCAAGTGAATGGCTATATTTTATTTAATTTTTGCCGCTCCAGTGTCACATGTTGGCACTTAAGAGATGTTAAATAAAGGCAAGTGTCTTTGCTACGTTTCCCCTTGCTGGGCTAAAGTAACCGGTGCCCAAAGTTAAGACAGGAAAGATTTATTTAGCTCACAGTTTGTAGAACTTTCAGTCCATAACTGGCTGGCTCCAAGGCAGGATGGCTTTCCATGGGAGAACAATTCACGGTGGGCAGACGAAGCAAAGCAGTGAAGGAGGGAAAGACAAGCCTCTTTTTGTCCCTTATATCGTATGCAGTCTACCATGATTAGGGTGGTGCCAATCCAACCACTGGACTGGTTTAGAAATCACCCACCCTTAATGCTAGCACCTTTAATTCTAGCACTGCAACATGAAATAATCACACACTCTACATTCAGCCACCTCTGAAGAAGCCTCACCTATAGCTGCATGAGGCTTTCGGGGGACATCTACACACAAGCCATAACAGCAAGCTGAACAGAACTGAAAAGCAAGTAAAATAAGTTTGCTATACCTCAGGGCCAGGGATATAGCTCAGCAGCATAAGTGCCTGCCTTGCAAGTGCCAGGCCTGAGCTCCATCCCTAGTACCAAAAAAGAAAAAAAGTTTGCTACATATCATTAAACAGCAAATGTCTTGTAAGTAAATTATGAAGATTTTTACTGAAATTATAACCACAAACACCTCAATGCCTACTTTCAAAATATTGAATAAACAACAGTAAAACCACATTTTAGGTTCCCTTTATATCTGTGCTGTCACCTGTTTCAGCTAATGTATAAGTAATTTGATGAAGGAAAAATATATGTGTTTCTTAGGAAACTCTTTAGTACTAAGAGATAATAATTTATTTTGAACAAATTAATAGGGCTCCTAATGCTACTTACATGTTATGAGGAACTAGTTATGTTATCAGAGTCTAGCTTCTTAAAACTTAGTTTTCTACACATGAAACACTTAAGTTTCTTTCCCTAAAGAAACCTTTAGAATAATCATTTTACGTTCTCTCAGCAAATATCTTGTTGTCAAGTTGTAGTTTACATGAATACTGCAGAAACTTCCATACACACCCTCAGGGAAAGGTTCTCATCCTATCTGAAGCCCAGGAAGGATTAATCAGAGAGAAGTGTAATGTGAAACTGTAGCATTTTTCAACATCACTAAAATATCATTACATAAACAAAGTGTCAAAAACTTTCAGAAATAAAGAGAGAAGCTCTCATACCAAAGCTCACATTAGACGTGAAACTCCCTCCATAGAGACAGTACTTAAGGAACTTGTGTTTGGAAGGATACAGTCAAATGCTTTCTGCAACCACACAGCATGTCAAGGGGAATCCAGTGTATCAGTCTTCAACTTTTTAGATTAAAGTACCTTCTGCACTTCAGTTCCCCTCTCCTTTCATTTTCATTATAAGATGTGTAAGTACGTACTTCTGTTAGTTTGTAGCTGTCGGGCCTCAAGTTCCTGAAAATCCTGAAATGAGCTTTGGTTAATATCTATGTTTTAAAACATTCATGCTGCTAAATGTTTCTTTACCAATAAATATGTGTACCTGTATAATTTATTATGTGAACAACTAACGATTTAATAGACAGAAGACTAAAGTAGAACTCCACATATATGTGCCTGAAAGTATACCAGTATGTGTAAATATCTATAATTATGAGAATCTATTCCACTACATCGCATATGGCAGTTAAGTAACTTTCTTAGTTACATAGATTTTTATTGCTGGGACAAAATACCCAACACCCAAAGTTAACGGGAAAAACGTTTATTTCATCTCACAGTCCCTAGTTGGCTGGTTCCATGGCAGGAAACATAGCAGAGTAGAATCACAAAAGAGAAAAAATTCATGGCATGGCAGGCAGAAGGCAGAAAGAAACCAAAGCACCAAGCAGCAGCATCCTGCCTTCTTCCTGTCTCTTTGTGTTTCATCCAGGCTGCAAGCCTATTGAGAAGTGCCAGCAATTCCAGGGGGGAGCTTCCATTATTGATGCTCTGTATCCCCTTATCACACCTTTACTTAACATTTACATCTCCTAATCCAGCCACCTTTGAAACTCCCTACCTATAAACATGTGAGATTTTGGAGGGAAATCTACATACAAACCATAATAGTAAGTAAAATAGAGACAGTTATTAAAAATAAACACTTTATAATTCAAGCTAGTTTTCTTTTGCTTAGTCAAATTACATAAGTCAACAGTTCCAAGACAAACATTTCATTTTACTCAAATGAAATGACAACACCAAAATCTCAGTGATTTAAAGTAAGAAAGGTGGTCTTTCTTTCTTCTGTGTGTCCTTTGAAGGTCAACAGGGGAAGCACTGCAGAATTACTGCTTCGAATTAGCAACCATCATGGCTGATCCTTGTGAGGGAGAAAGAGAGAAAACCCTATAAAGGTTTGTTTCATAGGTATAAAAACATCACACCATAGTGAAATAGTTTTATTCACAATTCATGGTCTAGAATTATTCACTTTTTCTGTCTCACCCAAAAGGGGTGGCAAATTACAACCCAATCAGGTATCTGACAGGAGAGAACCAAAGGGGATTCAGCAATGATGCCACCTTCTTAATGATCTTCAGATCCATGAACAGGCCTGTCCAGCAGTGAAACAAGAAGAAAATATGCATGCATAAAATATTCCATTAAATAAGGTGGAAATTGTGTGCAGTGTGGCTGGTGTTATGGCTTCCAGATATCCCCCCAAAGCCGCATGTAGACCTAGGTGGGGCTTTTTCAGAGGTGTCTAGATTTAGAGTGAGTGACACTGTAATTAATTCATGGCACAATCCTAAGGTCAAGGACACTAGGATTAAGGGTGTGGGTGCTCTCTGCCCTAAGTAGCCTGGATAAAATATAAGGGAGAGAAAGAGCATTGGTCATCCCTGTTGCTTTGTTATTTTCTGCCAATCACAGACTTTTTCTTCTCTGTGATTCCTGTCTGCCATGCCACCCTTCGTTGGAGACACTCAATTATGGACTGAAATGTCAACAAATGGTGACTGAAATAAAACTTTCCTCCTTCAACATTCTGCATGGGGTGTTTTGTCTCAGCAATGAGAAAAGTCAGACAGCTGGCATTTTCTTTTGAGAACAAACAACTTTGTGTCTTTATCCAGCACTTTTGACCACATCCCATTATTCCAAGTCACTTTTTTGTGCAGTCTGAAAAATTACCTGACTCATCTTTGAGATTATGAGCTCCATTTGATGATGTACCATTTTTCATTCTTTTCTCTTAGGGCCTTAGACATTGTAGGTACTTGCTAAATATAATATAAGTGATTGCCTGGAAGCATTTAATCAGATGACCAAATGAGATTTATATCATATTCATTCTGATTTTCTTATAAAGCTAAACTAAATTTTGGGTTGTATAAAATTATTCAGTTTACTTATGAAGTAAACTATTTCCATAGATGATTGGGTCATTTAATATCTCATTTATGTCACCCTCATATTTGATGTCACAGTTAAGAAGATAGTTTTGCAAATGGGACATTTTAGAAGTCAATAATCTACAGCGAAGATTGTTTAAAAGACAGAATTTACTGTCAAAGTATTTTATCTAAATAGTGAAGCTTAGGGGTTGAGAGATTTTTCAAAGATTATTTTATCTCAGAAACACATAAATTTATATTTTAAAATAATACATTAAAGACAATTTTGGGGGTTTTTGCTCCCTTCCTTTTTCTTGATATATGTATCATATGTTGGGGTTGACCCATTGTGTGGATCAAACACTAGCCTCTGATTTCATATTGAAAATCAGGTTCTTCTATTACTGAAAGCAAAAACTAGAAGTGATCACTTACTTAAAAAATACTATTTTTACACCCAGGGAATCTTGTTTATTTGGGTGGTTTTATTAAAATAACTTAAGTCTCTTCCAAAATTAGATAAGTTATCAGTTGCTTAAACCTTAATTACTTCTGAACTGAACAAAAATATTAGTGCAATTCCTAGTTTTAACCTACTCACATTTCTGGTGATTTGGCTTAGAATTTTGTTTTGCCTAATGATCTATCAGTCCTTTATATTGTGAGTAGACCCAGAGATGATAAAGTAATTTCTATATAAAGATTTAGCCAAAAACACAGTGTACTTACTAGTGTAACTTAATGAAATATAATTGATGTAAGCCATTCTCCCTCATCTCCTGAAAAAAAATTGAGAGAGATTAGATGAGAATAAAGACTCTCATAAATGCTAAGTCTGGATGTAGGGGTGACTTCATGAAAAGCTCAAGCTAATAACTCACATGACAACAATAAGAATTCATCTTTATTCCTTTACCTTGTTATCTAATCATTTTCTCTGGCTCACCAATTTCCTAAATAAGGTGACCATACCACTTAATCAATAACATTTAATAAACCACCTCCATGGTGACTTAAAAGATGACATTATTTAACACAAAACAATGTTGTGTTGATTGGTTATGATTTCTCAATTGCAGTCACTTATGTGGCTTCACTAAACTTAAAGTCAGTTTAGCTGGAAGGTCAAGGTGTCCTGACTCCTCCATCTGACAGTTGAAGTTGGCTATTGTCTTGAACATCACTGATGTCTTGCTTATGGCATAGCATTGTCCATTTGTCTATGCTGGATTCCTCACAAGGTAGTATTAGGGGTTAGTCCCAAAAGGCCAAAAGTAAAAGCTGCAAATGATCAGCCTGAGGGCTGCGCAATCTCATGTCTTTAATTTTCTTTTGGTCAAAGCAATTTTTTTTTAAAAAAAGACAATTTAGGTAAAGTGGTAGAAAAAGAATTTCTACATCTTGAGAATTGCAAAAAAGTCATGCTATAAAAGGACGTGGACACAGAGAGTCAACTAATGCTTCTTTTACATCATTCAAATAGTTATTTTATTTCTAAGCCTTGTGTTTGACACAACATCATACTAGCTAATAAATATACCAATGGGTATTTTGTTAATTCCTGCAGGAAAAGGAAGAGAGAGTGTGTTTCCCCTCCCAGAAGCTGTAGCAAATTTCTGGCTCGTCCATGGAGCTAGGAATGGTATGTAAACCACACAGACCTAACCTTCCATCTGGAAGTTGAATTTATAGTATTAAATCTTTGTGACTGACCATTTAAAGTAGCATTTACCAAGACAGGATGAGAATAATACTTCCAGAATTACAAAGTCCATATGCTGGATCTCAAAAACAGCAAAAGCTGTCCCTGTGCAATGCTATGAAGGTGAGAACCTTGTTCCACATCTCTCACCAAATAGATTGGGACATTTTGGTTCTCCCATTTCTCTTCCTTTGTTGATATTTTGTATTCAATGGATAAATGTTTGATAAAAGATATTGAGGGAGGGTCATCCTCAATTACTTGTCTGACTTTAAGTCAGTTAATTATCCTCCAGTTTCTTAAAGAATAAGACTAAGGATTATGATAAGAATGTTTATGGAATTTGGAACTACAGGAGATAAGCTATGCTAAGTAACTATCGGATTATCTTTCACTTACCAAACACCTCCCAAATTGTATCTGCTGTCATCAGCATGAACAACATTGTTATCAGCAAGTCCTTTAAAGGGGATAAGACACAATACAGCTAAGTCCTTATGTATGTGTTATACAGAAGCAGCTTTTAGAGATAGAAATCTAGAAATACATATGATACTCCAAGGCTTCGAAGGACTTTTGTAACCATAGGTATGATCATAATGTAAAAGTCACTTACTGTTGATGTATTTCATGTGTACAAGCAAAATGATGTACAAAGAACTGGGAACATTCCCACTGAAGAAGTGTATAAACTGATCTAGATTATGTCCTGGATATTTTTTTCAAAATTGGTCCCAATGGCCTAAAGCAACATTGAATAAGAACTTTTCTCTGAGTTTAAAATTGAAAAACATGCATAATTTTAATTACATATTCCTATAACATGACCCACATAGCATCTGCATAGCATGCAGGATGAAACAAAATAGGAAATAAAAGACAAGGTTGACAGCCCAGTTTACCTCTGGCTGAGGATCTTGTTTGTTCTCACACTTTCCAGAGTCTGTATCTCACACTTTGTCTTGTTTTCTGGCTTTGTCCCCCTCTTGATTTGACTATTGAATTTTGAGGATGTGCTTTTAATGTACTTTAAGAGCTGAAAGCTTCCACTTTTGACCACATTTACTTGGGAGATGTCTTGGTAGCATTATCCTCAGCCCTTTTTAGCTTTCCCTAGTGCACACCACTCAAAAGAAAGAGAGCAGCTTGCATTAGTACTAACACGCAAGCCCTCTCATTGCCTCGGAGACACTCGGGCAATTTATGATCATTTGTTTCAAAGAGGCTGTGCCATTTCTCTCCACCAGAAGGAAAATAGCATCGCCTCCTCAATTGCATCTCAAGGACCCAGCTAATGTAGCCCTGGTGCTCTTCTCTGGATAGAAATATCTACAAAGGCTTTGAGAGCTCAGATCGAGTATTTTCACTGTCATCCACCAAAGGCGTTCTGCCTCCTGCCTGCCACAATCACAGGAGTTTCTAACCAGCAAAACTAGGCAATTTGAAATTGTTTCTAATGCCATGCTCCTGTCAATATTGAACTGTAGATTCCCTGAAAATTCATCCTTTTCTCTTTTCAGCTCAAGTGCATTACAAAGGGTCTATAACCCTCTGAGTCTCGCTGTGACATGAGGGTTAGCTAGTCAGGAGCAGTTCCTAAGAGACTACTACAATAGGGGTTAGATTCCTCTGTGCTTTATCCCAGTGGCCCCCCACAACATGCTGTGCAAAATTGCTGCCTCTCTCCTGCGAGGAGAGAGGAGCACTTGTTCCAATATGTGGAATCCTTTTCAGAGGATAAGAAGACCCAGCAAAGAACCAAGAGCAAAGAAAAGTACCAAAGTGGATTTTAGAGCCGAAGGGGTTATTTTAACAATGAAATCTAGAGAGGGAAGGAGATTGTGCATTTATACCTGAAAACAAGAGCTTATTAATGAACCAGGCAGGATTCAGTACGTGGGAGTAATGTATCTGCTCATAGGGAGATATCAAAGGCTGAATTCAAGTTTCAGCTTGATAAATGGGTAGAGGAAACCATCAATGAAGTTCCTTTTAGTTAGTACTTCTGCAGAGCATCTTTTCTTTTTAAAAGTAGCCCAGTCCTTCTTTATAATCTGGAACCTCAGTGCCAGCAGTGAGAGTCAGAAGTCAGCATTGACACAGACAATTCCTTCAGGACACAGTTAACTTGCAGAGAATAATTAAGAGTGTGTAGTGCAATCTGGGAAAAGCTCTTTATCTGTTCTATGCATCACTCATTATATAGGATTTGTAATTTATAAAACAATCGTACCAATGAAGTGATACTGTTCATGTTAAATGTTTGATGTTTTAGTGGCTTGTTCTCCTAACTGCTACTTCCTCCGTTATCAGTGAATACATCTGAGGAAAAATATTCTCCATATGAATATAAAAACAACACTGAAAATAAAACTGTTTCCCTATTTTTTCAAATTAAAAATAGATTAATCCTTCCACCTTTAAATGATGCTAATATAATTAATATTAAAATGTAGACACCAGAAAAATGTTAAAGCAGCGAATAACAACATTTATGTTAAGTGAAATGAAAAATCTTCTCAAAATCATTTTCAAGGAAAGAAAATGACATTTGGCTATCCTTAAGTTCTAGACGTCTTGGAGGCAAGAGGAAGTGACCTCTTGTGAGTTACTGAGACTTCCCAAAGGACAAAGGAAAAGAACTCAGATTTTCTAATGCAGAAGCTTTTCATCTTATGGCGAACATGCAATGCCAAAAATATCTATACCGACAATAATGATATGTATACGGTAAATCAAAGTAGAAATAAGTATGGCACAGTATAGCTAGGAAGGAGCCATAGACTCACCCTAAATGAGGATAACTGGGAACACTTAACTGAGAACACGGAAACTTAAAGGTACACTGAGTCTTCAGCAGGAAGAAAAAGTCATCAGTATGACAAAATGGGAAAATAAGCATGAAGGTGTGTACATTCCTTTGAATATACAGCACCTAACCGAGGAACGCCGTGTGGAGGAGACGGATAGAAGTCTAAGTCGTGCTCAGGATACGATGGGAGGGGGCTGGCTCACTCCGTCCTCGATTCAGAAATATTTAGGTGCATTCCATACAGTCCATTTTCATTGTGAAAAGATCTAGTTGACTGTCAACAGATGAATGAGTTAAACATATTATATATATATATATATATATATATATATATATGTATTACATATATGTGATGCAATATTATCTTGCCTTAAAGAAGAGTAAAATTATGTCATATGTAGGAAACTGGATAGAAATGGAGACCATCATCTAAAGTAAGTTATTCTCAGAAAGTTAAATATCTTGTGTATTCTTTCATCTGAAAACCAAAACTATAAAGATGTATATCAGTCAGATAAAGGAGAGATGATAGAAAAACAGGATGTAGACTCTTTGAAGATGGGAGAGAGGGTCAGGGAGAGAGGGACAAAAGTTGGAGAAAGGCAAATGGGTTGAAAATGAATGAAATCTGTGACAGCCATCTGCCAGTACCCCCCCCCGAAAAAAATCACTGTTCTGTATTACAAAAGTGCACTAATCAAAAATAATATGTACATACCATAAAATTCATCATTGTGATCCCTGTCAGTGTATGGTTGAGTATATTCAAACTGTGTGCAGCCTTCCCTAATATCAATCTCTACAGTTTCTTTATTCTTATAAACTGAAATTCCACATCCATTAAATGCTAACTTGCACTGACCATGCTACTTCACATCTTGAGGAATCTGAATATTTTAAGTGATTTCTGTACATGTAAGCCTACAACATTTGCTCTTTTGTGTCTAACTTAACATAGTAGCTTCAAGTCTCACTCTTTTGGTTCAGTGTGCTAGCATTTATTTTCTTGGAAAAATATCTTAGTGTATATATACCAGATATTATCTATTCATCACCCCATGGACAGATGCATAGCTTCTAGGTTTTAGCTGCTGTGAATGTGCTAGTATGACCTTGATTATATAAACTTGTGTATGATCTCATTTTATGCCCAAAAGTGCAACTGTTGAAATCAATAGTAACTTTGTTTTTAAGATCTACCATACTACTGTTCATAGGGACTGTACCATTTATGTCCCCATTAATAGTACATAATTCTTTGCATCCTCATCATCTTTATTTTGAGTCTTCCATAAAACAATTTATGTAATAACCACCTAGTTGGTTTGGAGTGGTATTCATGTAGATGTATTTATTTACTGATTTTCAGAACAACACAGCAAAGACAACATTATTCTTTCCCTCTAATAAATAGAGATATAAAACTACTAAATTTGTATCCTTTTTTTTTCATACTAGGAATCGAGCTCAGGACCTTGCATTTGCCAGGGAAGCATTTATGCCACTGAACTGTATTCCTGGCTAAAACTACTAAACTTGAATCATCCAGGTATCTTGGTTTCTAAGTGATCATGATAGCTGGGGTGGAATTCAAGTCCAGGTATATAGAAATATATATGCATGTGCCTATCATGATAGGATTATGGCATTCATTTCATAAAGAATGAGTTAGCATGACTGGAGTTTCTTAAAGATAAGGGATGATCTTGCTAGCTCATCTGATTTTATCTTTTCTATCCTATCACATCCTCTGTTTTATCTACAAGACCATGCCTCATAGTCCCACACTCTACACAGTACTATTCTTAATCTACTTGCCTTAATTTGTATGATACAAATTAATACAATTCAACATTTGAGAATCTGTTAGTGGATGACATAACCTTTCACTTAGAGCTCCTTTTTAAAAATTTTGTACTAATATCTCTAAAAAACCTCTAATCATTCCTCATGGGAACATGAAATAGAGCATTTTTGGACTTATTTTATATTATCCTGAACAGGACATCAATGTTTCATCAGTTCCAGTCCTCAAAACCGTGATTCTTACCTTGTTTTCTCTGGACATTACAGCTAAATCAAAGAGAGTCAAAATAATGCCAGATGTCTAGAGGCAATGGGAAGATTAACTAGTCAGGAGCAGTTTCTAAGAGACTACTACAATAGTAGTTGTGGCAAGAAGTACTGAAGACCTGATCAAATGGAGCAGCAGTTAGCACGAGAGAGGCAGAAACAATAGGAGTGGATTCAGTGGAGGTGAAGAAGGATTTGGAATGAAGATAAATTTATGACTGGCAATGGCATTAGTAGCATAGTTTAAAAAAAATACAGAAACAATATATATGAAATTGCGAATTTATTAATTTATTTTTGATCCAAAACTTCAAAGAGAATCAGAGAATTTCTTTGAAGATACATGGAGGTTGTAGTGGATTGACAACTGTGGTTATCTTGTAACCCCCAGGCGAACTGAGTAAGTGAGGTGCTTGGTGTGGGAGGCCCACCTGGGGCCTGTTGCCAGCCGCATGAGGCAGAACTGGAGAGAAAAAGAAAAGCTTTTGGGAACTAAAAAGGCTGTTGGGAGCAGTGAAAGGCTGCTGAGAGCTGGTAGAAGCTGTAAGGACCTGTTGGTTCTTTTGGAGGAGCTTGTCATGCTGGTATTCCTGATGAACTTGACTGTTTTCATCCTCTGAGGAGCTCAGAACCTTGCTGACACTGAGAATAGCTTTGGTTCACTTTGGGGGAGCTCTGGTCCTCATCCTGAGTATCGCTTCCTGGCTCCATAGTGGAAGAAGGTGCATAGTTCAGTTTCCTAGAGAAGCTTGCAGTGTTGGCTTCCCTCATGGGAACTCAGCCATCTTGATCACTGGAGAACTCAGGACCTCACTGTTGCTGAGGATGGCTGTGGTACCTTTTAGGGAGTTCTGGTTTTTCTGAGCATCACTTCCTGGCTCCAGTGCAGATCCCTCAGCCTGCTGGCACAGATCCTTCACCCCGCTGGCGCAGACTTCCTAGATTCCACCACTGAGCTTTGGGCCTTCCCAGCACAGATCCATGAAACAGGCCTGTGTGAGACATTGTTATGGGCTCTGGGCCTCCAGTTGGATTCATGGAAGGGACTGTTATGGGCTCTAGATATTCAGCTGGACTCATGCAGGACACTGTCACGGGATCCAGTCCCTCACCTGGATATCTGGTCTATAGTGTGTGGACAAATTTCCTGCACTCTCTTATATATAATTCTTTGGATGACTATTATTAATGATCTTATAAAATATGTGTCCTGTATTAGATTGCTTCACCTTACAAAATAAGCCCCAAACCAAGCCAGAGATCAAGGATGGTATAATGATTAATTCCAATGTTTCAACCTACATGGACCACAAAGTGGCTGGTATTTGATTAATCATTATTCTGGGAATGGCTAGGAGAGGTTTTTCATTTCCTTGATGGATTGAGTAGAACACACTGTCTTCTGTAATATGGGTGGGACTCATCCAATCAGGTAAATGCCTAAGCAATACATAAAACTGACATTACTACAACTAAATGAATACATTTCTCTTGACCAGTTTCTTGAGCTGATGTATCAATCTTCCTTCATCCTCAAACTGAAATAGCAGCGTATCTTGTACCTTGAGCTTGTCAGGTTCTGGACTACAATTTTTGTCATCCAGCCTCCTGGGATCTAAATTATTGATTCAGGTCTTGAGATTTCTCATCCTTTACAATCACTTGAACCAATTCCTTGTAAAAATCAATCTAGCTAGCTGTGTGTGTGTGTGTGTGTGTGTGTGTGTGTTCTCTATTCTCTATCATTAAAAAGCTCTGGTAAATACAAATTTATCTATAAAAATCTCATAAGTAAAGAAAAGGGGTATGTAGAGATAAAATGGGAAGTAAAGAATGAAAAGACTGTCTGATATAGATCCATAAAAAACAAGGAAAATGGTAGTTGCAGGAAATAAAATGGACCACAATATGTAAAATTATGAGATCATCAAAAGGGATAAGGGAAAGAAAAATTGACCTCTGAGTACTTCTTAGTGATTATTTAGAGTGATTTCAGTGCTTCAAAAATGGATCAAAGTGGTTTAAGGAGCGAATCCAGATGATAACACACAGGCAAAGCACATCAAGGACACCACAGGGACTCCTGGGAGCAAAGCAAAGGAGCACTTAGAGAAGAGTATAATAAAGGAGGAAGACAGACTTTCACTGTGGAAACTGAGAAGCAGAGCCCACAACGAGGTAGAGGAAGACAATCATAGAAAGAGGAATGAACACATGTAATTTTAAAGGATGTGGAAGAGTAAAGAAACCAAAACCACAAAATTGGGAATAGTCTTGTTGAGGTGTAAGGTGAGAGAAAAAGAATAAAACCTTTTCTTTAGAGATGGTCTTGAGAAAGTGGATGAAGGAAAACTTAAAATCACCACTACCTGGTACTGAAGTCAACCATACGATTCTAATAATAAAAAGAAAATCAAAATCAGATGAGTCATATTAACACTAGACTCCAATAATAGCACATTTAAAAAAGTCATCGCCATATCAACGAACTTTCAGTTCTTATGTTATCAGGACATCACAGTTCTTTACCCAACATGCCTGAATTTTGAAGAAGGCAAAAGGAGGCACTTGGCAAGGTCTTTGTTTAATGTCTTTGTTTGAAAGGCAGGGAAGAAATTAAGAGAGTACAAAAATGAAAGAAACTCCTGAAATTTGAGAAATGGTAGCACAACTACTGGTTCAAGGGGCTCGAAACTAGTCTCCCTGGAAAACTGCCCCATTCTACTGTGCATGTGCATACACACTTGCCAGTGTGCTCGCTGCACACTGAGCCAAGCGCGCTCACACTGAGCCACCTCGCCAATCCATTCATTTACTTATATTTCGAGACAGAGTTTTGCTAAGTGGCTAAATTGCTCAGGGTGGGCTTGAAGCTGTGATCTTCCTGCCTCAGCCTCTCAGAGTCCTGGAACTGCAAGTGTGTGCCACCATTCCCAGTTTAGCCTTACTAATTTGGAGATAAATACAGAATCATATGATAGATTTATTACAGGTCAGTTAACACAGTATAAGTAAATAGTCATCATATATCTTTTACCCAAAACAGAGGATTAAAAAGGGGGAGGACTGAATATAATTGACAAGATTAAGGCGACGTTAAATCAGTGAATGAGTTTTCTTCCATTTTCATTATTCAGGGATTTCATAGTGCCATCTCTTCTCCCTGTTTATAACTACTCTTTCCTGCATCATTTGTATCAGAGCTCTTTTCTTACCCCTTTCTGTTAATTTTTTAGCATTATCTTTCTCCTAAGACAAACTGTATTTCTTTAATGATGAACACATTCCATCAAGTACTATAGTTACTTAAGTTTTGATTAGTTGTCACTACAGTTGAAAGGAATTTTAAGGATTAAAAGCAAGCACAAAAGAAAAAGCTAGAGAGTGAATGTTGATTTTTCAAAAAGGTTAGTGAATGTCTTAGTTACTTTTCTTATTGCTGGGACAAAATGCCTAACACCCTAAGCTAAAAAAGGAAAGGTTTATTTAGCTCCATTTGTAGAGGTTTCAATCCATAATGGGCTGGCTCCAAGACAGGGTAGCTTCACAGAGGACAGCAATGCGTGGCAGGTAGAAGACAGAAAAAGTAACAAGAGAAAGAGAAAGAAAACAAGCCTCTTTCTGTTCCTTATTTTGTATCTAGTCTACTGGGGATTAGGGTGGTGCCATTCCAATCAGTGGACTGATCCTGCAATCAGAAACCCATAATTCCAGCATCACACCGGGAACCAATCACACGCTCTAGATTAAGCCACCTCTGAAGAAAAAGCCCTTTGACCACATGAGGCTTTGGGGGGACATCTAGACACAAACTATAACAGTGAATTATCCGATGATTAAAATTAGACACAATTTCCGAATCAAGGAGAATTCAGCTAAATTTCCTTGAATCTCTCCAGTAGATTTTTTTAGCTTCTCAAAAAAAAAAAAAGCAAATAAGAAAAAATGATCAGTACTTGCTTTGGCAGCATATACACTCAAAAAAGGAAAAAATAAGATCAAAATGTCATTAACAGACTATAGATATGGGGAGACATATAAGCAAAATGACCAGTCCTTTAAGAAACGTAAATTAAAGTAGACAAAAATATCATCACTGCTGGATTAGCATTTTAACAGTAGAAAGATCAGCAAGGTTCTTGAAACACTGAGGAACAAATGAAAAAGAACTCAATATAAATAATTAGAAGTTAACTATATATGAACACAGGAGGTTCTGGTGTTTTCATAAGTTTCACCTTAAACAGCAAGCACCATTGCTTTCTAGAATCAAAGCAATTTATCATCCATGAACAACTGCCAAACCAAGCATCACCAGGGACAAGCTGAGGTTGTGTTTTTACTGGGCCAGGGTTTTCATAGAAAAGTATTGAATTTATCTGGACTGTGGAGAGTTGCTAAGCTTATGTCAAGGGAAAGCTGCATCTAATTATTGGTGATGTTATCTTAGTTATTGTGGTCTGTCATGTATACAGAAGTGGGAAGAAAGATCCACAGAGTCATAGCTGTAGACAAATTAGAATTTGCTTTTCAGGGGTCTCCTGTTATTGAGCTTGTAGCTTCCACAGAAATGGTCTAATTGAGGCTCAAGATTTTGGAGAGCTCCAAGATCATATCTGGACAAGCTAAATTATAAACTAAGGATATAATTGTGTTCTTTTTCAAAAATCCAGACTGGAAGGTAGTCTTACAGATAAAGAAACACCCATAAATATATAATGAGAAGCTGTGTCTGTGTATATAAAACCTGCATACGTCCATCAAAGAAAGGAAATGTTCTGAATTTGGAGAACTTGAGATACTCTGAAATTGAGGATATATTTCAGAATTTTTTCAAAGGGCTTATATAAATGTACCACAGGCTGTGATAAGGTAAAGGATCAAGGTGCATCATGACAGGGTAATGGGCTGTCCACATGTTCCACCAGAGTCTAATGTGGCAAATGAATGAATGTGCACGTAAGCATCCAAGAGGCTGAGCAGAATAAAGTGAGAGGGATTTTTCTCACTGATAGATAATGGGTCTCTGTTTTCTCCATTCAGACACAGACTCTTTTGGAAGATTAGAGAAATCAGCTTTGGCAAATCTTCCTTTAATCACACCATCAACATCTCCTTTGAGAGTCTGTTAGAATATGCATGTGTGCAGGTCTCATTAGGAGGAATTTCTGCCTAATTCTAATATACAGGATGCACACCTGCTCCAAAACACCACTCACACTCGCTACCTGCACGCACACATGCAGAACTGCAAGGAGCTAGGGCTTGGAGAGAAAACGAGCCCCGAGCTTCAGTAAGCATAAATTCACCATGCAGTCTGTAGGATGCCATGCAGTGCAACCTCAGTGTCCAACAGGAGAGGAGGGAAAGCAAGCAGAAACATAACACAAGCTCAGCAACCCAGTTCCATGAACTTTACTCCTGTACAATGTTGTAATAGTGTTTAAGCATATAGACAAGCCAATTGTTCAGGGCACGCTCAAACTTAATATTAACCTACTGTCTCCTAAAGTAACTTTTTTATATACTTGATTTACCACCTATCTCTTTTCATCCAAACTTTACTCACCCTTTAATCCATTTGTGAATGTATTTTCAGGCTTTGTGTACTTTCTCTTACTCCCTAAGCATGGATATAATAGTTCATCATGTGTCTTAAGCCTTTTTTCCCTTTTATGGTAAAATTGATGTATATCTGTGTAAAATAACCTTATCAAAACAAATTAACATCATTTGACAGTCCTACTTCCTGCCTCCTCCCATCTCTGCCTCTGTGATTGCTGTTTTATTTTGGTCCCCAAAATTTACTTTGCCTGTTCTAGAACTTTACTGGCAGGAAATTATAAAGTATATGTGCTTTCATAATGCTTCATGTGGTAAACAATATCGTAGCCTCCCCCAGTGCCCATGTTTAATTCTGGAATCTGTGAACATGCTATATGGCAAAGGAAAATGTAGTTAGAAGGTGAAATTATGATTGTTTACTAGTTGACTGTAATGTAGAAAAAGTACCCTAACTTCTTAAAATTCTCACAATGCTATCATGTGGATCCTTAAATGTAGAAAACAAAGTCAGAACCAGAGAAAAAAATCTTAAACATTCATAGCTTTGAAGGTTAAAGGGGGCCATAAGCCAGGGAATAAAGGTAGCCTCTTGAAGCTGTGTACAGTAAGAAAATAAACCTTTCCGAGGGTCAGAGGTGGAATGTGAGTCACAGTCCTAACATCTTGGAATTTTAGCCCAGTGAGACTCATTCTCTACTATTAAATAATACACTTGTGTTGTTATATAACTAAAGCTTATAGTAACCTGTTGCAGAGTGTTAAGAAAGTGATATTGTTTTTCACTTAGCATAATGTATGTACTTGGGGTTTATTCATATAATTGAATATATCAACTGTTTGTCCCTTTCAAGGCTGAGTACTGCCCCATTTTATTTGTCCCTCTGCTGGACATTTCAGATCTTCCCAGTTGTAGACAGAAATGACAGGATTATAATTCTGTGCAACCACTCCCACTTGATAGAGTTTGAGGACACATAGTCTGTGGCCTGCTGTCTTAGCTACTTCTCTCATTGCTGAGACAAAATACCCCACAACCAAACTTAAAGGAGGAAAGGTTCATTTTGGCTCACAGTTTATAAGTTTCAGTCCATAATCAGCTGGCTCCAAGGTCACATGGCAGAGGGCTATCACACAGCAGGCAGGAGGCTGCAGAAGACAAGCGGCAGCAGTAGCAGCTGCAGCAGCAATGCAACAGAAGTGACCTCCCTTCTGTCCCTTATATTTTATCCAGAACCTATCCTTACACACACACACACACACACACACACACACACACACACACACACTCATACACACAGAGTAGGGCAGTCTTCATCCTAGCGTTGCACCATGAATCAATCCCAGCATCATAACTTTGACCCCAGCAGCACATACCCTAGGTCCAGCTGTCTTTGTAAGCCCCACCTATGACTGCATGAGGCTTTGGGAGGACATCTAGATACAAAGCCGTAACAGCTGCCTTTATGATGACCAGAATCCACTGTCATTAGTGTCCTAAGGAGAAAAACAATGAATGATGCTTTAAAAAGTCAAAATCACACAGCTCTGATCTGGTGTCAGAACCCCACCAAACTTGATGGAACCTTTCCGTCTGTTACTTCCTCTCTCTCTCTTTCTCTGTCTCTCTGTCTCCCTGTCTCACTGTCTCTCTCTGTGTCTCTCTCTGTCTCACTGTCTCTGTCTCTGTCTCTCTCTCCCTCTTTCTCTTTCTCTTTTATTTTCTTTTGAATTTTCAATATTTTGAGTTAATAAGAAGCAACTACATATTTCTGGGGTGCAAAGTGGCTCTCACTGCATGCATACAATGTATAATAATGAGTTAAGAGTAACTGGCATATCTATCCATTCAGATGTATGTCATGCCTTTGGGTGTGGTGCATTCAAAGTTATCCCTACTTTTTAAAAATTCAATAAACTGCTGTCAACCATAATTACTCAAAAGTGCTATAGGACATTTGAAGTCACTTCTAATCAACAGTGCTTGTATCATCCTCTCTCCATCCTGAGCCCCTACTCTTTACCCTTTCCAAGCTCAAGTAGACATTATGGTAGACTATTTCAACATAATGCCCATGGAGGGCAGAGGCCACCGTCCTATAAAGCAAGTTGTGTAGATCTTGGTATGCTGAAATGTCTGCCTTTCTCCCTGTGCCCAGGAACATCACTCTTAGGAGAGAAGGCAGGCAGGTACTTTGTATTTTATTGCAAAGAATGACTTCAACTGAGGATGGGGGTAATGATGGTGACCGTACATGTTCTCCAGTGCAGTGTCACCTGAGCCAGTACTTTGTGGTTCTAGATTATTAGCTTTAAGTATTAGTTTGTTACCTATAAAACTAGAGTAGAAGTAGCCCAATTCATAGTTATTCTGGGGAGTCAATATGATAATATAAATAAGAGAGTCTCATACAATATGCATAGTTAGTTGCTATTGTCTTATATTTACATGAGCTCAACACAGGATAGCATTTATGTATTCCATTTCTATTCCATTTTCCATTCTAGAATAATATTTTATAGAAACATTAAAGCCAGGGAATGTTTATTAATTCAACAGATACTGACTTAGCATAGCCTAGATCCTACAAGTTCTTTGGGTTATAACTGTTGATTGGATATAGATTTTTTCCACAAAAATCCTAGTGAAAGAGGCAAAGAAACAATAAACTATCACTGGGAGTGTTCACTATGAAAGAGATATCACATAGTTATGAGGGTACACTGTCTACTAAGGGGGGACGACATGTAGAAGGGCCAAAGAACATGCTTTGATCTAGAAAAAGAAGTGTGTCAAGAAGAGAAGTAAAAGGAGGAATCAGGATCAGAAGAACTCGCACTGTGGTCAGAAAAGAGACAAGGCAATTTAGGAAAGTTAGAACACTATACAGAGGCACTAGCTTGTAATCCTGAACAGTCAAGTTTAAATTCTAGGAGGAATAAATTTATCAATTTCTACATTTTATAGTTTTTCAGGTCATACAAACCTGAGCCAGAATCACAATCCAGCTTGGCTGCCTATCATTTTTTTGACCTGAAGTAAAATAAAATATTTTAAACCTTGACAGCTTCATTTGTAAAAACAGTGTACAATTATCCAACCCCAAACAATATCGCAGCAATTAAATGAGAAAAGGATTATAAGGTATCTTTGCAAAGTTGTAGATATATGCTAACTCTTAAACAATGTAAACTTCCTGTTTCTTCTCCACAGCTTTCTCTAATGTCACAAATATTCCAAAGAAAATATACTGATATTGTTTTGTGTCCCACAGTGATGTAGACTACGGACAGATAGTGTATCTATAGACTGGCATATATCGCTAGCTATTAATAATGGATAAGAGATTCTAAAAATTTTCAAAGACAACACAAGTACATGAGAATCCCAGTCACTAGATTGAAAGGCTTTTAAGTGGTCGGTTGAGGAAAACAGCAGGTTGGAACTGAAAACACACACCTTTATCATGTCACATGGAGTTAAAGATTGGAAAAAGAGAAAAAGCTGCAACATAGTGACTATTTTGAGCTCTTTATGGATGATTTGGCCATTTAGACATTATTCTGTTCTTCTGTTACTGGAAAACAATACCTGACACCTGTAATTGAGGGAGCAAATGTGTACTGTGGCTCACGGTTTCGGAGACTTACTGCGTGTTTGGCTGGCTCCAAGACACAGGCATCAGGGCAGAAGGGCATGAAGGACAAGAACTGCCCAACTCACAGCAATCAGGAAGAACCGAGCTACTTGGAAAGGGCACCAGCAATGAGAAGGGCGCAGCGCTAGATGTTGCTCAAAGGCCATGACTCCCCACAGCTCCACCAGACACACTCGGAAGTGCGGTTTCCTAGATTCTCAGGCTTCTCTTAAGCTAATTGAGTTGAGATTAACCTTCCCAGGGAAGAGAAATGATTCCATTAAAATAACATGGTTCTAATGTCTCCCAAAAGAAATCTAATAACATCTCAAAATACATCTGTATCCCCAGGGGAAATAAATAAATTTGGAAAAATATGTACATAACTATTAAAGCAGACACTTATTTGAAGTTTGGATAGGTACAGAGCTATGTTCAAAGTGTTCTTAAACCTTTATAATTTTGAGGTTTCTTAGAAAAAGGTATATCCAAATCACAAATCCAAAATTAGGTATGTGTATTTTTTTGCCATTGTTATTGTAATAAATTACCATGAATTCTTGACTTATATAGCATTTATTATATTGTACTTCTGCAGTTCTGAACTGTATTTTTTTTGCCATTGTTATTGTAATAAATTACCATGAATTCTTGACTTATATAGCATTTATTATATTGTACTTCTGCAGTTCTGAACTGTATAATAAGGACCAATAAGTTTAGGTCATGGTATTCTTTCTGGCAAGACCTGGGAGAATCATTTTCTTACTTTTTCCAGGCTAAATTTTGGGATTCCAGGCCTCTTCCATTCAAAATCATCAAAGGCTGCTGGAGTTTCACATAGTATTGATCCTCCTGCCTCCTTTTTCCACATTTGAGAACCTCAGATATAAATGATTACCTAGATAATTTAAGTTAATCTTCTTTTAAGGGCAGTTGATTTGTAACCTTAATTATATCTACAAAATTAATTGCCTTTTGCATGAACCTAACAAATTCATAGATTCCAAGTATGTGGATGTATACATCTTTGAGAGGTTATTATTCTATGAGCCCCAATAGGAAAACATATTTCAAGTGTGAAAATAAATTATACCACTGCCTCTTTGAGATAGCAGTCTTTCTATTCTGACAGATTTTCAGAGAACTACTTGTGTGTAAACATGGGATTGTCTCCTTAGCTGTAGTACTTTCCACCTCCCACAATATCCAGCACTCATGGGACACAGGAGATGATGAACGCAAAAGCCAAGCTCCTTCACTTTTTGCTTAAACAGGTTCCAAGAATTAAGATATCACTGCAGATAAGGTGTTTCATCTGAAAAAGAATAAACTGGAAAAAACTAAAGACTATTTATGATGGCTTAAAAAAATTCTTGTCATCTGTGAGAACATGGATGAATCTGAGAAGACATGCTCAATAAAATAAGGCAAACACAGGAAAACAAGTATCATACAGTCCTACTTACCTGTGTATTTTTTTTTAATTTTCAAATTCATAAAAGCAGAAGGTAGAAAGGTGGTATTCAGGGTTTGGGAAAGAAGAAGTAGAAGTTCTAGGTGGGCAGCATAAATAAGTTCTGGCGACTTAATGGGCAGCACGACTGCATAAATTCTGGTGGTCTAGTGTACAGAATGGTGTACATCAGGCATACTGCGATGCATACCTGAACCGCAAGGCAGCTCACCGTTCTGTCTTTACAAGTCATGAGTCAGCATGGCAGGCATAATGACCTTTGTTATGAAAATAGATACCACATATTAGTATCACCTCGAAAATGATAACTATGTGAGGTGATAGATCTATTAACCATCATGATAATAATTTCAAAATTCATACATACATCAAAACATCACACTGAACACCATGAGCAGATATGATTTTATTTGTGAATTATATCTCAAAGAGTCATGAAAACAGCATAATAATAAATTACATTTGAAAACACCATATGTATCTTTTCTGTGGAACAACTATAATCATCAACTGCAGTGTTTTTCTAAGAGGAAAATAACGGCTTCCATTCTAGAAGTGGCCGCCACATGCTAGGCAAAGCATTTATATTCTTTCTTTTAATTGACATCTATGATGACACTGGGTGGAAGGTGTTATCTCTTTTTCTCATGAACATTGACCTGCGTGTGGCAATGATCATTCTTCATGGTTCTCATATCTGAAAAGTTAACCTGTCTTAAAATGGGGAAAGACCATTTCCCATACAGGAGGCATCTCCATCCCACCAGTTCTAACACAAGCCATCAGTGATGCTGGCTCAGGCCTGGTGGGAGCCATTATGCAGTCAGAAAGACTACATACTAGGTGGGAGCTGACAAGTCACAAGGCAGTCAGCCTTGCCACCTCGTGGGAAAACTTTAACTCTCAATATTTCTCTCGTTCCCTTGCCTGTTCCACTTCAGTTCCCCTCAGCCACAAAAGCTATCCCCACCCTCATTCGCTCTGGCAGTTCACCTGCTCAGATCGTTCTGACATGAGCAACTCCTGCGGTTCACGCTTCTGGCCTGGAAGCCCTCCCGGCTGCTCAGGGCTCAGCCTGTTCTGGCCCAGGGACATTTCCTTACCCCACCCCACCCCCGCCAGAAAAAAGAGCTTAAAGTCCCACGCTTTCCTCAGCTTGGGGCTACCTTGGTTCACTAGGTAGCCTGCTACTCTGTCCCTCCCCCAATAAAGACTTCTCTCATGTCAGAAGGTCTGGTCTGGTTCCATGTGGGGTCTCGATTTCTATCAGGAGCTATTTGAATAATAATCCAAAATGCACACCACAGTGTATCAAAGTATTGTGATTTATTGTTGCTAATGTTATAATTATTTTCTTTCACTAATTACAGCTCTAAAAGATATGTGGTACTCAGAGACAGTACTATTAAGTACCTTTGACTTTGAAGATTATAATTTTAACTATAAAGTGTCTAGAAACATTTCTTTCTTTCGTCTTCATTATTATTTGTCTGTTTTGCTCACTTTCTATTTCTGTCCAGTCCTAGAGTTACCTTTAGAATGTCTCATATTTTCTTCTGTCTACCAAACAAGAAAACTTCACAACAGAACCGAAGGTTTTTGATACTCACTTGGGAAGAAAACTGTATCCTCCCTTTAGGTGAATACACATGGTTTTGTGAAAATACTGAGTGGGATTTCTCTAAGGGAACCAGGATGTGGGAGTTTTTGAAGTCCTTAGAGGCTGAGTTAAAGCCATTCTGCCACCTGGTGGCACCTGCCATCCAACAAAACAAAGAAAAATTACAACAAAGAGTAGGGTGGTTTGTGAACAAACTTGTCTCTCCTTTGAACCCAAGAGACTCTTGGAAAACTCCTGCAGCCAAAATCTTGATGACTGCTGTTGTGTAAAGTAAATTTTCCTATGTTCTCAAAATAGCACAAAGTTGGCTTGATCCAGGATGCAGTGGGTAATATAACACCAGCCAGAGAGAGCCACAAACACCTGGCACAAAGGTGCTGAAGGGAATGGGAGAGGTCCTTACCTTAGAGATGAATCTAATTTTATAGATACAAAGGAGTTAAAAAAGATCACTAGAGTCTTATTTTACAGAAGTACAGGCAGTTAGAATGATTCATTAACTCAAAGAGGAGGAGAACAGTGCTTTTTAAATTAATTAATTTTACTGGTACACTTTAGATATAGACAATGATCACACACATAATAGGAAATTTGTACCTTCATATGATATATCGTGATTCTTTTTCCCCATTCCCTTCTCCTCCTTTCAATTCCATTTCCTTTCCTTATTTACAAAAGCATTTTTCCATATTTTCTTTATTTTCTCTTTTGCTTTTTCTTCCTTCCATTATCATCCCTAGTTTCTCTTCCCGGGTGAACATTTTCTTCCTATTTTATAACGTCTTTTATACATTTTGGTCCTTATTTACAAATCTGGTTTCTCAACTAAAAAGCAATGTGACATTTACAAATGCATGTTCAATTTATTTCACTTAAGAGTATGGTCTCAAGGTGCATTCATTTAACTAGAAGTCTCAAGTTTATGTTTTCTTATGGCTGAGTAATACTCTATTGTATAAAATCATCTCACATCTATTCATTAGTTGAAACACATTTTGTCTGTTTCCAGGATTTAGCTGTTTCAGACTGTGCTGCTATGAAGGTGGGTGTGCACATATTGATATGGTATGATGCTTTTAATTCTTTCAGGAAAATACTAAGAAGGGGAAAATCTGAGTCACATAGAACCTCTAGTTTTAGTTTTCTGAGGCATCTCCATACTGATTTCCACAGTGGTTGCACCAGTCTACATGCCCACCAACAGTGGAGAATGGTTCCTTTTCCTCTACAGCCCTGTGAGCACTTGTTATTGTTTGATTTCTTGATAATAGCTCCTCTTTCTGGAGTGAGATGGAATCTCACTGTTGCTTTAATTTACATCTCTTGAATGACCAGTGATGTTGAACATTTTCTTATATATTTATTTGCCATCTGCCTTCCTTCATTTGGGATGTGTCTATTTCAGATTCTCATTTTTGGATTGGGTCTTTAAATTTGGGGGGATCTGACTTTTTTGAATTCTTTATTTTAGATATTAGTCTTTTATCTGAGGAACAGCTGGCAAACTTTTTCCCACTCTGTGGATTGTCTCCTTGCCCTGTTGGTGGTTTCTCTTGCTGTGCAAAAGCTTCATAGTAAGATGAGAGCCCAGTTGTTGATTCTTCATGTTTCCTGTGTGATCAGGTTTTATTCATAATTGTTTGGGCTACGCCTATGCCTTCAAGAGTATTGCTTATTCTGTCTTCCAGCAGACTTAGTGCTTCTGGTTTAACATTTAGTTCCTTGTTCCATTCTGATTTTATTTTAGGGTGTGGTGAGAGACATGGTAATATATTTAGTCTTCAGCATGTAGAAAGCCAAATTTTCCAGCACCATTTATTAAAAAGACTATCTTTCTTCCAGTGAAGGTACTTGGCCCCTTTGTCAAAAATAAGGTGGCTAAGAGTGTTTAGAGTTGTTTCTGCATCCTATAATCTGTTCCATTGATCCTTGAGTCTGTGTTTGGTTTTTGTTTATTATTGTTGTTTTGTTTTGTTTCGTTGCTAGTACCATGCTGTTTTTATCACAGTAGCTTTGTAGTATAATTTCAAGTCAGGGATTGTGATGCCCTCTGCCTTGCCTTTGTTGCCCAGAATTATTTTTGCTATTCTAGGTCTCTTCTGGTTCCAAATGAATTTTAGGATTGCTTTTTCTAGTTCTGTGAGGTGCACTATTGGTGTTTTGATTGGTATTACATTAAATTTGTATAACAATTTTGCAAATATGACCATTTTCACAATATTGTTCTTCCTACCTAAGAGTAAAGAATATCTTTCTATTTTCTGATATCCTCTTCAATCTCCTCTATTGCCTCTCCTACACAGTATAATTCTGGAAACATTAGTCACAGCAATTAGACAAGAGAAAGAAATAAAAAGAATAAAGATAGACAGGAAGAAGTGAAATTACCGTTATTTGCAGATGACAAGAACTCTACAGAGAATACCCCCAAAACTCCACCACAGGTCTTCCAGATCTAACAACCAAATTCAGTAGTATAGTTGGATACAAAGTCGACATTCAGAAATCAATAGCATTCCTGTATGCAAACAACAAACTCACTGAAAGAGATATTAGGGAAACTGCAACTTTCACAATAGTATTGGAAAAATATAATGAAATACTTAGGAATCAATCCCACAAAGAAAGTAAAAAATCTTTCACTGAGAACAATGTTTTTAAAATGGAGTTTGAAAATCACACCACAAGGCATCCTACAGTGATGTACCTTGCAGGGCGTGTAGCTTAGCTTGCATGTTTGTTTAATATAAAGTGCTCTGTTTCTGAGCAGCTGCAGAATTAATACTGTGGGATAAATACTGCCTCCTGCTATATTATATATCCACTGTTAATTAAAAGAACAATGGATAAACTGCAAGAAATCACTTAGAGTCTATAAAAATAGAATCAATAGATTCAGCTGAATATGAGCTCGAATTCACTAGAAAAATAGTACTGGGGCAAATCCAAATGCAATGTATTTTTATATAATTATTTTATAATTTTATATTTAATAGTAAGCAATGAAGCCTTTTGTTTCCATTTAACATAAGGTTGTAAAATATTTGGCTCATAAAAGCACTAGGATAAGGAAATGAGAGGGAGGGAAAAAAAGAAGAAAGCCTTTGTTTTTTAAAAGCACTCCTTTTTCTCCCTGGTTGTGAATCTGTCCCCTGAACTCATTGCTATCTCATTTAGAATTTTTTCTGTGTTCCCTAATGCCTCACTTTAACTGTTCCTTCATGTTTAAAAACAAATGGAGATGCTGCTTAATTTATTTTTCTTTCCAGGGACTAAAAAAAATGAAAACTAAAAGTGGTTTCACCACTTGTAAAGAGTGCTAGAATACAGTGGTTTGAATAGCAGTACTGCTAGAAAAATTGTGTTCCCACGTTTACTGTTCATCCTTCTAAGGCAGCTCTCCTTGTCTGCTTTAAATGGCAATATTGTAAACACTGAGATAGCTGAGTTATATACCCTCCATTTGTAGTGATCTAGCACTGATAATGCATTCAGAAAGCTGCTTAAAAGCAGCCCCCAAAATGAATAAAAGGAAAATCCAAATATAGACTGGGAAAGTAATTAGGGCTGAAAAGGATCCCATTTTTGCTACAAGATTTCCAAGGAATGGAAACGTATTTATCTTATTAATGTACTTGGTTTATTGGCTAGTAGAATTCCTGCCATGTATTGAAAGTGTATTTAGATATTTGTTCAGTTAATTGGTGCAGTGTGTCATCTCGTATGAGATTACCTTCTATGGCCGCACTCTACTCTGAGTCTATGGTCAGGCATCTCAGAGATGAACACAAGCAGACGTGGAAGGAACAGCCATAGGAAGACAAGATAACAATAGAAACCACACTGCATGGGTTAAATTCTGGGTTACAAGGGACGGTCAATGTGTCTATGCCTCACTGAACGCACAGAGTTACATAATGTGCGTTACTTAAAGCTTGTAAATTGTAGTTTGGCCTATAGTAAAGGACAGGTAATACTAATACTGGTTTCACTTGATTTGCAGGATTAAATATCATCCTTCTCTAACCAAGTGGGCAGAATGTCTGATGGTAGAAGCCAGCACCTATTGTATATTAACTCTTACTGGTACTAATATATCATATCCATTTCTTATTGGTATTGAAACAAATTACCATAAATCCAGAGGCTTCAAAGGATATAAATTTATTATATTACTTTGCTGAAGGTTAGAAATGTAAACTGAGTCTTAAGGCATTAAAATCAAGGTGTTGGGGCTGGGGAGAAAGCTCAGGAGCATAAGTGCTTGCCTGGCAAGCACAAGGTCCTGAGATCAATTCCTCGTACAAAAAAAGAGAGAGAGAGAGAAACACCATCCCGGGTTACAAAGCAAGCTCAAGGCCAGCCTGAACTGCATAGCGAGACACTATCTCAAAAAGACAATAAATAAATTAATAGAATTTCTAAAATAAATAAATAAAATAAAGTTTTGGCAAAGTCTGCTCCATCTAGAGGCTGCAGGGAGGAGCCTTTCCTTAGCTTTCCCTGCTCCCAGGGCTTGGTGCGCTTCCCGGCTTTTTGGTAGTTTTTCACTCAAGTCTCTCCATCATCACATCATCTTTTCTTTCTTGTCTCTCGCTTACAGTGACATGTGTGACTACACTTAGGCCCAGCTAGCCAAGCAGGCGTAACAACCCCAGCTCAGGACCCTTAAATCAATCATATTTGCATAAAAAGTCTCTTTTATCACCTAGGTAACATATTCATAGTCTATGGAAATTCAAATACTGACATCTTCAGGTACCTTTGTCTACTATATGCACCAGCATGGCCATGAATCCCTTAAAATCAGAGACTGCTAGAAATTCACAAATCGTTAAATTTTCAGTAGTAGTTGCTCTCTTCAGAATCACTTGGCTGGGAGTGTTTTACATGTGTGTGGGTTTTATTTTTTTAATTGCTTAACTGAATTTGGAAAAGCTTCAGTAAATTGTGGGATTTGGGTGTGAGAAGTCTGAGATAGGAGATGGTGTGTGATTCAATGCTTTACCAGGGTCAGAATATAGAAGAGTCCAAGATGTCTGTGCAGTGGAGACCCGAAGGATCCAGCCAAGGGCATGGTGCTCATAGCAATGCCTGTGCAAGTCTGTATCTGAAACAAAAAGCTGAAGGATCTATGCCAGAAGGTTGAGGCATCTGTGCTGGAGCCAGGATATGACACTTAAGATGAAGAACTCCCCCGAAACAAACAGTGGCCATCCCCAGAGACCAGGACTTGAGAGCTTCCTTGCATGAGGCCAGCCAAGTTCATTTCAGGAAAACCAGCCCCAGCAAAGCATCTCCCAGGAAAATCAGCAATGAAAATCCTACCTACATGTTCTCCCTCTAAACCTGCTCTGAGAACGATCCTGGGGTGGACCTTGCACACCCAGGGCCACGCTGATTCCAAATAGCTGGGTGCTCCCACCCAAGTAGATTGCTCCCACCCATCAATCAGTGCACCACAAATGGCTCCTATGAGTTATGTTTTTCAATATCCAAATGAGTTATTTTTAACCTCTTATACTTTCATTCAACAAGTATTTAATAATGTTGCAGGAGCTGAAGAATTTTAGATATCTAACCTCACTCGATACTGGAAAAACAAACTTGTAATAGGTGTGAAAAAAAACATCATAAATTGCAAAGTATCCACAAATAAAACATAAAGCAAACTAATTTGAGCATTTGATCAAGAAACAATAATGTAAAGGTGCCCTGTTACAAATAGTAAATTATTTGCTGATATTTAGAATTTTCTTTGTCAACTCTTAATTGGGCAAATTTAAAAATGCTTTTTTCCTGTCACTGCCTATGATGGTTAATTTCTGATGTTAACTAAACAAGAGCATACTCTTCTTATCTCTGTTCAAACTGACAGGAGAAATGCTTTCTGTGAGTGAGCTGGTGGACATGAGGACATTATTTGAGCATATTTATGTCAATGCCACTTGAACAAAAGTTGCATGTAGGGTTTGAAGGTACAACGTATGTGGCAGTTTAGATCATTCTAGTCTTTCTGTTCTTGCTAATGCACTGTTCAAATGGTACATTCAGCCCACTGACGAGGAGCACGTTATGCTCAGGAATGAACAGTATGAGTGAAATGGGAAGACGCTGAGCTGAGAATGAGGAGGTGCATCTTTCAACCCACACTGACCGTTTGTAAGCTCTTAGAACCCTGAACAATGTGTATGTACTGCAATGTTTCAATATCTTCAGATACTAAGTGTGGAACACACCTTCAGTTATATATATTAATGAAATTTTATGATGACAACCTGACTTAAATGAAAGTCCAGACTCCTTAACAATAATGTTAATGAAGTAAACAGACCATACTTAAAAGGTGCTGGGTGGTGTTTAGAGTGCTTTGTAATGTAAAATCTTCTGATCTCAAAACATCCTAGAAGATAGATATTGGCAGCATCTTCAACTTGCAAACGAAAAGCCGTGGCACAGGGATTGATACAGTTTACACAGTCACAGGACATGGATTTGAGCTTGGGAGATCAAGTTCCAAAGTTCTTGTCTTCCTCATTCTATCATATTTTGAATATTCTTAAAACTTCTACAAAAACACAAATGCTGGATAAATATTATATAGGATCATAACACATGAGCTGGATCTAAGGTTAACATTATTTACTACTCTACAAAGGCTAATACTTGCCTTCCTGGAGTTCAGTGTCATAGTTTGTTCTTGTTCTTATGAGTGTCTTGTCTGTTTATTCTCTTGCCCATTACCTCATTACAAAATTAGAATGCTGTCAATTGCCTTTATGGGAAAATGATTGAATCCATGTGATTTAAGTGCTAAATGATAAGACAAAGCCAGAAGTCTGTTGACTCTATCTTAAGGAAATACTCTGCTTATTTCTGAAGATAATTCATCTTGCCTATTACTTACTGGACCGAATCTTATGGAGAACAGAGATAGCTTGTGAGGACTGAACAAATAAATGAGTAAGTTAACTTGAAGTGGGACAGTATCATCATATTAAAATTTAAAAAGTGGATAGCTCAGAATGTTTGAGTACTCTGATTGTCACAACATGGACAGAACATGGTAAACCAGATTTTGAGATTAAGAGACTCTTACTCTCAAAATGGTACTATTTCCACAATGCCATATCTGTCCAACCACCTAGGAAAATTTGAAAAAGGTTTGCATTTATCACTCAGTTAAGAACCTAGGTACAAGTGGCCATATTTATAGACAGAAAGAAATTTCTACTTTTCTAGATGCAAAGTAATTTGCACAGAATTTAAAACACTGTCATTCCCTACATCTCAAATTGTTACACATTTCCTGTGTGTGTGTGTGTGTGTGTGTGTGTGTGTGTGTGTGTAAGTAATGAATGCACAAATTCTTTTTAGTAACAATCTTTCAGAATTAGCCTTGTAGAGGTTTTATGGTATCAACCAGTTAACACTGTACATTTACTTTTCTCATAGATTGTGGTTGAGTCTGCTTTATTTTAAGGTACTACATATCATTGATGTACAATAGGACATTATTATTTCTTCTGTTCTAATCTTCATGTTAAGTAAAACATCTGTTTCCTATCAGTCCTGACAATGCCATCTTAAATGCTATTTTCTCAAAACAACTTTTCTGATCTATAGGTACCTATTATCACCTGGATTTTAAAGTCTCTTTGCCATCTCTCTCCTCTCATCAGACTTCTACTCCACTGTGACATTTATTATCTTCATTTCACTCATCAGTAGAGACCCACTGATTCTGAAGAGAGGCAGATGTGGACTCACACTGAGCCAGCATTATGTGCTGTCTGACCACCTCATCCGGTTCGGATTATATTGCATGTACATTTTGGCCACCCCTTCAGAGGAAGGGTCCGTCTCTACCATGTTCACATTCTCTATTCCTCCCTGAAGGGCATTTACTGAGGCAATCTCTACATCTTCAAGGCATCTTGTTATTTGAGGAACGTAAGTTCAAGCAACATAAGACAAAATTTAAAAGAGGAATAAGGAACCCATAACTAAATTCTCATCTGCAATCTAGCTCTTTCAACAACGAAACTGTCATTGTAATAGTCACCTAGCAAAGTATGCATCTACTTTCTCAGATTTGTATGTAACACTGAAGGAAGGAAGGAGACACACATTATTTATTGATATTCCAAAACTGCAGTGTACTGGTACGGTGACCAGGGATCTTGAAAGAATCAGCAAAGTGTATGTTGCATGAAACAAATTATCATTTGGATAAATTGGTGCTTCAGATGTGGCTCCAGTTCTTGACCTGTTAGGATCATAGAAGCTTAGTACAGCAGACGTCCACGGTGCCTAGCAGCTATTTTATCAGTAGCATGTGGCTTACAAAGCACATCACACACTGACTTTTGTAGGTGACCTTGACAGATGCAGGTGCAGCTTTGACCACAGCAAGCATGAGTGAGCTGGGATTAGATCATCAAGGGAAAGGGAGTCTTTTAGTTCCAGTTAAGGCTCACTTGATACAGGCTTTCCAGGCACTGAGGGGTGAAAAGATTTTTGTTCTTACAGTGTTTCTTGTTAACAACTGGCCGAGGCTTTCATCTGCAAAAATAGTTAATATCTACATGGGCTCCCTTATGAATGGGTGAGGCTTTAGTCTTTGCATTGCTAGTGTTTGACATTAGTAGAGGTTATTAGTTTAGCTACTTGAAGTTCTTTCCTCCTCCTCACATGAAAGGGCATCGAACTCCAAATCAGTAAAGATGAGACCTGCCAAGTGCTAAACTCACAGACTTATGTGACTTGTTCATAATTTAGAGAACCACCTCCTACAACAGAGTTTCAAATTGATGCTGATTTGGTAACGGAATGGGTTGTGACCATGGCGTAAGATTTCCAAGATCTAAACTTAGACTGGATTCATCCCCAAAATGATAGATGATTCAGTCAACTAATAGGTAATAAAACACATGGAAGAGACACATATTCTGTTATAAATGGTTTTCATTGAATCCAAGTTTAAGTAATATTGAAGGAGATCATCACAAAGTTAAAACTCCAAATTCTGCAAGGAAATGGTTTACCCTACACTTGTTTTATTTTAAAAAGAAGAGAAAAGAAAAAAAAAAACATGCAAAGGCAAAAACAAAACAAAACAAAACAAAAACAATAAAAATGATACGGAATTTCAGAACAAGGTGATAGGAAGTTACCAACAGTGGTTACAATACATATTGTTATCTTCAGAGTAGTTGCTCACATCACCAGACATAGGCATGCAAGATCAACCAAACAATTAAGCATTAACTGTTCCTTTCAACAAACCAATAGAAATCAGTGGTACAATTACCCCAGTTATCGTGTGTGTGTCTGTGTGTCTGTGTGTCTGTGTGTGTGTCTGTGTGTGTGTCTGTGTGTGTGTGAGAGAGTATGTGTGTGTATCCCCCCCCTTCTTTTCTCCTTTCTCTCATGCCAGCTGTTCCTTCCTTTTAAAAACAGATAAACATAACAATGAACATGAATTTCAAAACAGGCTATTGGGACAGCTACAGTGGTTGATACATTGTGTACTGCTGTCTTCCTAGCAGCTATCGAGACAGCCTACGTTAATTTTAGAAGTATGGTTCACAGATCATTTGTTAATAAAACACAGGAGTTAAATATAGGGCAATCAAAATGTTATAAGCCACTATGGCTCAGGAAATTATTCTGCCTTTGGAAGGCACAGAGGACAGATTTTCAAAGACTCAAGAAACACAGGTACCTACTTAAACGCCACCTTGACATTATTATAACCAAATAAGAATGAGATGAATGGGAAGATAAGCTCCATTTACACAAAATAGTCTTCCTCCGGCAGTGGGGAAACTTCTCCGTAGTCACGTGAGTGACTTTCCTGCCAGGGGCCCATATTCCAGGAAGTACGGAGACACAGCATCATGTAGCTGCAGTTGGGAAGTGTCTACTGAGAACAGTTTAAGTAACATCATAAACACTGGGGAAGCCACAGGAAGCCATTATCGCATTTGAAAATTTGGGAGGGGAAAACTGGACAGGTCATAAAGCACTTTAAGCACGACTATCACCTTTACCTCAAAGAAAGATCTCAGTGGTAGCTGAAAATATGTGTTTGCGCCCTCCAAACACAAGTTGATTGAACACAGTTTTTGTGCATTTACCATTTGCTATTCACTGCTCTAGCTGCTGGGCATATGACAGGTACAGGGGTGACAAACCCTCAAATTCACAGAGATTTCACAGCTCAGGAGAAATGGAAAGGAAATAAGATCAACAGATGAGTCTGCAGTGTGAAGGAGAATGGAAAGTAATACAGAAAATAAGAGAATATAAAGAAAAAGAAGTGTCTATTGCAAGAAGGATTAGTGATCAATAGGGTCCTTACTAAGGACCATGAGGATTAATTTCAGATCGCAGCTTGACTCAAAGGTTAGATAGGTGGATGGTAAAGCATTAATTTGTGAGGGTGCTTCCAAGGGACATGTGGGGCTTGGGACAAAGTCAGGAAGCCTCACCATGGGTGTGGATAGCACCATCTCATTGGCTAGGAGCCTGTACCAACAAAAAGGCAGAGGAAAAGCAGATTTTCTCTGTCCCTCCTGTGGTTGACACTTTTCATCTGCTGACCTTGGACTTCAGCAGTTCAGACTGTGGACTCCAGCAGTTTTACTCATGACCACACTTGCTAGGGTTTTCAGGACCTCAGTCTCAGACTGGGAATTACATCATTCACCTCTTTGGCGCTGAAGCTTTCAGAGGTGGACTGTACAATGCTACTGGTAGCCATGGATACCCGATTTGCAGGTGGTCTCTCATGGGACTGCTCAACTGCAGAATCACACGAGCCAATGTCCCTAGTAAATCTCTCCTGTCTATCTATCTGTTTATCTGTCATTTATCTACGCCCCCCATAGGTTCTATCTCTCTGGAGAGTCCTACCAAACACTGGGATTCACAGGGGAGGAAAAGAATATTGTGAAAACTCAAAGACAGATACAAAAGGACAATAACAAAATAGAACTGAAGAGCCTCATACCGGATTTGAGCCTGAGGCCAGCATCCTGTCTCTTGAGAGGGAGCCTCACTACACAAAATGTAGAAGGCAGTGTATGGAAAAGAAGAGAATGGCACTGAAAGAAGGAAAAGTTAAACCTAGTGTGAATAAAGCATCACAGCAATATTCCTTCTCCGTGAGACAGAAGGAAAGCAGCATGTGTAAGGGGCAGAGAAGAACGCCTAAAGTCCAGCAGCACCTCTGGGAAGGACATAGGAGGAAATCAAAGCATCTGAGCAATAGGCCAAGATGATGCAAAGACAGACTAAGATATATCTGTCCTCCAAACAGGACAAGTTTTTCCAATTCTAAAGAGACTCTGAAGGCAAAGTAGAAAAGTGGCCTCTGGGTACAGACTCATCTAGACAGGTCTTGATGTTCTCTGCACTCTGGAGACAGCTTCTTCCAGGTTCCAGAAACAGACAAGGGCCAAAGTTTACTGTCGTAGATTCTAGGGATAAAAGAGATGGGGGGGCATGGCTCAAGCTTGAAGGCAGGGTTTCACAGATTTGAAACTAGGTATGACTTGAGAGAAAGATACATTGCAGGTATCAGCAGCACAAATTTGAAAACTTTTCAGAGGACTCAGATATCACACTGAACATGGGAGGGGCCACATCAGTAGGTCCTCTTTACTGTCTGGGTTAAGCGCAGGACTAGAATTAGTGTCTATACTGCACAGCTGAGGGTAAGCTCCTGGGCTACAGACCTGGGGCAACACTGAGCACTGCTCTGACAGCGAGTCAGTCAGGGAGCTGTCTCCTACTCTGCTTCTGCACTCCAACAATGGTCTGCGTCTGACCAAATCAAGCACTGGGTTATAAGATCGTCACTTACTTGTGGTAATTCCTGCAGACTTTGGGCTTACGGGTGCTGAGGCTACTTTATCTATGCTTTCAAAATCTTGTATGAACTGGTTCTTTTTTCTGAATTAAAAATGAGGGTACATGTGAGATTTTCAGTGGAATCATTTGAAGCTCAGAAGTCCTGAATGAATTATACTCTGCCCTGTAAAATGCCCTTATCTTAAAACATTAAGGGGAAGGTCAGTTCTCTTAGGCATTTGAACAAGACGCACCTGGCTGAGATTGAGCAGGGAGACAAACCGAAGAGGAAAATAAATGAACGCTATTCCCTTTCAGGTTCGACTTACAATATTTTATGACACACTGCAAAGTGTTTAAATGTTGGGCTTAGAGTTTTCTAATGAATTTATCAGTGATAGGTAATAGTCATAGTTTGAATTTAAAACATTTAAAAAATTGTATCCTTGTAATTAGCACATGCTATTGTCTGCATGCATTACTGTGGTTTCTGCACAGGTTATTAGATAAACTGAGTGGCCAAATTTCAGATAAGTTGAAACCCGTAGGAGGTTTCAGTTTGGAATAGGGATTCTTTTAATTCATCAATTCTTCATTTCTCATTGTTCTAGGGCCCAAGAACACTGGTATACCAGAAGTCTCAGGGAGACGAGCGAAGTTGACGCTGTGGGAATGTGTTCATGAAGCAGGAACGAATATGTTGACATAAAGTCTTGCAGAGATGGCAGCTACTAAGTTTTGCCAAGCAGATCTTTTATTCTGAAGCCCAGAAAACCCAGGGAATGCAGCCTGGCGAGGCTAAGAGGGACTGCCCCACCATCACTTCAGACAGGCGTCCTCTCAGGTCACACGTCTAGCTGGTCTTCAGGCACCTTCACTCATTATTCTGAGCATCCTGAGAAAGAAAGAAGCCGAGAGTCTCTAGCCGGGCATCAGTAAAATCCCTGTCTGCAGAGTCTGGGGAGAGTTCTGGAGACTGCAGCAGAAATCCAAGCCACCTTCCCCACCCTCACGCCAGAAGCACAAATCTGAGATGTCGATGGCTCCCACTTGACAGCTACCAGGCAGACAACCATGTGCCATTTGGCAACTTCACAGAGAACCTGGGAAGTTAACACTTCTTTCACTTCAAAGCTAAGGGAACTGTTACTCAACACTGAGCAACCTTTTTTTAGAGACGCACAGTTTGTAAGTCCAAGGAAGATTTCAAACTTGCATTGGGCTTATGTAAAAAAATCTGCTACCCCACTTTATATTTGTCAAGATCCTTTTCTCCTTCCTGACAGCTTAGCCTCAGGCATCATTTTCCTCTGTTAGGTCATGCTAATTGGTGCTCAATAAATACCATATGCTCTTTTAGCTTCCTAAGCATTTCCCTTCACTTCTTTTAATTTAGATCACTCCCAACCAGGCTTCAGCTACTCTCCTCCTCTTGTCTTGTTTTACTCTAGAAGTCTCCTATACTCCTTCTAGAAGCCCTCCCTTCCCTGCTGATCCCACATCTTAGGATAGTGCTTTTCACAGAGGTGCACAATAACTATCTGACTGTGAGTCTGTCTGGTTTCTTAGCTGCTGAGGAACATCTTGAAATTTCCTGCATTAGCAGAGATCTAGATGGGTCAGCACCGTTTAGGGTTTGTGGAATGCTACTCCTTCTCAGTTTTCAACATTTAACTCTAATGAAATACTCGTAATTCATCTCAGTCAATCCAATGCTTAAGAGCACTGGAGAGTACAGAACCACCTGCAGACGGGTGGGAACTCCGAGACTCTGCTCCAGCTGATCTTTGGTAATCAGACCAAACAGTGAGCATCAACCCCAGTGCCTGAGGGGTTGCTCTTCTCATACCCTGCTCATCCACTCATTTCCAAAGAGCTAGAAACACGAGGTCTGCAACAAAACATTTCTGCCTGTCCTGACAGTTTCTTTCAAAAGAAATCACCCTTTCTTCAACTTCCAGCCCCTGTTTTCAAATGCTAAATATGTATTCTTATGTTTTGTGGGTTTTTTTTTTCATCTGTATTTTTCTTTTTAGTATCTGTGAGCACAGCATGATAATTTCATACATATATATGTAAAATATATAATGATCAAACATCCAGCTTTATTTAAAAAACTGAAGAAACTTCATAATAAGTAATGCATGAAAATAGGAGCAAATGAACAGATATATCCAAAAAGAAATTTATGGAAGAGTTCATTTTTAAAAATAACACTCAAATGGTGTTTACCCACTAAGAATCTGTTGGTCTTTATCCATGTGGTCTATTTAACTACTTAGAATCAACAGCTTTACCTGGAAAGTGACCGATTGGTCTGCTATGGCCTGTGTTCATCAGGGAGCCTGCAAACTGCTTCAGAGAATTCAGCATCCACGCTGCAGTTGAGGGGAGAGCCAGCTGTTCTCCAAGGGTTAATCTGTTTCTCTGCACATCTGATTTGTTTATTGCTAGAGTAACTGGAGCACTAAGGAAAAGTTGGTTTGTGTTTGGTGATGTTGCAAGCAGATCATCCCTTCACGTGTCTGTGAAGTGCAGGACATAGCATGACACCCCATCTGTCAAATTGTGTTCATTTGTGAGAAAGCAGTTCTGCAGTTAGGCCTCCTTCCTGAAGTTTCTATTCTGCCCTTCCAGAGATGTAAGAAAGCTTTCCCGATCAAGGACTGTCACGTATATGTGGTACCGCACGAGCCACTGGTGATGGCACACTTGTAAGCATGTAAGATGCATTTAGTCACAGATGATATGCATTTGACATTTCATGGCCAGCTGTATAATGCATCAGATCTGAAGAAGGTCACAGGAAGTGTGTGAGTTTCAACATTCGGTATGTTATTTTTTTTCTTATCAAGAAATCTTGCTATTTTTAACACTGGAGGAAACTTTTGAGATGATGTCATGAGGTCCCTTCATTTTATAGACTGAAAGCTTGAGACCTGGGAAGGTTAATTGATTTTCTCTAAGTCCCAGAGCTAGTTAGTAGCAATACCAGCCCTGAACCCATCTTTGTCCTGCCCCAGAGGCTCTCTTTCCTCTATACTAGGGCATGCCCAGATCTGACTACACAAACCACACTTCTGAAGCATGTTATTAAAGGATTATCTGTTCTGCCCTTGGTGGATGGGTCAGCAATAAGATTATTAAATTTATATCTCACTCAGAGCTCTCTAAACTGGGAGATTCTCATCCGTCAGACTTAATCTGCCAAAAAATATGCAGACAGAAGTGATGAGCACACACAGTAGTCACAGAATTAGACACTGAAAGCCATTAGCAGGGCAGTCACTGGTCTAATCTACAGTCACAATTTTTGTGATTAGAAAAGCATTTCGTCTTTATGCTTACGCTGCCACAGCAGCCTGCACACAGCTAGCCTGGTCTGAACCCTCAGTAGCTCGCTACTGGAAGCGCCTCCACTCTGACATCTGCATAAATGCCAAATGAATCTGCCATATGATAATGAATACAAAATGAATTAATAATGATATGTGAATCATGAATACAATTTACAGCTCCTCAGACAAAACAGTGTCTTTTTAGTATGCACCTGCATAAACTACCTCCTACAGACCTCTAAATCGGCCCTGCCGTCTTTCAGCACACCACCGCCATCTACTGGCACAGGGTAGGATAGCAGCCTTCTTCGGAGCTCCGTGTTTGCTCTGCTCGCATCTGCTTTTATTACCAAACAAACATACAGGGAGACATTTGTTTGCGTTTTAGCGGTCTTTCGGTTTACAGGGGTAAGCCCTTTCTTTCTTCTTTCAGTTAATTTTTAACAAATAATTTAAAATGACTCCAGGGCAAAGATATTTGACGGTACATTCTATTGCCCGATACAATCGAAACATTGTACAATCCCATCTGTAATTCAAAGCAGTTCTCTATTCAAACAACGCACACAGCAGCACTTTTCTTTCTTTCTTTATTTTTTTTCTATTTATCGCCACAGTTTTCTTTATGGAAGTCCACCAATCCACCTGCTTATTAAACACTTGCAGGCCACGCATATTTCCACCCGTAATGAATTCAGCATTTCTAAGCTGCTCAGAGACATCATCAGAAATGCAAGCTTTATTCGTCTTATTTCTTCTCCCGGGTAGTGGGTATTTACTGTGTGCTATTCACTGCCTTCTTCAATTCCAAGCAACCATTTCTTTCTTCAGGGTGTCTGAATATTTCCTGTCGTCGCAGGGGTGTGCTGAGAAAGTACTGACTTTCTGAGACAGTCAGGCTGAACTCACAAGGGAGAAAAAGCACGAAGAATGGCTTAGAAGGAGGCAGGAAGGAAGCTACCCTCGAAATCCAGGCCAGACAGAGCAAGCCTGGAGAGAGTGGTGGGCCAGAGCAGGGCGTGGGATAGGCCTGGGAAGTAGGGGGAGCACTCTGCGTCCTGGCTGGTAAATTGGATAGGACATAGGAGAGAGAGAGACCCTGAAAGATGAGATCTCGATTTTTGTGCTGAACAATAATCAAGAAAGGAAATCAATGACAGAGAAACCAGGCGTTCTGTTTCAGACATTTTGAACTTGAGATTTTTACTTACTATTCAAACAGAGCTGACTCGTAGCGGGATTTCTTTAACATGCTGATTTCCTTTAGTTAGAGAATTTACTGTTTCCCTTAATGGGTTGTCCAGGGAAGACTATAAATTAAAGCATTCAGCCTTTATCGTTCAGAAATGTGTTATATCTGTAAACAAATGCGTTATGTGTGAAACAAAAAGCTCAAAAATAAAAGGAAGCATGCACTTTCTTTTATGCAAAGTTTAGAAAGACTATTTCACCCAAGTGCTAGAATTCATCTGAGGGACCGATAAGCTCTTTTAGAAACAAACTCCCCCGCCATCGCCAGCATGCCTCCTCCCACTTTGTGTGCTCCGGTGTGGATATAAAAAACCGAGATGAAGATGAATATAATCTCCTTTGCCCTCTTCTGTGCAGTGTGGTCACTTGATCACTCAATCTCTCAAGTCCCTCAGCTCTAACCCTCTGATTCTGTGATGATGTCAAACTAAAAAGAGCCGTGTATGCTTTTGTAACTAGGTCACCCTTTTAAAAGTCAGTCCATTTATTTTCCAGATTACAGCGTTGTTTTTTTTCTAATCATGTAATCTTTAAAAGTGTTTACTAAGAGTTAGTAAGAAAGAAAACTGTTGCCAAGTAACCAGTCTCATTGGAAGAAGTGAGTCAGGCAGTATGGAGCAGAAAATAAAAGTAAAAACTTCAAAAGAATGTCTTGTACAGCATCTCCATTAAATATCAGGCACCCGTGTCCAAGTTTGATTCTTCCTGATGAGGTGCACTCATATTTGAATGTTTATATCTGGTGCCACGTTGGAAAAGGGAGAGAGATTGGTATGTATTGTCATCTCCCTCTGTAACCACGTGTTAACCAGTAGATCCACCACTGCTTGTTGGAAAAACCACGAGCATTCTTTTCATTACCTCGTTTACTAAACACATGTAAAACAAGTGAATTTCAGGAGGTGTCACGATGTCCTTTTACTGAATAAAAACATTTAGAATTAGAAAAATCAGTGTATGTAGAAATAACCCTTCATTATAAAGGTTTGAATGGTGATGCACTGGAAAGTACAAAGCATTTAATTTCATTTTATTACCCTTTTCCTATTGGTTAGGTCACAAACAATTCTAAAAACTTCACTCTGCCCTTCACAAATTCTTCTAGCACCCCTAGATACTTCTTACACCCTCTTTTCCTTGTTTCTAAACTCGCCTGTACCTGTCCATCAAATCTCCATCCCACAGATCATACTGCAGTTTTCATTTTTTCTTATTTTCTTCTAGACAAAAACAGGCTGCTCATCCGATCCTCCTCACTGAAATGAAAAAAGAGAGTTTAATGGTTCTAACAAAATCTTTTATTTTATATGTCAAAATCACTCCACTCATACACTGAATTTTATACTGCTGGCAAAATTTCTTCATATGCATGGAGTACTCTGTGAAATTCTCTACAACTGTTAGGATTTTTAACATCTATTGGTAAGTTTAAGATATATGTATGTGCACTTAACTGGTCACTCAAAAGGACACAGTTGGAGGCCTCAGTTACTGACAAGGAAATATGTTTTAAGTACTATGTCATCACTTTTCTGCACTCCAACATCACCTACCAATTACAAATCCAACTCACAAATGTCTGAGTTGTACTTAAGAATGAAAAATATCTTTTTCATTTGAATTCCTGTTCCATATTGCATTTCATCTAAAACTTGTCACTCTCTGCATATATTAGTGATAAATAGATGGTAGAGGATTCCAACAAGTTTTTATGAACATAAAAGACAATATTTGATTGTCAAGTCTATGGAAGAATTGCTATTTTTCCTATCTATGCCTCCCCTCTTTCCTCTCTTCATAGTTTTCCAAAGTCTGGTTGAAGATAAGATAAGGGGTATATTTCAAAACATACCCTGTAGTAAGGCATAACCATGTGACTAAGCTCTGGGAAATACAGTGGAATATCCCAGAGAGTGCCTTGAAAGAAAGGTGTACTTTTTCCCCACTCCACTACCATCTGCTATGCAAAATCAGAGTGAACCATTCCGAGCTGGACAGTTAAAAAACGCAAGCACTTGCAGATGACAGAGTAAAAGGACAGAAGGGTCTTGGGCCTCTGATGACTCACTGGAGTAGAATTACCACACATTTTTATCACCATTTTTAAATAATTTGCAAAGTGAAATCTACTCTCTTTAAGTGAATTGCTTTACCTTTAATCTCAATTTCAGCTGGCAATCCTATATTTTAATGACCTCCAAGCCAGAAATAGTCTCCCCGAAAGTTGTTCAAAAGTGTGTCCTCAAAAGGGATTTCATTTTAAAGTATACCAGGTGTGGATCTTGAATATGCCAGTTAAAGGGTCAACAAGGCTATTTTACAATTTCAAATGGTGACTCTTCCATTGTGATTCTAAATCTAGACTCCCTAACTTCACAAAGAAATATTACACGCAAATAGAAAAACCTGAGTTAATCTAGTGTTCTAAAAGTAAGCATACTAAAGTTGATTCTAAAATGAACATAAAATACCAATAATGCAACCATAGTTTTATGCAGGATTTTTATTAGGCATTAACTAGCTGTAAGTCCAATATTTATCTTTATATTCAAAGAGAGATAAATGATCAGCTGAACTAAAGTAGATGTGGAAAAATAAAATCCAGTAGTTCTACGACTCTCAGGATCTTATATAACTAGTCTAAGCACTAGTTTTCTTTTATATAAATGAGGATATTATGGATATCTAACTCACAGAGCTATGAAGGTTGAACAAGATAACATGTTTAGAGCCCTTAGAAAATATCTGCATAGAAAAATAATCCAGTGTTTGTTAGTGTAATTTTTAGCATTATTGGCATTATTATTACATAGTGTACATATGCATATTTTATATATTTACATATGTATTTGATATATTCATATTTTATATTATAAAAGAATAACAAGGTAGGTTTTGGTATTTCAAAACCTTGTCATCTAGGAAATTAGATGTCTTACTAGTTGGTTATCATGCAGAATTACTTCATCAACAGAACATCCCCATGACACTTGGAAGCTGTGGTGAGGTTAAGCCAAGGCTGAGTCTGAGGTGGACAAATTCCTTGAGACTAAGGTAAAACAGCCCCAAGGACACAGAATACTGACTGTGTAAACAAGTTGACCCCTAGCTCAGCTGCATATCAACAGGTGCCTGGCCTTGGTGTTCTGCCTTGTTAAATATAATACAGATAGCTTTGAAAATGTTTTGCTTTCGGTATTCTCAGCAAATGCTGAGACCTTACACTCTTAACCCCCTCCTGTGCTTTTTCCTTTCATTTCCTTTGTATAAATAAATACACAGGGGCTAAGATGTTGTTGATGCTTCTCCATCAGAAAGGTCAGGTCCCACCAAGTCCCAGATTTTCTTCAAGTGTCTTGTTTCTTCTTAATCTCTGGTCACCTTCTCTCAGGACTCTGCTGGTCAGGTAGGTCACAATAGTAAGTGAGTAGTTATTTCTAGTTAGGGACCCTAAAAATATTTAATTAGAAAGATAACAGTTTCAATGGACACTAAATAATAGGAAAACTTTTCTAGTCAGACTTTGGGAACCAGTATTTGCTGGATAGCACAATATGAGTAGGTGCATGGTGTTCACAGAACTTTGTTTTATAATTGTGAGAACACAGGAAAATCCTTTCAAGAAGCACAGGTTCAGAAAGAAAAGAAGATTTTAAGCATAAACTGACAAATAGTAGACATAAGTATGCTGTCACTTCCATCAGAATTGGAGCATTAGAAGTGAACTGAAGGGCCTGAGATACATACAACTTTCTTAGTGCCTGCAGCCATGGTGAAAGGAGAAGCGGCCATCAGTTTCCTGGGGCATCATCTGAAAAGTGACACATAAACAGCGATGAAAGAAACCTGAAGGAAAGCAAGGTGGCTTGGATTTCTACCATCAGACCCAGTAGAGAATGTAATTTTTAGCTAGATGAAATGTAATTTGTTCACTTTCTTGGTGAAGTAGACTGAATATTTTTGGTTAACTAAAAAGAAACAAACATTTTGTCAGTTGCAGCTAGTCTCAGTGTCAGAGAAGGGCAAACTTTACCCTGCAGTTACAAATTGACTCCCAAATCTTGAGATCATTTCTTCGACACTCCTGAAAATAGTTCAAAGTCATTCAAATTCTGAAAGCAAGTAACATACAATGGCATTATTTCTAAGACTGAACAATTTATTTCATTTGCATTTCATGCCTCCTATTATACCTTCCAGGAGCCTATGTGGTTGGGAAAATTATAACAGAAAGCTGAAATTAAAAAAAATCTTGATTTAGTCAGTATAGAAGACAGACACAGTAATTCTCATGTAATTTCCTTTGACCTTTATTAGTGCAAAATATGTCCATCTCCACTTAACATAATCATGATCTGTATCTAGGTAACAGCAGAATAGTTCTAAATAAAATTAATATTGGTTAAAATTAAAGTAGGTGATAAGTTCCTTATATGTTTAATCTAATATTTGTGATTTACATTAAAATTGCTAAAGTGTCCAAGAAAGCAAACAAATGCTTAAGCAGTACTGAGAAGGGCAGTGGAACTCTAGAATGGTTGGTAAATTTGGACAAAGTAGAAATCTGCCTTGCCTCACTCCCATTGTGCATGAAATTGCTAATAAACTAGTACCACTTACAATAAAATGTGTAAAATGATGCCAGCAGAGGGAACAGGAAGTGTGGGAGGATCCACACCTAAGAGATTTTAAGGGATTAAAATTTATCAGAGAGAGAGAGAATGGAATAGTGACGACTGGTGCAGGCAGTTCGTGAAAGGTAAAGAGCAGAAGGATCTCATACAGGAGAGCCCCAGGGGGTCTCAGAGCCTCCGGGCGGGCCACGTGCCATCTAAATGGATGGTAAGACGTGTGTTTAGGGACAAGAGGCGTAATGAAAAGACAATAAATAAAAGTGGGACTTGTCCAATCCAATCTTCATATGTAGAGAAATCCCAGAGGCAGACATGCAAACATGCACACACGTGTGCACACACACACACATACACACGCACACATGCACGATAATTACCACAAAAGGTCAGGTGGAGAAACCAGAGCGCACAGCAGAGGTGCCACGAGTGCCGCACAGCAGAGCAAAGCCCAGAGGCCAAATCCCCCAGCACCCAGTTCACAGCACCTTCCACTCACACAAAATGAAGCTTTTGTCTGTTTAGGTGTTTAGGTTTGGTTGGGTGGTGTTGAGTTGTGAACTGGCCTCTCCATCTATGTGTGGCATTGTTAATTTTATTCGGTAGTTCATTTAGCTAACCATTTACCTAAAATGTAATCAAATACTAGAGGAAAATATGGAAAATTTTAGAAGGCAGATTTATTGTAAATAGTGAACTCATCGTTGTCAACAAAAATATCAAAAGTAGTTACAGTAATGAGTTTGAGACATGGTATTACTGTTGAACCTGAGTAATTTGCCCCTGTGCTGTCCCTGTGAACACAGCCAAAAAGTAATACATGGTCTTGACTTGCAAGACATTTACCTTCTGGGAAGAAGCAGACCTAGATGTGCTATAGTAGAAGTATACTCCATGCCATGGGACACGCTGTGGAAGAGGCATAATGTACAAATGACAGAACTGGGAACAGGGAGTCGCAGGGATTGAGGTAATCATGTATTTCAGCACTCCCTCACACAGTGATAAAGACAGAAACTGAAGTTTTAAAAATCAACAAAGATAAAGCTTAAGAAATATACTTTTAGTTTCTTAAAGAGTATAAACACGTTGTGGAATAAAGCCAGAAATAATAGCATGAGACAGAGGCTCCACATTAATATTCACATTGTACCAAAAATTACTTTCAACATGAGAAGTATATTTTCCCTAATGCTTCTACCACAACATTGTGATCCCCTTTGTTTTTTATTTCTACTCTGTTCCTCTTCTCCTTTTTGTTAACCAAAGTATCTTAAACAGAGGAGTTCCTTGCTTTAAGAGGCCACGTGAGTTAGTAAATCAGCTGATAAATTTAAAACTTTACCAATACATTCAATAATTTTAGTAAGTTCTACAACCAAAATATATATAAAAGGATGATGGTCATTGTTATATTTGTCCTTTTGTTACATTACCCATCTCCTTCAAATATTGCATTTAGGATTCTCTAAACCTACGTACATTAAAGAAAGGTACATTTACAACACTTTTATATAAATATTATACTCTTGAATATAATTCACAATTTTATGGTTATTGTCATAATGCTTAATAGATCTTCAAATTTTCCAGATTTCATGTTTGCATATTTTAGAGCAAGGACATTTTATTTGCAATGCTTATATTATTATTATTGTGCATATTTTTGTGCAGTCAATTACAAATAGACTCTCATTCATCATGATGATGTTCCACATTACCACAATTTACTACTACTATACATTATTTACATTAGTAAGACATTTTACAATATGTATTGTAGATATTTTTAAAGTTGATTAACAAATAATTGCCACATAAGAAGTGCACTATGCTCTAGCTACAGATGTGAACCTTGTTTGGCTGTCTGAATCATACAACCTTCCTGTAAAAATTGTTATTCCTATTTTTCAGATAAGCTGATGTTTACTTGGGTTAAATTGCCTCCTCGTCAAAGTCAGAAGCATGAAAGTAACATTTGTGGAATTTTTGATGAGGTTCATTGTCTGACACTCGAAACTTATTTCCCCAATTTCATTATTTATTTGATGTGCCTTAGGGAATATATATAAAATGCCAATATTATTAGCAGCATCTAATTACGACTATAAGCTTAAAAACAACATGCTTTCCTTTGCACACAGAGAATCTATTTACTCAGCCAAGTAGTTCATTAGTGTCGCAGGCTGATGGCCCACTCTTCTCCTCACAGTGGCTGGACTGTCAGTCCGATGGAATGCCTCCATTTACACCCGCATCCCATTCCCGGAAGAGTATCTGTGCAAGCTCTGCTCCTCCCATTTCAATTTATAGAAGCTTCTCCTGTGTCACTGACATGGGGAGGTAGCTCCGATATTTCAAAAGAGAAATATAACTAGGAAAAGAATATCTTTTATCTAGAAGTATATAGTTGCTTTCATTTGTGTTTCAAATGACATTTGCTAACATACACAATCTTTCTGGGGCAGTATTCTGTGTCCATCTAGGTACAGGTTTCAAAAACGAAGAATTCATTGCAGAGTGAATTTTGCTGGGCCACACTACCCCCCCACACACACACAGAATCTAATGGTATGAACCGTTTGCATGGCACAATGTACTTATAGGCCAAGATTGTTTCTCCTGCTCACAGCAGAAGTCAGTGAAACGTAGTTGAAGTTTATTTGTCTATTCCTTTATACTAATACTTTACTGGAACGTGCAGTTTAGCATGGGCCTTAAATGCACACCATGACCATAATTACAATTTCCTATTTTAACAGTAATTAATTCTATGTTTTTAAAGTAACCCATTGCCTTGCTATGTGCTGAACTCCTTCTTCAGCATGATTCCTAACGCTTGGTACTTTTCACCACAGCAGGCTCTGAGCACACCAGGCACACAAGGGAACACTCCCAAGAACAATCCACTTCACACTCATTGCTGCCAGCTGGATGAAGATTAGGAATGTTTCCCTCTCCACAGTCTCTCTCAGAAAATCTTCTTCCCCTCCTCTTTAAGTGTCTCTAGTACTTCATAGCACGGGGCTACACTAAGGAAAATAATGTTTTCCATTTAGAAATAGAGTCTCCTTCAGAAAGGCACTCTAGAGCTGTATAACACATGCTTCGGAGAAGATGATAAAAGTAGGTCCATTTACATTCTTGTCCATCACGCTCTCAAAACTGAGCCCATAGGAATAACATTCAAACTTGGGCACTCACCCTCCTTCTTTCTTTCTTACACACACACACACACACACACACACACACACACACACACCTCTTACACATATTCTCTCTCCACTCCTTTCTCCTCCTTCTCCTACCGTAAAATACCTACTTCATATCAAGAGGTCATTCTGAACACAAGGCTACTCAGTTTGGAAATGCAGTAAAATTTAATCGTCAGTGAAAATATATATGTAAAACATATCATAGCTTAATACATGTAAAATATGTCCTTTAAATATATATTAAATTGTTATATGTATTACATAGAGAAACATATATACATTCTATATAATATTTGTAGCATTTGATAGAATAATAGAATAATAACATTCAATAGAAAACACTGTATGTCATTTTTCTGTATGCAATATGCATATATATATCATAGCAATATAGAAGCACTGCACAAGCATAACAGGACCCAAATGAGATGTGACATAAATCAGAAATGATTTAATCATCAAAAGTTTCAAAATTTTAGAATGCTATTTATAGAAATCCTGCCCAGTAGTTATGCATTATGAAGCAGGCTTCTCAAGTACACTGAGAAACCAAATCTAACCAAGAGGCTCTTTAAGAAAGGAATTCAAAACATTAAGCTCTGATGATAATGTTTATGTTACTTGCAATTTGTTGTTCTCCAAAGTGCTCACACTCATAACTCTCTGTGTGTTATAACACTTGTATAGGGGCTCTTGGAGAGGACTGTTCTCTTTCTGGAAAGTCTAATCTTAAACAAAGCATCAAAAAAGATACCAAAGGTTTATGTACAAACGTTGCCGTTTTGAGTAAAATATTCTCAATATTGTTCCCCACTGTGGGGGGAGGGAAAGGACTGAAATCCACTTTCTCTCAGTGCATCCATCTGTAAAATTACTGTTCTGATTATTGAACATTTCTAAAGTACCCACCATGCCCTGAGCACTGAGTATAACATGTGTAAAGGCGTTGCTTGTGCCCTCTGGGTGCATAGTGAAGCTCACTGCCTACTTCTAGGAATGTCTTGGGGATTGAGATACTATTTTAAAGTGCTGAGAGCTACTCAGAAGAAATGTGCTGTATAATTGCAAATATCATTAGAGATGACTGGACATGTTACATTAAACAGTAGAATTGGTTACCAAGAGAGCTGGGGACCCTTTTTCCCAGGAGAGTTTTAAAAAAAATACAGAAAAATTAGAGACACATCTGCCCTGGATAGTTTAGGTGGAGCTGTGCTGAGCTTAAGTCAGGAGAGGCACAGAGGGAAAAAAGTGAATTCTCAAATTGTGCCAGCATTAGCAGCTTATAAAGATCAAAGATACAAAGAGATGAAGCAAATAAAAAGTCAACTTAAAACAACAGAAAGAGCTGATTTCTGACTTAGGAAGCAGATGAAGAACTATTCCACTTAAGCACACGGGTATCTGTTTACCTAGTTGCCAACTGTTCACCCGTTTTTCTGTTTCCGAGACCACTTCAGTATTTTCAACTCATCACTAAAACAATAAACATAAAGCTAAACTTTTCAGCAATGAGCATTGACAGACTGTTTAAAGTTGCTAATAAATGTAGAGTGAATATTTTTTAAATGGAGAATCCTGAACTGATAGCTTTTTAAGTAATCAATTCCTGAAAATCTTTACTCAATGATTTTCTTAATTTAAGACATTTCAATGAAAATATTTCTGTAACCAGAATAACTTTTCCTGTCTGATCAAATCCAGTGAAATAAATATAATTTATCTCATGTATAAAATAGATGCTGAGATTTTTAAAAACATTTTTAAAATCTCAGTGATCCAAAGTTCCATTTTCTTCTCCAGATTCAAAAGCACATCCACTCAGACAAAGGATTGCTCAGAAACAACCCAATGCAAATGTTCACATATAATAAGAACGTATCTGATGTGAACTTCATCTGGGGTCATTTCCTTCTTTCTCGAAAATCATCTCTTAAAAGAGTGAGCAACTGCATGACCTTCACAAAAGGATAACAGGACTACCTGTTGGCAGAATTAATTATTGACTCAAAAGCTGTGAAATAGCCTTCCACAGAGTTACTCTCACAATCTCTAGAAACTCTTTCTTCCCTGGCATTATCACTGTGGCAAATTGAGAGGAGTGTTTAAAACATTATCTATTATTTCTGCATCACCAACCCAGCGGACCAGGTCAATTGCCTTGTCAGTTCCAACCCTCTCCTCCATCTGACTTGTATGAAAACGCGAGCTGAGTTAGAAAGACCCCTGGGCTGGGAATGGAACAAGCAGGTTTCTCAAGCTTGGCTTTGTAACCATGACACTATGGTTCTTTCTCTGGACCACAATTTCTCGATGTTGCAAATGAAAGCATTGAATAAGACAATTGCAAAAAATTTGGATTCTATGATATCTTGTATTTTTGTGAAATACTAGAGGGAAATAAGTCCTTCAATCTGTGTTCTTTTTTTTTCCTAGGAAGCTCCCATAGCTCTTTGCAAGTGTCCTTGTTGAGACCTTTATTATTGCTCAAGATATAAAAATGTACATGTCAGAGATGAGGTACACTGCATCCATATTAGACAACTTTGCATGCAACCTCAACATTAAAACAATAATATTTCTTTAAAATCATTCAGATTTCATTAAAATCATTCATATTTCTTTTTAGAAAGGCAGGAGTAACAAAATCCAGACTTGGGATTCTGTTGAAAAAGCAAATCTAAATGAAGAGCCTCTTAGCTACAGATCTTGTGGCAGCAATCTGTTAGATCTGGTGAATTGTCATTTTTGGTTGTGACAAATGCTGTTTAATTTACCCTCAAATCCATTATATTTATTTTCATGTTCTGCCAGTTCCTATACACAGTGAAAATTGTGAATGTGTCTTTAGGTTTATCTACTACATTAACGAAGAGTTTGCCTATGGTGTGTGGGGGGGAAACTTTACCCTGTATGATGGGCAGTTAGTAGAGCACACATACACATACCCAGCACACACGTGTGTGCGCACACACAGACACACACACGCGCGCACACACACACAGAATGTCCTAACTGGTCCACATATTTGCTATTTATGCTTTGTCTTTCCCTTATTCCCTCACCTGGAACTTTGGAAGCAAAGCCATTTCAGGCACCATGCAATGTAAAAACCAAAAATGTTCTTTTAGCTAGTTCATTCCAATTAAGCACTTGATTTATGTATATTGTAGTTACCTTCTTAAAGAAATAACTAAAAAATTAAAATATGTTTACATTTTCTGCCACATTATATAATTATTCTGAACTTTTAGTATTTATGACTATTTAAATGATATTAAATGCAATATTTTATTTATTACCTAAAACATTCCCTTATAAGTTCTAAGAAAACAATGACCTTTTTCATCTTGACTGGCACTCATGTGCCTACTTGGGTAGTTGAAATATGGGAAAAACATCTCAGTGAATATTTTTGAGTGAATACACAAAGTAATGAATTATGGGTATTTTATATTTCCTACAAATGTAACCAAAAACAAAATACTATGACTGAGCTATATGTAAAATTCAATAATTCAGTATATATAAAATTCAATAATGATAAATGTGTGCAAAAGTTTGTTATCTTCTAGCTGTACAATCACATAATTTATTTTAAAAAATTATTTGTAGGATTTTATTTTGCCCCATTAATTGCTTAACTTACCTATAGTATTTTAGAATTTATATTTAAATATAAACCTTATGTTCCTGCTAGTTTGGGGATCTATTTCTATATGAATCAATGTTCACATTCTAAGAACTCATGCTGTTTTTTTTTGTTTTGTTTTTTGCAGTACTGGGGATCGAACTCAGGACCCTGCGCTTGCTAGGCAAGCGCTTATTCCACTGAGTTATATCCCCAGCCCAGAACTCATGCTGTAACAGCCTAACATGCCATATGCTACAATTACAAGTGATTACAAGCTATTGTTTAGTATTCTTTTAAGGACAACACTACCTATAGCAGCACTATACCTTTAGGAAGCACAGAAGAGCTGAACTCAGCTGTCCTTACGTTAATTGCCCTCTCAGGTTACAATAGTATTATATATCTCTAGAATTACTTTACATATTAATATGAAAGCTTAAATGTCTTCCATATACTATCCTGCTTTCTGTTACTGCATTTTATTGTTTTGATTTTGTTTTCATTTCTATTTCTCCTTTACAACCTCAATTTGACTTCCCTGAATACTTCTGATGTCATCTAATAGCTACTGTGTCATCTGTCTAATTTTTTCCAACCGCTTTTTCTTGAATACTTGTTTGTCTTTTTTTGAAGTTTTATTTTACAGTAAGTACAAGCAAAATGCTGTATTTTTCCTTTGATTCCATTCATTCACGTTAATTAAAAATGAAGATTAAAATTAAATACATCAGCTGAGTGTCTTTGGTTCCGGGCTAAGAGGCTCTACTCTTTAAGTCAATATTACATAAAGACAAATACTTAAATACAGAATAAAACCCAGAGAATCCCTATGAAAATTTACCCACAGTTCTTTATGTAAATAACGCACAATAACACAGAAAATAACAGAGTAAACTACTTTTTTTCCAGTTTCTCAAAGGGGTCACGCAACTTGTACTGTGTTAGAAGGAAAACTATTTGAAGGCAGTTATATCCAAGTCAGAGAGAAAAACAAACTCTGCCAACAGGTTGATTTTGAACTTTTATCCCATGAAACTGTGAAAATATAAATTTCTTTTTTTAAGACACCCAAGCTATTGTATTTTATTATCATATATCCAGTTAACTAATACCATGGCTGAAATATGTTTACAAAATAAATAAGAAAAATTCTGGTCTCTGTGTTAGGAAAACATTAGCAATGAATTGAATCCTAGTCTTGACCATTATCAATCAAAGCTGCTGAATACCCAGAAGACATGAGACACAAATGTTCAATATTAATTAAACGTTAAATATCACTTAACACATTAAATATATTTAAGGTGCACTGTCAAAATGAATCACTTTACTAATGATTCTAATGATCGTTATTAGGACAATACTGAACCCAAAATAGCACTCAACAAATTCAAATTATATGTATAAGTCATGAGAACAGGAATTTCGGTAAGGAAAATTTTGCCAACATGACAACAATATAAATGAATAAAACTGCATCATATTATGAAACACGAGGTAGTAACAAGCAAGGCTAAATTTGAAAAAAACATTAACTGTCCAACTAATCCATCAATTGACTCTATTAAATCTTTTAAAAATTAATTTTCATGCTTATAATTATTGAGAAGATTGAATTTTCAAATTTTCACTTGCTTTCTGAATTTAAATAGAGTTATATTTGACACAGTGCTCTCTCTGAGCAGATGTAATTTGAGAAACATTCTAATGCAAGATTATATTTTTCTTGAAGAATTACAAAACGTCTCGAAGTCAATAAAATATCAGAAATCGTTGTATGGGGGAGGGGATTTAGTTGAGTGATAGCGCATTACTTAGTACATATCAGTATATCAACACACAGCAGAAAGAAGAGGAAAGAGAAATAGTAGTAAACACAGTGCAAAGTTCTATGAGTAATATGCACTGAGAAATTGTCAAATTTAAATATTAAAGTGAATAGAAAAAGAAAACAGGAAGTTTTAAACAGTAATGACTCCATTGTCTGGGCCAGTGATTTTCATTCATTGGACTATCTTAAATTAAGGTACTAAATTGCAAATAAAATTGGCTAAATTTTAATAAGAATCTAATTCCCTCAGCAAAGTCAGAAAGAAAAAGATATGTAATTTAGTATAGCACTTTCAAAAAATTATCCTTCCTTTCCAGAACATTGGAAAGATAAAACATTAAACCAACTAATTCACTCACAACTTTTAATTTCACTGCTAAAAATATTCATAATTTTTCCTCTTAGAATAGTTTAACTGACCCAAGGTCTAAATCTTATCCTAGCATAATTTTAAGAATGGAAATTTATTTCATCTAAGCCAACAATACATAGATCAATCTTACAAGAAATATATCATTTATCCTTATTCTATAATCATTTGAAGCACTGCTAATTAAATATCCTGAGAAACAGTAATATGTCAATACATCACTAAGTACAGTTGACTAAACCAATATTTATTAGGGTACTTTCTCTAATTTCAGGAGAACTTAAGCTCGGTTAGAATTTAGTACAGTTAAGTAAACACACATCCCCATTAGTTTTCTCTATTTGGAACAATTTAAGTAAAATCTTTGTCTGATTGTGTGTAAGAGACACATTGTTTACTGAGAAATTATTTCTTTGTGTAGAGTATCATTTCCTCTACATGTACCTTTTAGTGTTAATAACACCTTCCACTGTACAAATCATACTTACTATGGTGAGCAATCAACAAAGACCAGTCTTCATACGTGAAATGAAAGCTGCAGACATTGGTTTTTAAATAAATGTTGGAAAATTCATTTCTGGTTCTACTCTTTCTACAATTTATGCATTTTATCCAAACTAATCTTATATTAGAACATTTAATTTTTACACCATATCAATATTACCAATGGTACTAGTAAAAGTCTAAAGATTTTTCATAAGGCAATAAAGCATGATATAAAAGAGTCAAAACACTCATTAATAATAGCTTTGAGTTCTCTTCTGCTAAGGACTAACTGTGTGGTCATTGTAAAGTTATTTTAATAGATGATCCAGGGACTTCCACCTCTCAAATCTCTTCTTTGAGTTTGGAGTAGGTTTGAGACTACATATTTTATAAGCACTTTCTCAGCACTGTTACTTGGCTGAGGCTAGCATCCTGGAGTTATGGCATAAAATTCAGGATGAGTTTTAGTTGTTTTGCACTATAGTTTAAGGTTGAAAACTTTATTTTCTATGTTGATATGAGACACTCAATAAAACTTCCATTTTCTTCCATTTTTTGTAAAAATACTTATTTTATAGTTTTTCTCCATTTTCTCCATGAAAGGACTTTTTCCCATCACAAACTACTCTGCCCTATTTGCTTTTTCAGGCCCCATCTTCCCCATCATTCCGAGGAAATACACCACATCAGTCATCACCTGTCTTGTTTATACCTAAGATTTCGATGTCATCATGTGTTCTTTTTATTTTACCAGTCCTTTATTAAATCAGTCACCCAGTGAATATTTATTTAGCCATAACTGTATGATGAGCACCGTGGCAGACGCTGGAGATGTAAAGATGGAAAAGACAAATGTAATCTCTACTCACATTACTTTATAGTCTAGTGGGAAGGAAGACAAGACAAACCAGCAGGTTCAAGGGTGGGTTTTGGAACATCAATATCAACCCCAGCTTGGGGAAAAGAGAACAGAATCTCTGGCCCCATGAATAGTTTTCCTAGCCAAACTCTGGCCAGATTCTACAATGATAGGAATATGTAAACTCAAAAAAAAAAAAAAAACCTGTGGTAGAGGAAACTAAACACAACCAAATTTGTAAACATTTTTAAAAGAAGTTATTTCTGTCAAACCAGATTTCTCAAAGGATTCAGACATTCTCACTTATTTTCTCTTTCAAGCCATATTCTTCACTATTTCTTGGAATATGCTTGGTTTTATTCCTATTTATTTTTCTGTAATTCTCTCTAAATTTAGAATGGTCTACTGTGCTTGTCAAAGTTCCTCTTGGATAATACTATTAGCGGGGGTAATAATGATGTTAGTTAGCTTTGGCTGCACACATGCTATGTGCCAAAGACTCTTCTAAGAGCTTTATACTTACCAGCTCATTTAACATTTATACCACTGTGTGAGGAAGATGCCATTATTACCCTCATTGTACTGATGAGGTACTCGGGAACAGAAAAGTTAAGCATCAGCCAATCCATTACAAAGCTTTTCTCTAACACTGAGTGGGATGTAACACATTTTGTCTCTAAGTACTCTTGGAGATTTCGCTCTACCTCACCTGAGAAACTCACTGTTTCTCACGAAGGGCAGTTCCCATATTTCTCTCCATACACTGCTACTGTATATCTGTATCTTTCAGGAGTTAAATATTTCACATCCATTGAACATATTTCCATGAAATGGATAACATTGTGAGGGTCCAAATATATATTTAAGATTGACTAATTTAATATTTGGTATTATGTAGTTCTAATAAAGAAATAGGAGGCTTTAAATATAGAAAACAGTGTGAGATGTTGTTATGAGTACTTTTTTACTGCATGTTGCTGCAATAATGACTCAAATAATTAGTTATAAAGTATTTTAGCTGATTTTTTTTCCTTAGGATGAAATCAAGTCTCAGTATCAATGTGCTTCTTTCATAGATGCATTATTGCATTTTAATAATAGATTTTTTAAAGTAAAAAAGGAAAGCATTAACAAAGAGACACAAAGTAGCACAAGAACTGTACAATCAAAATTGAATTACAGACAAAGTGACAGGGATTTAACAGTGGTTGTTGGATTACATATTGATAACTTCAAACTGCATGCTCAGGAAAACACATATGGACATACAATCATCAAACAACTAATTATTAAATGGTCCTTACAATAAAGTGACATAAGTCAATAGTGGAACATGTTAGCCACCCTGAATATACATACATATGTACATACATATTTGTACCTTTCTTCCTTTTCTCCTCCCCTTCATCCCATTTGCTTTTTGATTTTGAGCAGATTCCCTTCATACCTCCTAATTTATATTCCCACTTCCAGGTTCTTACACTAGTGATACAATATATTGCTTACATATGTACCTCTGATTTATTTCACTTATGAGTATGGTGTCTAATTGTGAACATTTGCTTATAAAAGCCTCAAATTTGTCTTTCTTTATAGCTGAGTAATATTCCATTACATAAAAATGCCACAGTATTTTTATCCAGGCCTCTGTGGATGGATGTTTGGGTTGCTTCCACAATTTAGCTATTACAAATTGTGCTGCTATAAACATAGGTGCACATATATTGCGGTGATAGGATGTTTTCAGATCTTCTGGGAAAATACACAGAAGGGGAATATCTGGGTTGAACAGGACCTCTAGACCTAGTTTGCTGAGGAATCTCCAAACCACTCTACACAGTGGTTTCACCAGTCTGCATTCCCACCAGCAGTGGAGAAGAGTTCCTATTTCTCCACAGCCCCACCAGCATTTGTTATTGGATGATTTCTTGATGCTGGCTAATCTTACTAGGGTGAGATGAAATCTCAACATTGATTTTATTTGCATTTCTCAAATGACTAAAGATGTAGAACATTTTCTCATATATTTATTTTCCATTTGTAATTCTTTATCTGAGAAGTGTGTATTCATCTCAGGTGCTCATTTGTGGATTGGGTCTTTGAATTTGGACAGGTTCATGTTTTTTAATTCTTTCTATGTTCTAGATAGAAGACCTTTATCTGAGGTACAGCCAGCTAGGAGTTTTTCCCAATTTATGGGTTTTCTTTTTACTTGCCTGGTGATTTCTTTAGATGTGCAAAAACTTTTCAGGAAGATGAGGTCCCAGTTATTGATTCTTTGAAGTGTTTCCCTTGTAGTTTGATTTTTCTTCATGAACTCTCTGCCTACTCCTATGTCCTCAGGATTTTTACGTACTTTCTCTTCCAATAGATTAATTAAGAGTTTCTGTTTTAATATTGAGATCTGTGATCCATTTTGACTTGAGTTTAGTCCATGGTGATAGACTTGGGTCTATTTTCACTCTTTGGCAAGAGGCAAGCCAATTATTCCAGCATCATTTATTAAAGAGGCCATCTTTCTTCCAGTGGGCTTCTTTGGACCCTTTGTCAAATATTAGGTGGCTGAGTGTGTTTGTGGTTTGGGCTGCATCTTCCAGTCTGTTCCATTGGACCTCAGGTCTGTTTTTTAGCCCCTACCAAATTGATTTTATTACAGTAGTTTCTAGTATAATTTGAGGTCAGAGATTGTGATTCCACCTGACTTATCCTTGTTGCCCAGGATTGCTTTTGCTATTCTGGGTCTCTTCTAGTTCCAGATGAATTTAAGGAATTTTTTTCTCTAGATCTGCGATGTATATGAATGGTAGTTTAAAGGGAATTGCATTGAATCTGTACAACAATTTTGGTAGTATGGCCATTTTCACAATGTTGGTTCTTCCTAACCATGAGCAGAGAATGTTTTTCCATTTATTGAAATCCTAATCAATCTCTTTTTTTAGACTACTGTAGTTTTCATTGAATAAATCTTTTATATCTTTTGTTAGATTGATTCCTAAATATTTCAATTTCTTGGATGCTATTGTAAAAGGTATGGTTTCCTTAATTTCTCTCTCAGTCTGTCTGTTGTTTGTATATAGGAATGCTATTGATTTTTGGGTGTTGACTTTGTATCCAGCTCTTCTGCCGAATTTGTCAATTAATTCAAGGAGTCTTCTTGTGGAGTTTTTGGGGTCTTCCATGTAAAGAATTGTGTCATCTGCAAATAGTGATAGTTATATTTCTTCCTTTCCTATCCTTATTCTTTAATTTCTCTCACTTGTCTAATTGCTCTGGCTAATGCTTCCAGAACTATGTTGAATAGGAGTGCTAACAGTGGACATCCTTGTCTTGTTCCTGAGTTTATAGTAAAAGCTTTCAGTTTTTGTCCATTTAGTATGATGTTGGCTGTTGGTTTGTCATAGATGGCTTTGATCAGATTGAGGTAAAGGCCATCTATTCCTATTTTTTTTAATGGTTTTTAACATGAATGCATGTTGGGCTTTATCAGAATCTTTTTCCACATCTATTGAGATGATCATGTGGTTTTTGTCTTTGGCTGTATTGATATGATGTATTATATTAATTGATTTGCAAATATTGAACCATGCCTGCATTCCTGGAATAAATCCAACCTGGTCATAGTGTATAATTTTCCTTGTGATTTGCTGCATTCTATATGCTAGTATTTTCTTGAGTATCTTTGCATCTATGTTCATTAGGTAGATCGGCCTGTAGTTTGCTTTCTTTTCTGGGTCCTTCTCTGGTTTTGGTATCGGTATAATACTTGCCTCCAGAAATGAGTGGGGGAAAATTGCTTTCTTTTGAATTTCACTGAAGAGTTTGAGGAATGTTGTCATTAAATTCTATAAAGCTGAATGTTTTATAGAATTCAGCTGTGAATCCATCAGGGCCTGGGCTTTTATTTGTTTGGTAAGTTTTTAATGACATTCTCAATCTCATTAATTGATATTGGGTTGTTCAGGATTTTTGTATCTTCCTGATTCAATTTTGGTAATTCGTACATTTCTAGGAAGCCGTCCATTTCTTCTGAGTTTTCTATCTTATGGGAGTAAAGATTTTCAAAGTAGGTATTAATAATCTTTTGAATTTCTGTGTGATCTGTAGTGATTTCATCCTTTTCATTCCTTATTGCATGAATTTGAGTTCTTTCCTCTCCTTTTTTTATAAGATTGGCTAGGAGTTTATCAATTTTATTTATTCTTTCAAAGAATCAGATCTTTGTTTCACTTATTTTTTGTAGTGTTTTCTTCATCTCAATTGCATTAATTTCTGCCCTGAGTTTATAATCTCCTCCCTTCTTTGGGCTTTTCGTTTGGCTTGTTATTCTTTTTCTAAAAGTTTGAGGTGTAGCATTAGGCTGTTTATTTCTTCTCTTTCTGTTTTATTTGTGAGTTCATCACTATAAATTTCCCTCTGAAGACTGCTTTCATTACATTCCACAGATTCCAGTAGGAAATAGTCGCATTTTCATTTGTTTGTAGGTATTTTTTTAATTTCTTGTGTGTCCCAGTTGTTGTTCAGGATGTTGTTGTCTAATTTCCAAGTGTTTACAAGGTTTTTGGCGTTCCCTTTGTCATTAATTTCCAATTTCAAAAAAAAAATTTCCATTGTCATTGCACTGTGGTCAGATAATATACATGGGATTAGTTCAATTCTTTTTCATTTAGGTAGGTATGCTCTATGGGCTAGAATGTGGTCTATTTTAGAGAAAGACTCATGTGCAGCTGAGAAAAATGTTTATTCTGATGTTGTGGGTTGGAGCACTTTGTATACATCTGCTAAGTCCATTTGTTCACACCTTTGGTTCAGATCTATTATTTCTTTGCTGAGTTTTTGTCCAGGTGACCTGTCTCTGCATCAAAGGGGTGTTTAGGTCCACTATTACAATAGTGTTATTAATTATTTGGTTTTTTATGTCTGTTAACATTTCACTTATAAAGTTTGGTGCTCCACATCTAAAGAGATCACCAGCAGAGTAAAAAGAAAACCCACAGACTGGGAAAAAATCCTAATTTTTCTCTGTCTCTGTCTAATTTTCTCTGTCAAGAATATCTTTTAGTGCTTTTTGTAATGCTGGTTTGGCAATCATGAAGTTCCTCAGTTGTTCTTTGTCATGGAAATATTTTATTCCTCCATTCAATTTGAAGGATAGTTTTGCAGGTTACATCAGTCTGGGTTGGAAGCTGTTTTGTTTCAGAATCTGTAATACTTCACTCCAAGTTCTTCTTGATTTCATGGTTTCTGTTGAGAAGTCTGCTGTGATTCTGATGGGCTTTCCTTTATAGGTGATTCGTTTCTTTTCTCTAGCAGCCTTTAATATTGTGTTCTTTTGCTGGATGTCTGGGATCTTGACTACTATATGTCTGGGTGTGGCTTTATTTGGATTTTGGCTCGTTAGAGTTCTATATGCTTCATTTGACTGTACTTCAGTATCTCTTACCATGTTTGGGAAATTTTCTGCTATTATTTCTGCAAATATTCTTTTTATATCATTTGTGTTGCCTCCTGCTATTTCATTGATTACTGTTACTCGGGTATTATTTCTTTTTGCCTTGCCTTGCAGCTGATTTTTCCTGGATCCTTGATTACTTTAAGAGCTCGTTCCTTTCAAGGTCGCTAGCTGCCATACTGTCTTCAAGGTCTGAAATTCTATCTTCCGCTTCATTCAAGCAGTTTTGCAAGCTTTCATTGGAAGTTTTTATTTCCTGGAAATCTCTTTGAGTCTGTTTTATGCATTCTAATTCATTCCTAAATTGCTCATGTAGCATTTCCATATGTTTACTATGTTCTTCTATTCTTCTATCTGTTTCTTCTCTATATGTGTGGAGCATTTTTTCCATTATTACTTTCACTTCACTTTTTGCCTGGGAGATTACTTCTGCTTTAATCTCTTCTATGGCCTGATGGAGTAGTTTCTTTACTTTAGATGCGATCATTTCAGAAATTGCAGGTATGTGGCTTCCTAGTTCTTCTATATCATTGTTTCCTGGACTTGTTCTAGGTGGGGTTGAGTTCCGAGACTGCATTTTGCTCCTCTGTCTTGTCATTTTGGATGTCAGATGAAAAATGCCGAGCTACAAACTACCCAGGCAGCTCACAGAGGACTCTATCAACCCTAGTTTACCTGGATATCCACCTTATCCCTAGAAGGTAGCAGACCGTGAATCACTGGGCCCAGGAACCCCAAACAATTGCTGGGGCACCAGGCTCAGAGCACACCCACGATGGTGGGGGAATGTTGTCTCGCCAGGCAGAGCATCAGCACGGGCCCTCACCAGCAAGAGGTCCTCTAGAAAGGCTGCTACAGTGGCACCATCAAGCTGGGCTCCCTCTCTGCGGGGAAGTCCTGTGGGTGTGGTCACCCTATGGTGTCCTGAGGCTTGGCTCCTTCCCCTGGAAAGTTTTGCAGGCAGAGCTTTGGCATGGGCCTTACCCATCAAGAGGTCCACTGGTAACAATAGATTTTGAATCACTTTTTTGTGAAATTCAACCAAATTGAAGAATCTCATACCCGGAATTATTTATCAATTCTGACTACAGGAAGGTGATTAGGAAAAAGTAACCCAACAATGTCCTACAGAGCTCCAAATCTGACAGAAGAGACACAGTTAAATGAATTACAATGCATCAATGCGAAGGATAAATGAGATATAGAGGTCCCCAGGGCTTAGGAAAAAAAGAAGTGCCATCCATACATGACTCTCAAGAAGGAGCGAACAGCCAATGGGTGGGGCTTGCAAATCCTGAAAGGCTGCACAGGAAAGGTGTTCGTGTTCGGAACAGAACTTGCATGCTGGTGATGGGTGTATATAAAAAGGATGTACTGAAGGAGGATAAATAAAACCTATGAAATCCTGTATCAATAGAATCATGCAAAATTCACAGAGTTTTTGATACTGCTCCATCAATGTATTTGGTACGTAGTGGAACAGAGCATAAAGACATAAGGATGCACATTTAAATGTTGGTCCAATAATGGGGAACTAACTCAATGCTTACAGCCCACATGGTTTAGCTAGTTTAGATGTAATCAGTTTCTTGGCCAATATCTAAATGCTTGAGGTATTTTTTCATTTTATTGTAGTCTTAAAGACTTATCATGCTACAACTTCATGTTAGTAGAAAAAGGAGACAGATATTTCAATTAATGTAAATTCCAATGGAAGATTTAGAGTCCACCCATCAAAAACTCTAAGATTAGAGACATGAGGTTAAATAAGGCTTTTGAGGTTTTCATCAATATTATATATGATTTAAGGCAATGTAAGAATTATTTTAAAAATAAGAGTCAACAGATAAAATTTCACAGTCATCCTAAACTATCTGAGGATAATGAGTCATCACTAATGAACCCATGGCTTAGGAGTTCTCCTGGCAATGAAGTAAAACTAGATAACATTTGTATGGATTTTACATTTCCATTTCATCTTACATAATTATTGAAATGGTTAATATGGAATTCCATATTTGAAATTTATGGGAAACTGCGAAAAACTATGTCTCTGAAATTACTATGATTAATAAAATTATTCATAGTCTCAAAAAAATAAAATAAAAATAAAATTATTCATAGTCAATAAACCTTAGGTATTCATATTTCAGTTTTATAAATTACATTCTTTACCCTCTTGGACATGTGCTAAAATACATATGAGTATATTCAGTGAAATATATGTACTCATTTCATACACATATAGAACATGTATCCATATATGTTGAAAGGATAGTGTAAAAATAAATAACTTGATCAATAATAGGCAAATTTCCCAATTCAATTATCATTAGTAGCCATGTGAGGTGGCACACACTCGTAATTTGAGCATTCAGGAGACAGAGACAGGAGGATCAATGCAAGTTTGAAGGCAGCTTGGGCTACACAGTGAATTCAAGGCCAGTTTGGGCTACATAGCAAGATACTATCTCAAAATAAAATAAAAATTAATTCCAAGGAATATAAAATTGTAATGCTTTTGAAAAACTACAGCACATACTCTCAAGAAAAAGAATTATATGCAAATTCACTGTATGTGGAGTCATGTAATTTTCATGGAATGATATATGCATATAAATTATCCAAACTATAAATAATTGGAACAATATAATAAAAGTAAATGATAAGAAACAGGGCAGTAGACTTTGTGGAGATGGGAAGAACTTCTGGGTATGGGAGGGACAGATGTGGGGAAGAGGGGAGGGAGGAAAGTGAGGCAGAAAGGATCAAATGTGGGATACACACAGACATGTACACATGCACACGTCATGGCAGCTTCCCGTGAGCGCGTTCAGGATAATGTAAAAAGCTACAATGATAACTTTGCGATGTTATTTCTTTTAATGTTTTTATATCACTAGTGGAAGATTTTATATATATATATATATACACACACACACACACACACACACACACATATATTGTCTGTTTATACAGTAGTTTTTAGTTGACATTTGGGCATTAAGACCAGGCCCAAATAAGCCTAGTGTTACAATAAGGCAGTTCTGAGAAGCTAATGTGAAAATTAAATCACATCCCAGGAATATGATACTGTCCGGCTCACCAATAAAGAGTACAAAAATAAGATATAAAACATAATAATGTAATACAGTGGCACCTCAGCTCACAAACTTAATTTGTTCCATGATCCTGGGAAGAAAACTGGGTTCCTCTTCCTCACCCAATGCAGAAGTCATGAATGGAAGCAAAATTTTGTTGAATGCTTCTGTTCATCAACTGAACCCTTTGTAAGTTTGTGAACCAAGACATCTTTGTATGTTCAGCAAATTAGAGTATATGCCAGTTTGACCAAATTGGGAATGATAATTCTTTTAATGAGAGTGATAATTCTTAAAAAAAAAGAGTGATAATCCTTAATAATGAAAGAAAATATAATAAACCAAAAAAGCCATATGTCTCTGATTGAACCATTTTATATGCATTAATCATTTACATATTAAAAATATTTTCAACTCTATGTATCTTAGAAAGATCTAGAATTTGGATAGATACGTTTTTATTTCCCTATGTCATTTATAATTTGCATAAGAATAATTCACGCTAATATAAAGAAGACGTCCAGCAGTCACACTTCTATGTGTATAGGCAAAGGAAATAAAGTGAGCGCCAGAAGATACACACACAAGCATCTGTCCACTTTGGCAGATGCTACTGTAGCTCTTCATGAGAGCTAAGATGTGGAATCATGCGGTGATCATAAGTGCATGAATGAATAAAGAAAATGTGGCATGCACATAGGGAATGTCATTCAGTTTTAAAAGAATGAAAACATAATTTGCAGCAGTGTGGTCAGAACTAGAGAACAATACTTTATTGGAGAACAGTAAGCCAGACATAGAGAGACACATACTATATTTTCTCTATTATACATAAAAGATTAAAAATAAAGGCAACCTAAAGTCAAATAGTGATTAGCTGAGCTTAGACGGGTGGTGACCAAAAGGAGACTTTGTTTGATCAGTGCATCCTGTATATACATAATGAAACCATATTGATCCCCTTTAATGTATTGAATGAATACACACTGGTCAAATTTAAAGAAAAAAAGTAGGATGCAAATGGTTTTAAGCAATAAATATCTTTGGTTAAAAAAGAATATAGTTTTGAGATTGAATTAAGCCCCCAGTGTTTGTTCATTTGTTATATTTCCTTTTCCAGAATTATTTTTCAGTTTGAAGCACACTTTTATGGCAATGACTGCCTCTAAACTCCAAATATTCAATTTCTTTATATGTAGATACTTTTTGGAAAGTGATTAATAAAGATGAATCCTAAGCATCCTAGAGTATTAGTTAGATGTATGTCAAGGTTAAATGCTCATCTGATATTCATTCAATAAAAACTTATTCAAGGTTGGTAAGAGTTTTAAAAGCACCACTTGATAGTCCTATCTGTCTTTAAGTAAAGTTCTTTGCAATTTAATGTGAAAATGGGTATTTATTTTCTCTTCATACTTCTTGGTTTGCTATGACAGGGTAGAACATGTGTTTTGTCTTTCTTTTTTTCTCTTATAATAGTTCTACTTTTTTGTTTAAAAGGTAGCTATGGGACCTGAAACTCTTTTTTATCCCTCAGAACAAATCCACCTGGGATCTTTCATTTTGTGTTTCCCAAGTGTTCCAGTTCTTCAAGAGTTCTTCTAAGGTAAGTAACTTTTCATGTACCCCTTTGCAGAGGTAGAACTGCATTTTAATAAATAAACTTATTGCTTAGTTAATGGTCCCTCAGGACAAAACTTACATGTGGAGTCTGGAGAGAAAGGAAGTAGAAAAATAAAAGTCCAGATTTATCCCAGAAATAGAGGAATAGAGGAACATGTTAGGGGATAATTTGAGAAACTTCAGCTAATAATATATTTAACATACATAATTATGTTCTTGAATTCATGCACTCGCAACATATAATAAATATATATCTATATAAATCAAATAAAGCCATGAATGATTAGGTAAAAATGTTACCACAGTAAAAAAAAAAAAAATATTGCCATCAATTCCCTTCCAAAATACTCCCCTCTCTCTTCGAGCATTCTTTTTTTTTAATACCAGGAATGGAACTCAGGACCTTATGTTTGCTGGGTAGGTGCTTGTGCTGCTGAGCTTATCTCCAGACCTTTAAACACTCTTCTCCCATCATTCATGCCAATGTCTACAGAAGTTAGGGAAGTTCTCTTTCCTGAGTGTCCTTAGGACTTGTGATCAAAAATATGGTCAGTTCTATTGCTCAGTGCCATCTGTCCTCACTCAGCTTACTTACCAAATCTGTTAGTGTGAATACTGGCTCTTATACAAAGCAAAATAACCATAAAAGGAAAATAGTTTCAGTGGTGTCAGGGTATCAGGGAAGCTACAACATTGAACAAGACACTCACAAATGAGGATTTCCCCAAGTGCTTCAGAAATCTGCAAGCATGATAGGATAAGTGTATCGAAGTGAAGGGGACATTTTGAGGAAGACTAATGGTAATGTGTCTTTTACTGCAAAAGATTTTTTAAAAATTTAAATATGCTGTACTTTTCGATCACAACTCCAGCTGGGGTATATGGAAGTAAAGCACCAAGTTAAAGAGAAAAAATGGGTGGCCCCCAACCAAGTGGGGGCCAAGTGCCCATCAACAGTTTATAGACTAAAGGTCAGTCAGTGCCAAATTTAGACACACCTGCTGTCGGTTGGCTTAGCTGCAAATAAGAAAGACAGGCAGCACTTGGAAGTGTTGCTGACTCTGAGGGGCAGTTGCACCCCAACCAGCAATACTGGCCCAGGATCCAGAAGGTGAAAATAGCCCTGGAGAAGCAAGAAAATGTCAAGTTAGCATCCTTTGGTCCAGCTGAGGAAACAGGCCAAGGTACTTGTTTAATGAGGAACCTGCCAGACTGGAGGCCACTTGTGGAACTGATTATTTATTGGTTCCCAAAGAATGTACAGAGTGTATGGCGTTGGTGGACACTGAGGTCAAATCAATGCTAATATATGTCAACCCAGACCATTTCACAGGATCTAATGCACACATAGAAGTGTATGGAAGCCACAGTACCATGGTTTGGAGAGCCCAATTGACATTACCTGGTACTTAGCTCCATGCCCCTGTGATATCTCTTTCCCCAGTTGCTGAATACATACTGGGGGTGGACATACTGGTGCTCAGTAAGACACCATGCAGAGGGAATTCCGTTTGCAAATCTGAGTGGTAAAAACCACAGTCCAAGGACATCCACACCACTCACCACTGACTCTTCCGCAGTCTACATGTGTGTATGCATGAAGCAGAATTGCCTATCTGATCACCTGAGGGCCATGAAGAAATAGGATGAACCATCTTGAAACTGGAAGAGGATAGGGTGATATGCCCAGCACAGAGCCCTTTCAACTCCCCAGTATGGCTCACATGGAAGCCAGATGGGACATGGTGAGTGACTGTGGATTACCAGGAATTGAGTAAAGTGACCCCTCCACTATATGCGGTAGTACCTAATACCACACACTTGATGGACCATCCCACCGTGATGCTGGGTCGATACCATAATGTTGTGAAGTTGGCCAATGCCTTTTTCTCCATTGCTATCACACTCAAACAATTTTCCTTCTCCTGGGAAAGCAGGCAGTGGACTTCCTGTGTGTTGACACAAGGCTATTTGCATGGCCCAAATTTGTGTCAAAGCCTGGTGGCCCAGGACTTGGCTACCTGAACCAAACCACATTTGGTGTCACTATTCTATTACATTGAGGACATTGTGTTAACCTCTTATTTCTTCACAGATTTGGAAGCTTCTGCACACAGCCTGAAGGAAACTTTGATGGCCTGGCGGGGGAGCAGTTGGTGGCTGTGTAGGCTGCTTTACAGGCCTGTGAGAGCGTCACAGGACAACAGACAGTGGAAGTACAGACCAAATACTTGGTGGAGGGCTGGGTCCATATATAGAGGTTCTGTGCCAGGAGTAGAGCGGCCCCAGCCCCCACCCTCATGCACTGTGGGGGGACGTACTTGCATCAGCAGGCCTCCTTTGCAGCCAGCCTGCTGGTGGCCAAATTGGCAACAGTGTTGGACGAGTGACATACACAGCACGGAAGACCGTACAGGACGCCAAACGACAGGTTATGACAGCTATGCAGAAGGTAAAGAAGGGCCCCTGGCTGATGCCTCATGCACCAATGGGTCCAACCATGGCACAACCCCACAACCCATGGCAGTTGCTGTTCAGCCCAGCATGGAAATTCTCTGGTTTAAAACTAGAACAGGCAGGTTGAGCCAATGTGGAGAGTTGGGGGTAGTGTGGCTACTTGTAATGCGTGAAGAAATCTCCCTACATGTTTGCACAGAAATCTGGACCATCTTTAGAGGGCAGTTGCTTGGGTGATCAGCTTGAGTAGCCTGGGATTGGCAGATAGGACACCAAGCCTTGTGGAGAGCTGACCAATGGCAGCACTTATAGGAGCATGGCCAAACTACTGACCATGCAGTGTATCGCATTTCCGAATTTAATCCCCTTCTCTCACTGGGGAATGACTTAGCAGATACCTTGGCAAGGGTAGCTACTCTCTGAGGGCTACATTCTTCAGTGGCACCTTGGCTCCATAAGAAATTAGGACACCTAGAACCCCGTACCATGCAGACAGTAGCACAGGTATGGTACCTGGACTTCCCTTCTGCTGAGTCAAAGGCTGCAGTAAATGTGTACTTGCAGTACACCTATTTGGAACCCTGGAGGACAAAGATACCCATGCAGCTTGACATAATATCACAAGCACCTCACTTTCTGCAATAATGGCAGGTGAGTTATATCAGGCCTCTGCCTTTCCTGGAGGGATGTAGATATGCTCTGATGCTGTGCATACAGCCACACATGTAGACTTTGCCTGTGCCATCTCCTCTGCAAATCAAGCCCACATCATCAAGACACTACAGTGATTGACTGCTGCATATGCATGCCACTAGGGATAGCGTCTGACCTGGGAACCCATTTCATAGGATCTCTCAGGTGCAACAATGAGCCAAAGATAAAGATGTCACATGGCATTACCATGTGCCCTACTGGTCACAGGCAGTTGGTATAATCAAGAAGTACAACAGGCTTCTGCAAACCAAATTGGCCTATTTGGCTCCAAAGGTGGTCAGGTGGGTGTGGATCTTACCATAGGTGGTCCAGTTGCTCAGTGAACAGCCCAGATGTGTTTTCTTTTCCTTGGGGACCTCATCCATGGAAATATCTCTTCATCCCCCTCACTCCAATATACCTAGAATAATTCTGATTCATAATATTTGAGGGACTTGTGTTAGCTTTCCTTTGCTATAACAAAATACTGGAAAGTACTTGGGAATATCAACTTAGAAGAGAAAGTATCTATTTAGCCTCATCACTTCAGTGACTTCTATCCATGAGACAGAACATCATGGTAAAATAGTACAGTGGAACAGAGCCACTCACTTCATGGCAACAGAAAGAGCAGGCATCAGGCATAAGCTGTATACTTCAAAGTCATCCACTGATCTAGTGATGAGGTCAGAGTGCCCATGATCCAGTCAGCTCTCTAGGATCCACCTGGAAGCTCTGCTCACTGTGGATTAAGTTTTCAATACATGAGTCATTGTGGGACACTTTGTATTTAAGCCATAGCAGGACTAAACTTTGTACTAAACACATCTCACACTATAAAATTGAGTACAAGAAATGGAAACATGATGAAAATTGACTCGAGCTCATATGCAAAACTTCATGCTAAGTGTTCTGGTTTGTGTCTGAATGTCCCCCCAAAGCCTCATGCAGTTACAGTACAGGTTTCTAGAGTTATGATTGATTCATGGTCCAATGTTGGAATTATGGATGTGAGTGCTACACTTGCCCTGGGGAGGGTAGTTTGCATACAGTGTAATGGAGTGAGAGAGACTTGCTCTTCCAGCTGCCACTCCTCCTTTTTGCTCTTGTTGCTCTTGCATGAACTCTTGCTCTCTGGCTTGTGCCATTCTGCCTTGGAGCCAGCCAAGTATAGGCTAAAACCTCCACAAACTGTAAGCTAAATAATTTCTGTTTTTAATTCTGGATGTCAGGAATTTTGTCTCAGCAATGAAAGAAAAGTAACTAAGACACTAAGCATTCTTTCTTTCATTCTTATATTACATTAATGAAAGTAACCTAAGGGAGAGGGTGCAGATGTCCAGAAAATAAAGGACCCTGAAGGATCTTAGCATAATGACAATTTTCCCATTACTACAGAAACATTTCAGTACTAAAAACATCACCCACTGACTCCATAGTCTAAATATGTGCTTTCCTGTGCTGAGATGAACTTTAAAATAGAAATAGCATCTTAGCAGATGTGTGTATTACGTGAGACTGAGAGGATAGATTTATTGAGCACCTCAATATGTCCTTTCCAATTCCAGTCTGGTTATACAAACTCTTCATTGAGTTGTACCAATACAATAAATTTGATATATCACTATCGCGACTTGTTGCTTATATATCATACCTTTCAGAATCTTCAAACTGCATTCCTCCACATCTCTTGCTGTCAGAGTCTATCTACTTTAGTGGTCTATTTTGTCTTTCATGTCTTTCTCTGTGACTGTGACACAGTCCCTCCAGCCAGCAACTCTAACCGCTTTCTTAGTGCAGACTGCTCTGTCTGCGCAGCAGAATAATAATGTGTGCCTTTTCCCTGTCTCTGAAGAGCACCTCACCAGCAAATATAATCTGCTTCAGTGCTATCGCCCTGAAGAAGCTTAGCCTGATTCGGACATTGAAACTTGATGAGAGTAACTTGGAATTGGCACTGCCATGAAGTAATTTTTCTCCTATTTCTTAAACTTAAGTGTGTGCTATAATTTTATATTTTGTTTATTTTTTCCATTGCAGTAGCTGGCATGAATCTAAACACAATCATATCTTTTGTCTGTTTTTATTTGAATATATATGACAGGCAGTGCTCACTTTATAACACTACCTCTTCAGAACCTATTTCCCTTCCACGTTCAAACGTCATGAATATTTATGAACCCATAGATGGCAGCAGTAAAATAAAATGAATTGGCTTAAACCACGCACTCTTCTGTGATCTTTTCCAGTTCATTCAGCTGACTGCCACTTGACCAAGACCTCACTCAAATGAACTTACACATTAAACTACTCACTGAAAAATTGATTTCCCAAATGTTTTCCAATTACGAAATCACATGGAGTTTCGCACAAGCGTTCTGCAGTGGAGTCAGCATATTGGTAAAACTTAATTTTGATTCCACATTTACGGTTCTCAGTCTTTCATGCTCTGTCCTACAGTATGCCTTTATACCAGGTTGCTTTTTGTTCTGAAAATATTGTGCACCTTATTTACAAAAGAAAGCTTCCCTCCTTTGTCCAGGTGACATGTGGACCCTTTCCATAGTGGAAATTTATTTTGTGATTCCATTGTAGGTGTGGTCAGTAAGATGTGGGTAGAAGAGGTGTGCTTTCCAAGCAGTTTACTCCTGCTGTGCTTCTTCTAATTCTCTCTGTCTCACTCTCTGCCATTAGAACAGCATATTTTCAACCCAGATTGTTCTTTTAAATCAATTTTCGGAATAAAAGACATAGGGAACTAATAAAAAAGAAATTCACAGCTAATAGCATCCATATGAGTGAGAACTACACTGATATCTTTATAAGCCACTGTATTTTCAGGTCATAAGTAAAGCTAAATCTTGTAAAACTGATACCAGAAATGGGCTGATTTAATGAAATCAGCCTAAAATATGTGACACTGGCTTTTCAGACCAGGGGAAGATAAAGCTTAAACTGTTATTGAATATATGAAAAACAGTCAAATCATGTGCTAAATATGCAAAATACTGAACAAAACTTTCACCTGTTATATGCATTTTGGCATCTATGATTTGTAAGTTAAATAATATGCTGAATGAGTTGAGCTTTAGTCAAAGGCTTTAGTAAGTAGGGTTACTAAGGACACAATGCTTTTAGCAGCCAAGTTGGCCTTCCATTCCCCTAAGCTGATAAAATTTCCAACAGGTGTTTTTTTCTTTTTTTTTCTGACTACAAGTTCCTGGCCTTCCTTCTCTTAAAGCACTTATTTCAGAACACTTCTAATCATAAGTTCTTTTTCTGCCCTCTTACAGTATGTATATGCTACAATCCAAGAACATCTTTCTCAAAGTGGTGAATCACCCTTTGAAGTATTATTGTTAATAGGGATAGGACTACTACTTCCTAGAATGTGTATGAGCATAGTTGCATAGCTTTTAGACAGAGCACCCTACATAAACACAGATGGCTTTATCACAGTGACTGACCTTTCCTCAGAGATGTCTGGAACCTTCCTACTGGCTCACTCTATCATTGAACTCTCCTGTCCCTCCCCTCAGCACAGAGAAGTTGCATTCAATTCCTCTCCCCAGCCAGAATACTCTCAACCCACTGCAGTAATCTTTGAATAAAGTTTTCCCTGCCTATTTAACTACATCTAGTGATTTTTCCTTTGATATTCACAACACTGGACAAACTACTGTAGGGAACAAATTGAATTAGAAAAAATTTGGCTGGTTTACATGAAAAAAAGGGGAGTAAAAGTTCCAGAAATTTCAGGACTTACAAGATGTCATGTTGTACAGATGGAATGGGAAAACACCAAATCCAGGGTGTGATTGGCAGGGATTTTGCAAAAATACTAAGGCTCTTAATTCACTCTTAATTGCAAAAGATTGGATGAATACCCCCATACCATAGATTCCTAACAAAAATATTTACTTTAGTGTAATGGATGCCAGCAGCTGCACAAAGGAGTGTGGGAAGATGTCTTTGTGTTCACTCACTTGGAAGACAAATGGCAAAGTGTGTATACATGTGTCTAAGTACATACAGGTGAGGTTTTACCCACCTTATGCTCTGTGTTACATTTCCTTTTGCATTTATAATTTGTTTTGTTAAATGTTTTCTTTATATTTTTCTTGTAGACTTATCCGAATTCAGCCCAATGTCACAAGAAAACCCACTTTTATAATTTGGGAGGAGTTCAAAGTGGCTCATCAGTTGACTGGGTTACCGATAAAGACTTGGATCATGTTGCAAGACAGAGCAAGAAATGACAGAAAAGTACAGAATGAAGACCTGGATCCAGATGAAGAAGAGAACAGTAATGTAAATAAATATTTGACTAATTGTGATACCACAAAACATTCATGCATACCTGAAGGATCCAGTGTTAGAACTAGGTAAGAAAACATTAGGTTCTTTCTAGGCTTGAAACCTATTGGACAGAATGCTTAGATTGTGATTCAATGTTGGAAATTGTAATGGACAATATGCTGTATGATGTTGTGAAACGCATTAATAATGAAATAATAGTAAAATATTCTATGTTCATCTATAGTAATACTCAAAAATATATTTGTTAGGCTACCTCACTATGAACTAAAAGTCTTTATAGGTCTGTTATACATAGCAAGACTTTATCAACCTAACCATTCAGACACTAAAGAACTAGTGAAGAAGTGATGGATATGGTGTTGAAATTTTTAGAACAATAATGACACTCAAGACATTTGCTTTCCTTCAAAATTGCTTATGTTTTGACAACAAAACAACCCACCAAGAAAGAAAAATAATCTCCCAACTTGACTGCTATTCACTCATTTGTTGAAAGCTTTGTTTAGAACCACCAGAAAATTTATACACAGCCCAAATACATGACCATTGAAGAACAACTTGCATCATTTCATGGTTGTTGAAGATTTTGGCAATATATGCCAAATAACCTTCCAAATATGGTACAAAGAAATATGCCCTTGTAGATGCAAAGTCATTTTACACCTTCAATTTAGAAATTTTGTCTTGATCACAGCCACTGGGGCTTTATTTGTGCCATTAATAAACTGTATAATGTTGTGAACAGACATGGTACACTTATTTCAAAAAGCAATAGAAATGTCATACTTAAAAATTGGTTCACTAGTTACCCATTGGTGTTACCTTTGTTAAAAGAAAACCAGTTGAGCTAGGCATGGTGGTGCATGCCTATAATCCCAGCACTTGGGAGGCTAAGGCAGGAGAATCACTGTGAGTTCGGGACCAGCCTGGGCTTCATAGAGAGACCCTGTCTCAAAAATACACACACACAAGCAAAAAGAAAACCAGTTGACCAGATAGGAACTATTCACAAGAACATGCAGAGATTCCTCAAAAATGTTTCAATTTCATAACAGAAAATCTTTGATTTCAGAAAGATACAACATAGGCCTCACATATGGTGAAGAAAAACAAAATAGTATTGATAGTGTCAAAACTGCATCATGATAGTAAGACTGATAGTGAATCCTCAACACAAATGAAGCCAGAATTGGTTACATTTTACAACAAAATAAAGAGCAGAGTAGATGCTGTTGGTGAGTTATGAAGCAACTAAGTGTTGACTAGAGGCTGTATTTCATTCAACCCTAAATATGTCAAGAATAAGTTGTATCATAGTCTACATATAAAATAGCAAGCATAAATTATCATAGAGTGATTTTTGGTACTGGAATTGATAACAGGTCAGTTACAATAGAGGAAGAACAATATGTATCTGCCCAAAGAACTGCAAGAGTTTCTGTAGCAGACCGGTAAACACAAAGGTGAAACATCACAAAAACCTGGTAACAAAGCAACAGTAGCAGTGCGATGTCAAATATGTCCTACAATAAAAGACAAGAAAACAAAACATATGTGCTCTAACTGTAAGTGATACTTATGTATGGAACATGCTGTTTTCATGTATGAAAACTGCCTTAGATTTCACAATTGAAGCAAAGATTATTTTTGTTATAGAGTTGTTTTATTTTTATTTTCATTGTAGTCCATATAAGAATTTATCTGTTTATTTTTAGATTTTGTAATCAAAAAAGTTAATGTTGATATTTATTATAAACACTCAATAAATATTAAAAATTCAATACTTCATTCTGTTGACATGTATTTTCCTTCTAAGTACACATTGTATAATACAATAAAACTCATAAAATTAAAATAAATAATTAACTCATAGAAATGGTCCTTAAAAAATAAATATGGGTCTGATACACCCACCTTATGTTCCTTTTCAGGCAATTTAACTTTACTCATGAATTAAAATCCTTATAGATGGAAAAAATGTTCCAGGAAAAGACATTAAGCGTGTGGTGCTTCCATTACAGACTGATCAACTCAAGAGAATTGTGTCTTAGTTTAGAAAGATTCATAAATCCAAAAGAACTTTGAGTCAACTTATTAGAACAACCAGCCTTACTGCAATCCAGTAAATAGAAGGCTGGCACAGCTGTGAGTGAGTTGTATTGTCCAAAATAGCTGCCAGCCAAAGGAAAGGACACTGTGACTCTTCAAAATGTAAAATAACATTTAGGCTGTGAAGTTTTTATGGTACAATAAAACTGGAGAACCACCTCTCAATTTTTAGAGAAGTCATATCATCTAATGTTCTCTTTGTATCAGGCCAAGGAAGACAGTAAAAAGGAAAGGACTTCTCAGATGTTGACAGTCAGGAGCCAAGGACCAAGGAGGAAGCAATTCTCATGAACAAAGGCTAAAGCTTAGTTGAGGAATACTGGCCACTCACAATACTGAGGGTGGGGTAATCAAGAGACGACATATAATTTCTATAGACCCATAACCTCAGTGTATCTCCAATTCTTGTTGGTTCTCAATGGGAATGTCATTATTACTATTTTATGATGTATCTTGGGAGTTTACAGGACAGAATATTAGGTTTTTTTAAAGTTTTAGTTTCTTAGTCAAATGTATCTGAGCAGGACAATAGAAAACATTATAGGAATTATGAGTCTTCAGCACTGCTCAGACTACATTGAGATTTTCAACTTCTTTCCTGTTGAAGAATCTTGTATGCTGTTTTCATGAACAAGGGAAAAGGAGACAAATGGGTATGTATATCCAAGAGAGTTAAGATAGTTATGTGACCAATTGTTGTTAGCTCACTGAAAGGAAAGGTTTATGCCTATATTATTGGATCAGTTTTTCATGCCGATATCTTGTAATCTGAGCAACTACTTTGAAGATAACAATACGCAATGTAGTAACCTTTGTTACTCTCCTACAATCTTGTTTTCAAATTTTATACCATTGGTTTTATTGTTTATTTTCATTTCTTTTAAAAAAAAGAATGAAAAAAGGAGGCAGACTGCAACACATGGCGTTATTTCCAAGTATATTCTCCTCTATTGCTCTGCAAGAGCATCTCATGTCATTTTCTGTTTTCTCATTAGTTTCATGCTTTCATTTCATGAAACTAAATCACTCACAGTTGGAGGGTTGGCCATTGAAGTGCTTATGCAGTGGAATGTAAATTGAAATGAAAAAGGCTGGTTCAAAGAAAAATCTTTTAAAGCCATTCTGTGTTTCCATCAGCGATTGGCCCTTTTCCTTTGTGCTGAGATGCTCTAACTTACACTTACGTTACCGCTGAAGCCTGAAAATGAAAGCACAACTTCCACCGCACCCAAACTGCCGGCAGGAACCGGAAGTGGACATACACCACACCTGTTTAAACTGTGGGTAGCTGGAAGTTGTTTGTTGTCACCCTATCACCTGAAAACCTGGCAGGCATAGTCCTACTCCTGCCAGACTCAGTCTCAAACTTCTTCTACCTGATCCCTTCCCACCTGAGTTCTGAGTAATTATTCCCGCTGGGGGAATACTTGCTTCAAATTAGAAAAGGAGAAGAGTTCTGCTTCTAGAGGCAGCGTTAGCAATTGTGGCATGTAGACTCCCTTGCATCAGAAGAAATGGGGATTCTTATTTTCCCAGAATACCAATTGCTTTATTCCTGCCTGAGTCCCTACTGTTATGGATCTGCTGATAGCACTGCCTTTTTCTCCTCGGCTCCTGTATGCCTAGCGGACAGTAACAAATTTCTCTTAACTCTGAGTAGCATTACTTTTCATTTTATGTATCTTTCTCCCCCAAGCCTTTCGAATTTTGGAGATTTCTTTGAGAAATTTTCTGTATTAAATTCGTTGCTGATCAAAATATCTGGAAGAGGTTGTTTTCCAGCTTGCTTCTTACTGATATAGACAGGATATTAAGCCAGTAATTTTGGAGTGTGTGCTATATATTGGTAAAGAGAAAAAGCTCTTAAACCAAACACTAGAGAATGTGAAGGATGTCAAAGAGGTGGGGAAATAAGAGCAAGAATAAAGAAATAAATTACATCCCAGGCATTATAAGATCCCATGGTTTTAATTAAACATGAAACAGACATCATTTTCTCAATAGCTTCTAACAAAAAATACTTGACTTCAAAAATATAAAAAAAAATCTCATCATTGACTACCATTTTTTCATGTTTCTGTGACTTTAAAGTCTGCCTTTTCTAGGTTTCTAACTTTTTACTAATACAAGATGAGCTAAATGAGCTATAAAGTAACATAAAATAAGTGCTAATTTGTGCAGGAAATAAAATATTATAAAATGAGATATAATAAAGTTACACCCATAGATTAATCCAACATATGAAAATGTCTTCAAAAAGATAATTTGCACGATAATCCTAAAATGTAGAATTAGTGTAAACAATAAGGAATACATTAAAAAGTGGAGGATTCAGGAAGGAAAAACAAAAAGAACAAAATGAATAAGATTTGCTTCAGCTCCAAAGAGGTTATTTGTTTAGTAGAAGCTGCAATTAGATTTATGTGTTAGTGATAAGGATCAACTAGAACTGCATTACAAGGACAGCAAAGTGGCTGGTGAAGTTTATGGAAAATATGAGTATGAAGTTTCTCAAACAAATTACTTATTTCAGTGGCAACATCCATTCAGTGGAGAATGGGTTGGATCAGGAAAAACACTCTTTTACTAAAGCTGCCATACTTTTTGCACAAGTAAAAGTTTTGCTTGATATTGACCAAATCTAGAATGCTACTATTGAATATTTTCACATAATTAACTGTCTGATGTCTAAACAAGTGGTAAGAGAGATCGTCTGTAAGCCTCATAAACCTGTAAAGTCTCCTTGTTACATGTTTTGATGTGATTTTTTTTCAAAAAGCCAAGATAAAATTTCAAAACTTTTTGAGCAATTTTCTGTTTTTAGTAACTCTGCTTCGTGCACAACTAAAAATCTTTTTTGCTTTAATCTACTTTCTCTTCCTTGGCTTTTTATGGTCATGGGTCTAATTTTAAAATTTGCCACAAAACCATGAGCAAATGTACTCCATAGCTATAAAGATGGCTCAAATATGCAACGTACTCTTTTGGGGCACCAAATCCTTTCAGTCGGTTTAGACCTCATTTGTGCTTACTTGTGTTTCAATTTTATATTTATTATAGCCATCTTAAAACGTTTAATTCATGTGTCTTTATGCTTACATTATTATCTAAATTTGACATGTTCTTGAACTTGTATGCGGCATATTATATGATGAACTGAAATTTGCCTATATTCCAAATTCAAGGGTTGAAATTCAAGGGCCCAGTACTTGAAACTCCGACTGTATTTGGATAGTAGGTCTTTTAAGAAGTGACCAGGTTAGACTGAGGCCATGAGGTCGCCCTTGATTGATTTGGACTGGTTCCTTTATCAAAAGAGGAAACTTGAGTACCTCTGAGGTTTGCAGAGAAGAAAGATCCTGTGAAAACATGACTAGAAGAGCGCCATCTGCAGGCCAGGAAGAGAGATCGCATGCATTTATCCTCCAGAACCGTGAGAACATAAGTTTCTGAAGTGGATGTCACCCAATTTGTAGTATTTTATTACTGAATCCATAGATAATCAATAGAAGTTACACAAACCAGTAACCAATTCATATATCTTGATAAAAAATGAAGTGGGAATTCTTTAGTATGTAAATTTAGTAAAATAAGAAGACGTAATCATACTTTCGTTGGTTCAATTTCTGCATTTACTCTTTCATTTGCTCAAAGTTGAAATACTGAGTACCTCATATACAGTGTCACAAACTGAATTTGATAACTAAAAGTGGTAATCTATATTTATAATTTAGTTTCAAAGTCATATGATCGGTATCCAAAGTAATTGCAGTGATATTTCACTATCACAGTCTAATAATAATGAATTTTTCTCAGAAGTCACTCCAATCATTTAAATTCTTTTAATGTACGTGGCAAATTTAATATAAACACAACCCATTCTAGAAGTACATCAAATATCATATCACTTCACAGACTATAGCAGATCAATAAGAAAATTATGATAAGTAAAACCAGGCATTTATTTTACTGCAGTTCGTATTTTTCATTCCTTCGTTTATTATTTAGCTTCTCAAACACCAGAATTTTGCCTTCCTAACTAATCTCTAAATCCTTAGGAATCCTTAGGAACTTCTTTCTGTAATACAATAAAATCATAAATATATGCTCTATAAACACTTTCTAGTATTTGTAGAAAGAATGAATCAATAAGCCTGATATCTTAGAAAAATAAATTCTCAGTAATTTTTTAAAATCAGGCACTGACCTCTGAGTCACATAAAAATGTTATACATCTCACTGATTGGCCTTTTGTTTTTATATGTGTGATGCTTTCCACAATAATCTTTGTAAGAGATAATTGATTTTGATCTCTTTAATGGAACAAACATTAAGGCCTCAAGAGGAAGTAAATTCATTTTTAATTAGTTTGAAGTTTCTATAGCTAAGCATAATGAGTAGATGTTATTTAGGATTTTTAGAATAATTCAATAAAGTTTAACACACATTTACATACCATTTAATAAAAATAAAATAAAATGGATAAGAGTTAAGAAACTAAAACCACGCATTTGAGCCCCAAACTCATCCCTTAATAGCTTGGGAATTTGGACAAATTATTTTTGTAGTCTTTTCTCAACTATGAAATTGGACTAAATGTATCTACTGTATGTCAATGTTAAGAATGTTAGGTACATTATCTATTAAGATGCTGGGAAATGTGTGGCATGAGGTATAAGCTATACACATGCTTCTTAAATTATTAAGTAAGAAAAAATAGGCAAATAAATATTGTATTAATATCATCAATTCTTCCATCTGAGTAAGATATTCTTTCCCCTTTTAAGTTTTTTTCCTACACAAATAATTCCTCGGCCATATTTGTTAGCAAGATGTGGGTCACTATGAAATTACAGTCAAATTTTAGTTTTTTAAAAATCAAGTTCTTATAAAGTTATTAAACTGTCTTAAGGTCATACTGCAAAGAAATCATTGCAAGTGATAGCAATGTGGACAAACCACAAAGAGCTGTAACTTCTCTAATTCTTAAATTGTATTGCCTTTTGAATAGAATTGCATCACCCTTGACTTCACTGAGATTCACCAAAAGACATCTAACCAAATCAAACCTTCATTTTTATTTCCTTACCTACTTCAATACATAAAAATGAATAACTTGATCAGAAAGAAGTATCTACAGCAGTATAAGAATTCTGCTGTTTCAGTGAGAATTCTGCCTCCAGAGGCACCTAATCTTTCCCGTTTCTTTTGTCTTCTGATCAAAGTTTGTTCTGATGCTTTTAGTAAATGCATTGGTCATTCTTCTTTGATGAAAACCAGTTACAAATCAAGTGTATCCCTCTGTTATCTCATGCATCTCTATGAAGAGTCACATAAAAATGGAATCTAGTTCTGGTGTATCAGAGAATCACCAAGTTAAAGGAGAAATTGCGCTCTAAGGGGGATAATTTCTTCTTGAAACAAAAACAAAACTGAAGTCTAAGGGAAAAATAACGTCTAGTAATTGCTTTGTTATTACTCAATTTATTCTTTTCAGTTTACTCCAGCCCCCCTTGTTAAAAGTCACCATGACAAATTGTTTTTGCTAAAGTAAGGGCACTATGTTGATGTGTATGTGTGTGAGCATCACATAAGACAATTGGAAACAGAGATGATACTATATGTAATTATGCATATGAAAAGAATGCCTTCAATACTGCCTCTGTCTTATCCTAATTATAAAGATAATACATAGAAATGATGTTATCTATGTTTTTATTCCATGTTCAATACACATGCAAATATATTACACTTCACTGATATGTTTGATAGTGCAAATAATATAAATATAAAATCAGAGTGTTTTGTATACCTACTAAAATTATAAACTCAATCTTGTCAAATACAAAGTAAAATAGTTAACATCACGAAAATTTTGACTTAAAGTAATTTTAAAGCATCCTCACATAGTTGGCAAACACAAATTTTTACACCCATTAAGCATCATTTTGACAGGGATCTTATGACCTTGAAAGGCACATTATTCCAGCTAATGAGCAGTTCCAAGACTACATCTTCTATATTAAGGCAAACACGCTTGCCCTCTCAGTGCTGCTCATCAGTCCAGATCTGCTCTCTAGAGTCATCCAGGAATTATTAAGCCACATTTTTTTTTTTACAGAAAAGACCTTTAAACTAAATATGCTACTTTGCCCTCCTAATTGCACTTTTCCAGAAGGAATATCAGACCACAGCACAGCCCAGATACAGACTTCCATTAATGCAAAGGAGTCGGAGTGTCAATTTGATGAGCTATCTGTGTCCAATTTGGATCCTTAGGGAGGATTTCAGATTTCAACACTGAGCCACAGTGATTTCATTAACATATTCTAAGATATTACCCAGCTAACCACCATTTAATGTCCTTGAAATTCACTTCTGAAGTCCATTCTGACCCTTAGACATGTTCATAAGGTTTAGTTTCCTTCATCTTACCTGCAGCTGTCCTCAATACAGATTGAAGGGACCAGGACACATACAATATTGCAAATGCTCATTCCTGTGTGCACTGCTGGCCAGGCAGCTCCTTCTCAGTGAACACTGGCAGCAAGGTGTTCCTTCTATTATGAATTTCCATCGTTATGAGTTTTCTTTGTAATTTAGCTCAGAAATAGGATCCTACAAAGTTGTAAAGGATCTAATAACCAGGGGTCTTTGGAATATATCAAGGGCACAAATGATGCCAACTCAAAAGCATTTGTGTTATTGTCCTTTTCAAAAATAATAGTACATTCTGGAGATTATTGGTTTTGACCAGATAAGGTAAGCAAATATTTCAACTAGAGGAAGTTTGGGGGTCATAAATGCAGAAAATTTTGAAACTGAAACATCGCAGGTAGCTGTAAATTTCAAATTTTTTGACTCTACACAGTGTTTACTGGCCAATGCAACAATGTATTCTTCTTTAATTCCTCAAATAATTATACATTTACATTTTCTGAAGATGCACTGCCACAGTGGTTGTAACATATAAAGAAAATTAATTGCCTTTGTGAATGCTTGGGTTCTATTTACAATCCGCTGTGCACTGCACTAACACAGATAGAAAGTCATTTCACAGCTACCTTTCAAGAGAAGCAACCAAGTACCTTTAAAAATCATATTTATCTAGTTCTTGTTTCTGTGAATAAAACATTTTATTACCTCCTAATGATTTGTGAAGTGTTTTCTAATTTCAAGAACCTCTTGCAGCCTTCACCAAGAGGATTCTTATTCACAGTAGTACCTGATAAGCAATTTTCCCCAAACCTCTCTCCTTACCATGGTCCAAAGCTTGTGATGACCACTATGCCCCTCTCATCTTCGGTGGGATCAATAATTTCAGATTCTGCATGTACATGACGTCATAGAGTACTTGTCTATCTGTGCCTGCTTTATTTTACTTCACTAATAAATGCTCTCCAGTTTCATCTATGAATTCGCATATTATTGTTAGGGTGATATTACCAGTACCATGAAACTATATTTCAAAGAGCCAGGAGAGATTTTAAACACTTCCTCTCATAAAGAAAAGATAATAGTTAAGGAGATGTATTTGCTTACCCTTATTTGAATCCCACACAATGCATATATGTATCAAGACATCACGTAGTATCCATTAGATCTTTTACAACTTCCTAGGATCCTATTTCTAACCCAAATATATGTAACTGCTATATTTTATGGTATTTGAATGCAGGTTCTTCCTACTGAGGTTACATTTCCAGCCCTTTCTACTTTTCATTTTGAGACAAGGGCTTGCTAAGTAACTACTTTCCCCAGGCTAGGCTTGAACTTGTGATCCTACTACCTCAGCCTCCTGAAGTACAGGGGTTATAGATGTGAGTTACCATGCCCAGCTATATAGATATGATTATTAGGTCAAAAAATTAAAAATAGCTTTAAAAAGATGATATTTAACATTGAAAATTTACATTTTTCTCTCTGAGCCTAATAAACCAGCACCTGAATAGTCAGTAAGGTGATGTATTTTAAATTTTGGTATTAACTCACATTCAAATAGTATGTGTTATGGACAGAATATTTGGCTTCCTCAAAATCCCTATGTTAAACATTTAATACTCCATTTGGTAGCGCTCAGAAATAGGGCCTTTAGGTAGTAGTTGTGTCACGAAGACAGGCCTTACACAAATGACATTAGTGCTTCATAAGAACAGAAAAGAGGTCTTGTTCTCTGTTTTCTGCTCTTTTGGTCATATGAGGAACAAATTAAAGGATTGTCATCTGCAAACCAGGAAGAGTTCTTGGAAGGCACCGAAGCTACTACCACATTGATCTTACACACCCCCAGCCTCATGAGCAATGGGACATAAGCAATTCAATCTGTGATAACTTTTTACAGTATCCAAAACTTTCTAAGAGAATAGAGGACTTAAGTATGATGTTAATGTCATATTGAAGTGATGGCTGATTTCCAGAATAACTACAGAGAGCCCTCATATTCTCATTATAGAGTAGCTCTCCAGCAAGTTCTAGATACAATATTTGAAAAACTACTTTTAAAAATAACTTTCAATACTGAAAGCATATAATTTTAAATCATTTAACATCAAATTGTATACAAAAGGTGAAGTTAAAATTAGCAAGATAATAGATATGATATAAAAGCAGAGATACTCATAAATAAAAGACCAAGAGCAATACAGACATCATTAGCATTGAATATTTAAGAAAGACTTCCTAAGAATCTACCATTGACGACAAGTGGTATCTTTGAAAAACAAACTGAAAGACACTCTGGAAAAGAAGGAAAGAAAGACGGATACAAAAAATTTTAAATGTGGAGGACATTTTGAAAGTCACGGGATAGAGGTAAATTGGAATTTAAGAACTGCCCTATGAAATAGTGAGAGGAACACCTGGACCCTTGTCATGAGATAATTTTTATTGAAATCACTGGATTACAAATAGAAAATACATAATTTATGTTTGAGAGAAAATAAGAAAATACTGAATAAGAGCAATATACATGATAGTATGCGCGATGCAGACAAAACCAAAAGGAAAACGAAACCCAGAGTCACTTCCAATAGTCCAGAAAAGAGCTAAACTGACCTTAAAGGATACCAGAGTAGGAATCAGAGGGAAAGCAAAGGAAGAGAGGGACATGGTATCGCTCATATGCCTTCCAGATTCCAGGCATTGCCTAAGCAGATATATCAATAGATTTGAGCATTCTTATGGAAACCATATGCCAGCACTGATGAGGATATGGACAAAAATTTTAAGGAATTTGTCCATGTGTACTCATAGTTTAAAACAAATTCTGGAATCAGAATCTAAATCTCAAAACAGTTATACCATTATATCATTTAACCTGAGAACATTTTTGTCTTGCTTTGTTTTGGATGCTATTTTTAAGTGATAGTGTACGTTATTCTTAAACTACTTTTATGACAGTACTAAACTATATTTTTAAAGTATCACTGAGGATGGCTACTTTGGAGCCCTTTCCTTTATTGTTGTGATATGGCTTTTTTTATTTTTAGGAAAAACATGAATCTTCAAGTTGAATGGGCTGGTATACAGAAATTGAAAAGGAGATACAGTTAATACTGAACTTGAAAGGTTAAAAACTTGTTCCTCTAAAATTCTGGTACCATAAAGAGACTGGTAAATTACTGAGAATAAGTGAGTTCCCAGAAGAATGTAGTAGCATCGTCATACAGTAGAGCAAATTTGAATGTTGATATGTGAAATTCCTACCATGGTTGGCTTGATGTAAAGGTGATTTTCTGTCAAAACAGAAAAGATGTTTACTTTAAAAAATTCTATGTGGCTCACAGAATCTATGGAAAAGAAAATTTTAGAGTTTGAAGGTAAGTCTGGACAGTATCTAAGGTCGAGGCCACTGCTGGGTTTCTCGGTAGATGTCCTTTTAGCACTCTCTCTGGGTAAGCCAAATGAGTAAGAGTGAAACTTAACTTACTGTTCCTGCCATCAACAGAGATTCAGATACATCCGTCTTTACATATTTGAAAGGTCATTTACCTCTCATATAGGCATCTTTTCATTTTATTCCAGATCTTAGGCAGTTTAAGAATGTCTGAATAGCAAAACATGCGTTGCTTCCTTAAATCTGAGTTGCAAGGAAAAGAAATTTTTTTTCCTTTTTTTTTTTTTTTTTGCGGTACTGGGGATCGAACTCAGGACCCTGCGCTTGCTAGGCAAGCGCTTATTCCACTGAGATATATCCCCAGCCCAAAAGAAATTAATTTTATGACTTCTAACTCAGAAAGACAAGATTCAAAGTGAGGATTATTTACAAATATCAAGAGAGTGAAGTAGATATTAGGTCACTACAAGTCATGAATTTCCATTCAAACTCAGGTTTTAATATTAGCCCCAAATTATTAATATATCATCTCTTTTGTATTTAAATTTCCAAATAGGATGAACCTAGATAAATATAACATAATTAGTCTTTGTGAAATTAACAAATAATCACTCTTTCCTATAAAAAGATAAAATCAATTACTGAATCTCCTAGTCCATGGTTTCTGAGTAATAGCCATTTGTGTTACAGACCAGTTTTTATAGGTGCTATGTTTCTATTCTTCCAAAATCCATACACTGAAGAACTAGTCCCCAATACGTTGGTGTAGGAGATTGGTTCTTAAGGGATTAATTAGGTTTAGATGAAGTCATCGGGCTGGAACTATTTGTATGGGATTATTGCCCTTCTCTGTTGAAAACAAGACTGAATTCTCTGTTTCTCTATCTCTTTGTCTCTGTCTCTGTCTCTTCCTCTTTCTATTTTTTTCTCTCTAAATGGCCATGTCAACACTGGACCTAAATGTTTGTTAAGCTACCAGTCTATGGATGTGTTGTTATAGTTACCTGAACTATTACACCACTGAAAACTGGGTCTTGATTTTTTTAATGTATGTATTAAATAAAGTGAACTTCCACCCAACAGATACTATATACAATAGAAGTGGAAAATGAGTCAGATAGAGTGATGGGTGGATAGGAATAAATAGACAGATAGACAGCAGATTGGTAATATATAGATGATGATAAGACGGATACCACATTCCTTATTTTTACAACTGTTTAAAAACCATATTGTATTTTGATGCTTTTTTAGATGTGTAATTCACATTTACTTTGGTCTTAGCTGGTTACTGAGTTAGTGACTCAAAACTGAAGTTTCTAAGGAAGGCCTTCTATAGTTATTTCACTTCTATTGTGGTCCTTTTACTATGCATTTACTTCCTACAGATATAGTACTACTAGGAAGTACTGCAAAAAGCCTTCTCAGTTTTCCTGTTGCTCTTTCTTTTCAGATTGCATGAGAAAGCCTTGATATTCAAAATCAATAGCTCAAGAAATACAATAAACATTTTCTTCCTTGTATTTCAATTCTAATGAATTTTCAGTGTTCATATATGTTTAACAGATAGAGTCTTGTTATGTTGCACAGGTTGACCTACAATTTCTGGGCTGAAGGAAGACTCCTACGTTAGCCTGCTGATTAGCATGGATTATATGCACCTGTCACCATGCCTGGCTCATGGACAGTCTCAACCTTGGGTTACTATCTTGGCACAAAATAAGCAACTTGGTTATTTATATGATTCCACAAGTCAAAGAGCCAATTTATATTCTCTGCCATATTCTGATCATATTTCTTCTAACCATACATTAGGAATTGAGACATAACCACCGACTATACTTACAGGTCAACTGGATCATTGTACAGATGATCCCGGTCAAGTTTCAAGTATCGTCTGACCTCTAGAGACATGCAAAATTTAAAACAAGAAATTAGTTCCAAAGCTGGTGTCAGTCACTGCATGTCCTATATCATTGGTTGTTCTCTGGGCAAAGTTACCCTTGGAAATAGTGATAGGTCCCTTTGGAGAAGGCTAGAAGAAGTTATGCAAAAAATGTGTGCAGCATTGTACTAATCTTCTTCCTTGAGGTTATCTGATCCTTTTCTAAGTTAGCTCATCTCTTAGAAATTACCAGCAATCTCTGAATTTTGATGCTGTGTCCACTTATATCTCTTTCATGAAAAAAATTCTTCTTGGAGAACTTATTCATCTCATAGTTCCTTTCTTCATGTTCTGGATACAAACAAAGATGATAAATTAGGCACAGCCGAGGATCACTGTGGATGGACTCATTCTGGTTGCCACTCTGGATCTGAAGCCTATTTAGAGAACATCTGCTTTGTAGCTGTTGATACTAGCGGGAAGGGGGTGATATTATAAATCTAGACTTCATAGCCAGAGTGGTAGAGGCCCTTGATACCTCAAGATGTATCATCTCTTTACAACAATAAAATCAATTTCAAAGCTTCACCTACTGGTTGACCTCTGGGCTTAGCCCTTCTCAGTGACATTAATGCTTTGTAGAAAAGGAAATTCCCCATTGTATTAATGAAAAGAAATAATTATTATTGCTAATTTTTGTTGTTTTGGAAAGGACAAATAAGTGACACATGTAAAGTTTACTCAGTAACTTTTTGTATCTCTTCTATATGATATCAAAGAGCCTTGTAACCACAAATTTAATAAGCAATAAATTAACTCTAATTGGTTTAAACTAAAACTATTTTCTAATATAATTTAGGCATTTCATTGACTCTCCAGAAGGGATACAAATCCATTATGAGGCTAAGCAGTTAAACGGGGTCAAGAGAAATTTATCAGAGTTAGCAAAGTACAATACAATTCTGGAAGGAGAAAAACATTTATTCTCAGTGAAAGTACATCCATGAAATATTTGAAGTGTGTTTTTGAGTGACATTATCAAATATTTATCTTAAATTCAAATTTAACAGGGTTTCTGCATTTTATCATAGAAGCTTTGGTAATGGTGACATATTTGTCAGTGCTTCTAGGCACATATAACATCCAAAAACAGAAGTCAAAAGCTCTACTGTTGTCTCCCACAAAGAACTAGATGGATTTGACAATGCCTTTGTCAGAGGAGGTATTATCTGATATTATTCACGCTGAATCTGTCTTGTTAGTTCACTTGACAATAAAACCTAAACTGCATGCATTAAATGCAGCATCACAGGAACTTGGCATTGCAAGATTTCTGTTTTCTGTTGTGGACTGGGAAGATTTACAAGTTGGACAATTAATAAAAACAGAGGTATTCAAAGGTAATGGGTAGCTAAGCAAATGAATGGCCAGTATACTCTGTGCCTGAGAGATGGAAATGTGAATCTTAATCCATTCATCTATTGGACTGAAGTAGGTTTAATTAAAGTGAAATATTTATAATATAATGAGTAATTTATATTCAAGTAATAATTAAAATATTTTGTTAATTCTCCCACTCTGGTAAATTACTCAACAGTTGTGGCTTTTAAATTTCCTCCATTTTGAATTATTCAGTGGCGAAATATTATGCTAACTTGCTGAAAATAGTTTCCCGATACAGTACCAATGAAGTCTTTAAATGCGCTATTTTCTTCTAAATGTTCAAAATCCTTTTCTAACTGGGTTTATTTTTAGAGAAAGAGAATAAATTTTATAATTATAAGAAACAGAGTTTTCTATTTTATCCTTCTATAGTGCATGAGTGGTAACATTTATGGAGATTTTTCAGGCAAGCCTGGAGGGTTTAGGCAGCTAGAGATTTAAGTCACCCACTATTAGCTCTCCCGAGCATCACTGATTCTTTATTTGTCATGTATTGATCAGGCAACTTATTGCTACAGTATCTTCCATTCAAGGAGAAAAAGAAAGTAAAATACCTTCCAATTATCCTGAAATCAATATTATTTGGATACAATTTATACAATATTGAATGTGTAAATCAAATATTAGCTGCATAGTTATTTGAGAGATACATAGATTCATTTAAAAAATAACTAGATGGTATGCAATTTAAACAGTACCTCAGGGTCCAGCCACAGTTTGAGGTAAATAAAGACATGAAATATTAGAAAAGTTTTGGACAAAAGATGGTTAAATCAAAGTAGAAATATACGAGGAAAATGATCTCCCAGAAAGTTAAAAATTAGTGAGACTAAGTCTTCCCTTTATGCCTGAGCTATACTTTTATTGTTTCAGGAGGAAACGTAGAACAGCACTGAAATCACAAATTGCACCTCAGTATAACATGGGTTTGGTGATTGTTTTTGAAACATATGTGGTAGCTGGATTATTTTTAAGTACCCCAATTATTGTTATGTTATGCTAGTAACCTCTGAAATGTGAGTTCATCAACCTTTGGAGTCCATTTATCAATGTCATGGAATCCAGCCTGATGTTTTCTTGCGTTGGTAAAAATAACAAGGTTCAACTGATAGTGACATCACACTGAATGCAGGCACGGGGCAGTATTGCAGGGTCTGATCAACTTCCAGGACCTATGCTCCCATCATAAGAGCAATTCTGCACCAACCTACTGGAGGACTACAGATCATGTGCCCTGAGATGGAGCAGCTCAACCAACGTAATTCTAGAGCAGCCAACCTTCAGTTCACCCATCAATTCACTCTCACAAGAACAGTTAAAATCAGAAGACCTTGGCTGGACCAGCAAAAATAAAATGAGTTGCACACATTTACATTATACATTTTGAAGAGTTTTGACATGTACTGTATATGCCATCAAAATGCTTGTCGAAATCAAGGTAATGAATCTATCCATCATACTCAAATTTATCCCACTTCTATCTAATTTATCCTTCTCCTTTCTCAGGCAACTAATGATCTGTTTTCTGCTGTTATAGATTAGATCATATTTTCTAGAATTTTATGTAAATGGAATAAAACATTATGTGATATTTTTATTTGGCTTTTTTTCTCTCATTCTTCATCATTCTGAGATTTATTATGTCACTTTGTGTCACATCAGTTTATTATTTCACTGAGTGGGGGTATATAAGTTTCAGAGGTAGAAACAGAGAAGGAGACACAGAAAGAGACAGAGACAGAGACAGAGAGAGACAGAGACAGAGAAAGATCACCACTTACATTTTCAACTCTCTTGGAGAGTTATCTGGATTGCTATATCATCTGTATTTATTGCACTGACCAGGACCATCATTTCACTATGATTAATAATTGAGGTTATATGCGTAAAAATCTTTACTTTGGTTCTGACTTTTGGGAGAAAGCATTCACGCTTGAATGCTTTAAAAATGATGTCCATGGGAGGATTTTATTTTTAGATGCAGATAACCTTATGAAGTAATGACCTCATTTTCTTTAATTATTGTTGTGGTTCACATCTACATATCTCCCAACAGTCCCATGTGCTCATAGGTGGAGATTTTCAAAATTGACTGGATTATGAAAGCCTACGTCCACCTTGCTGGGAAGTGGGGTCCGTTCAAAGACGCTGCTCTCTGATGGGCTCATCTCCCTCCTGGGCTCCTCCTTTCCAGTTCTGTGCTTTCTCATCACCAGGAGGCGAGCAGCCTTCCTCCTTTCCAGCCACTCCTACCCTTCCGCTCCAGGTCTAGAGCTGACTGACTGTGGACAGTGCCATGAAAAGACTCTGGAAGGTGCTTATGATGATATTCAGGAAGCAAAACGGAGAGTAACGAAAGGCTCAATCATTTTAGAAAATACCCGAGAAATCTCTCATAGGAGTTAGCCCTACATACGCTAAAAGTCCTACTGAAGAAATCAGAAACATGTTTCAGAAACAAGAGTAAAAGCCATCTTTATTATTAAATGGCAAATAATTTGTCTGAACTGTGCTCATGTTAGACTATTTTAGAGAAGTAGAAACTTACAAGTGTTTAAATAAGATGTTTTCTGTCGAAATCTCTAGACAAGTTATTGAAAGTACAGCATAGGCTCACAGGATTGAGGACAGTGAAATTCAAAAGGAAATAAATAATTTAAAGGTGTAATTACAAGTCAAAAGCAAATGAGAACTTAAAGGTTTGGGAAACATCATCCATACTGCAAAGGTGAGAATATACATGATTGGAATAAGGTTGTGATCAAGCAACCAACTGTTTGATAATGTTAGTATGAATCAGCCATCTCCACAGAAACCATAGTTTTCTTTTCTGCTAAGCATTATCACTAAAGTCTTTCTTGATTGCGTGCATGACTTCACGGAGCCCTTCCTTGCACTGCCTTGCATTCTAGGTTCCGCTATCCTTTACAATGAGTGATACCCTCAACTTCCCTAGGTGCAGCTCTGCTGGGTCCAGGAAAAGCCTGAGGTGTGTTTGGCAGAGATGTGGGGGGCATAATGGCCTCCATCTAGATGTCAAAGGACCGTACCTTCTGGTTTAGTTCTGGGCTGAGGCTTCCAGCCATAGGGAGATGCGAAGCCCAGTAAGAACCTAGTCAGAGAATTGTGAGAGCAGAGTCCAGGAAGAAAGCTTCCATCCGGAAATAGAACAGAGCAAAAGTATACTTCTCACAGCTACGGGGCCTGAAAACTACAAGATCAGGACAACATCCTGTGGTGTCTGGTGAGGGCCTCCCTGCAGCCGCTTTGGAGCGAGCGGAATCTGTGATCTCACGTTCTTACATGGTGGAAGACAGAAGGGCAAGAGAAGGGACGCGCTTTTCCACACACGAGGAGGAAGAGACGAATGTGAATTACTCTGATGCACCATTTTTATCCGGCATTCACAATCTGCTCCATCAGCAGGTAAGCCCCTCCCATCAGTTTTACTTCCCCACACTGTGGCACTTAGGATTAAATTTCCGACGTAGGAATCCTGGGGGGCCATTCTGATTTTCACAGATTTATTTCTCTTATTGTGGGTCATATTTTCATAACTGTAATGCTTCTTAGATTTATGAGTTGCTGCTGAGAATTTTAGGGTTTTGATTATGGTAGGTAGGTGTGCATACATATGTGTAAGGGTGTGCGTGTGTGAATGTGTTTTTATTTATAGTCATGGAACATTTTGTTTTGGTCTGTTTTGTGATTCACTGGGAACAATTTGATTCATTATTTTGAGGCTTGTTTTTAGCTTGATTGTGCCAGTCCAAAGCAGTGTTAAAAGAAATGTGATTTATGCTGACTACTAAAGTAATTCACTTCTGAAAATGTTAGCAACACCTATTGTTTAGTAAGTCCTTGCACTCTGGTGGGTAAATTTTAGGAATTATTTTTTCTCTTTCTTTCTAAGTGTTCCCCCCCCCCCGGGTTCAGGCCGTTTTCTCACACACTTACACTTATCGGCATGAGGAGAAGACCTAAAACAGTTCCTTTTCATTTCTTCTGCTTTCTCCATGGGTTGCTCTTTCTGGTATTCTATTAATTATATCTATTAATTCTTCACAAAGTAACTACCACAAACTCTGGCTCTGTCTCCTTCACACAGGGGGCCATGAGCTCTGTCTGGGTGACTTTCTTGTGCTTTCCCACTGGGCATGTGTAGAACCTGCCTATTCATTTCCCTTTATGCCAAGGCCACAGTCTTCTGCTGCCCGTTTTCCAATACCCAACTATCGTTTCATACTTTTTCTTTCAGTTTTAAATGTGGAAGGTAAGTCTAATCCTTGAAACACGATCATGACCAGAAGTGGATATTAATTTAATTTATCTTTCCCTCTGTATATTCATTCATTTGCCAAATGGTCATCAATTTTGAAGCAGATTATCTAAATTCTCAATCAATCTATGCAGTAATGCCCTTGAGGTCAATGACATGTCTTACTCATTGTAATCTAACACTTGCCATTTTGGAATTTAAAATAATTCTTTACTGGAATCGGCAAAAGGTTTGGACAGCTGGTAGAAATAAAGGAAACCCTAGAGGCTAGGCTGCAGCGCATGCCCCATCTCATCACTGTGATTGTGGTAGGGACAGCAGGATCTGCCTAGATTGGCTTATAAATAGGAAATATTCAGTGACAGCAAGTGAGAAGAATGTCTTCCTGTTTACAGGACTAGATAGCTTATAAAGCAAAATTAAACTGGGTAAATGGCAGGCATCTTATATTTACTGTATTAATAAGAGTAAGAGGCCTTATTTTATTACTTTAAATATTCTACTTAAGCAGCCATGTTTCATTTTATGATATAATTTTAATATAAACATAAAAGAAAGCTTGTTCTCTTCCATGAGAGCCCATGACAAATTCAAAAGCTTCTATATCAGTGAAAGTTTTATTGTCCTTAAGGTAAGACAATGGTGAAAACACTTCATAACTGTCTTGGTTACTTTTGTCTCATTGCTGAGACAAAATACCAAACGCCCAAAATGAAGGAAGGAAAAGTTTATTTAGCTTACAGTTTGTGGAGGTTTCAGTCCATACTTGGTGGTTCCGAGGCAGAGTGGCACAGGGCAGAGGGCAAATGTTCATGGCGGGAGCACACAGCAAAAACCACAACAGCAAAAGATAGAAACGGTAGGCAAGCAACTTCTTTCTACCATCCTTACCTTCTAAACAGCCTACCCCAACCCAGGGGCCATGTAGCTTTCACACAGTCTCCATGCCCTCCTCTTTCACAGGCTCAGGATGTGTACAAAGTAAGCACTTGGCTTCCTGCTGAGTCACTCAGCCAAACCTCTAGACTCCCAAATTGACACAATATATAAACCATAACAATAACAAATGATGTTTAAGACTGATAGAGATTCATTGCATTGCTACTTTGGCCTTTATATTTTTAAGTAGTATTTAATGGAAGTCTTAGGAGAGTTAAACAGTGTTGATGTAAGTTTGCTTTTAAAAATGAGTCCTCTCTGGGAAGGTAAATGACTCACCTAAAAGCAAAAATGTGATAAGCTGAGCTAAGATTAACATTTATTTTTTTTAGTTCAAATCTAGCACATTTTAAAATACTTCTTTGCTTGTGACTCCTTTTTAGGATAAACGTGCATTTTTAAGTAATACTAATTTAAGTATAATATTGATATAAAGTTATATGGTATATTTTTATAAATATCATGTATTGATGAATTATTTAGAGAATAAAGTTCCCATCACCTATATGTATACAGTATAACATGTACATTTTGAAGAGATTTGGCTGAATGCATGTCTCTGTGTAACTACCATCTCAAAGTACAGAATATTTTCATCATTTCAATAAGATTCATCCCCTAATAATTGATTGCCTTTCCAACTCTGTAAGTTTTGGCTAACCATGATATAATGTATTTCCTTATAGATATACCTTTCCAGGACACCATAAATAAAACCAAAAGTCAGACACTGAATTCAGATTTTGCAACAACAGTTTGTTTTAAACTTTTAAAAACAGTATTTTCACAGTTAAGGGGGATTGTCAAGTTGCTTATCTTGAGAGCTGCCTAAGACAGTTACTGAAGCACACGTCTGGGTGTTTCTAGGTTGGTTGTGGGGCCATGACCTTTGCTTCTGTATCCGGTTCCTGGACCTTTTCTCTCTGGCATTGTTCTCTGGCTTTGTTTCCTGGCTTTGATGAGCTAAGCAGCTTCATTCCTCCATACCTTTCTACCCTGATCTTTCTTTTTGTTTTAGTTTGTTGTGGTGGTATAAAGGGTTAACCTGGCTTTGAACCACTGGGCTACATCGTCAGTTCCCTGCCGTGATGTTTCTGCCTTTCAGTCAGTCAACCATGGACTGAACTCTCGGACACCATGAGCCAAATTAAACCTCTCCCCCTTTTAAGTTGTGTACTTGTGCAGTGGTCCCAATAAGGGGAAACCAATCTACCACAAATAGCAACATCACACAAAATTAAATGGACTGTAGACTATAACACATAGTATATTAAAATAGGATAATGAATCTTGACCAGGTATCTTTCTCACATACTAAAACTTTTGCCAGTCATTCAAAGTATCGATCAATTTAATTTAGCATCATAAAACAAAAAATAAACATTGTGTGATAAATGTGATGAGAGCAAGAAAACCTTAGATCATATGAAGCGTTGATGCATACTAAAAAAATCATTACCATTTAGCTGGGAGTGGTGGTGCACAACTGTAATGACAGCACCCAGGAGGCCAAGGCATGTGAATCACCGTAAGTTCAAGGTCAGCCTGGGTCAGCATGACCTACATAGCAATACTCTATCTCAAAAAGCCAAAAATAATAAAAAAGAAAAACTCATAGAAAGTAAAAGACACAAGAAAACATCTTTAATCTGAATTAGAGTCTCTACTAAAAGCCTGAAGCAAAAGCAAATAACTGATGTGAAATAGTCCGAGCCTTTCCACATTTGATCACTGAAAGATCTAGGAAATGCAACAAAGCAATACAAGTAATACATTTATAAAGTTTGGGAAAGTAAAATAAACTCATTATTTATAAATGACAGGATTATATGTGTAGAATACTATCTCCATATGAAAAAGGCCATATGTTAGTGTTAACCAGTGAATTTTAAGATTAGTATTATAGGATCAACATTTAAAACTGATGTCTACTTATGAACAATGAGGAATAATTGAATTTTTTTAAATGATAGTACTTTTCATAGCAGCTAAGCCTAGTAGACACCCAGGTCAAATTGTGAATACTGGAAAAGGTTACTGAGAAACAGTATACTAGCCCTTCTAAATAAAAGCATATAGCTCTTTAATAGATTCAAATTCACGTGAGTGCTCGTAAAGATTTCAATATTTAAAATAAGGATCTATGACTGGATATTGTGATCTCTAATTTGACCTATATTTCGGAATAGTTGTGAGCCATGAACTTAATTAATGTTTTGAATATGTAAGAATTACCTAGGACTGGATCCATGAAGTTTGTTCATAAATAAAAATCATGATATACTTTATGCATATTAAAAAACAAATTAGAAAAGTTTTTGTCACTGAGTTGTTTGAATAACTACTGCATTATAATGCAAAAGCGCAAGATGACCTGCAATGACAGCAGTCCAAAATTGTTATTAATGAACTCTCCACTGACAAATCCATTCAATCTTCCATCAACATTGTGGAAATTAAAAATTAGAAAACTATTGCTCTCCAAAAGGATTGTTTATTCAGTCATTTAAAAGATTCACTCTTTCAACTCCTACATCAATATTTTGAATTGTTCCTTGGGAACTGCTGAGATTTCTACATCCCAGCACAATCTACTATCATAAATTATAAGTAGATTAGAGGTTTTCTGTTATTTTGTGGAGTAGTAGAAGGGTGATTTTTTTAAAAAGAGGGAACAGAAAATAAGAATTTGCATAATGATATAGACTATCATAGACCAGCTGTAAGGTATACATGAAAGTGAGTGTTTGGATGCTGAGTCTCTCACAATTATTTGTACTCTTGAAATTCCTGGATGTTTTTATGGATTCCCAGGTGATGTCCACTGCATGAAGATTAGCTATATTTTCTTCTGCTTTCCCTAGCCACCTCACTTCCACTCCCTATATTAATCAAGTCCTTACATTAGGCAGGGGATTTCTTCCCACCTCTACATAATCCACCTAAAACCTGAACATAGTTTGCCCTTGAGGCAACAGTAGGCATTTTGAGAATCTGGGATATTTTTCTTTCAAAATGCTCCAACTTTAAAGAACTCTAAATAATAAAACCAGTTCTATGTAAATAAAGCATAAAGAATTTTCTAAGTTCAGAATCAAAAAACATGTTGCATGGGTATAGTCATAATTACTTTCAGATGTACTGATAATTATATGTCACTAGTGGGGTTATATAACAAAATTATCAACCCAAATGAAAAATTGATAACTTTGTGTGTTAAGCACTAAGCTGCATACCTCTGCATATTACACAGAGATGAAAAACTAAAACCAAAAATACATGTGTCGGGCTCTCAGTTCAAATTCATTGATTAAAATCTCAAATGGTGAGGTCATATAGTTTTTTAAAATAGTTCTGCTTACACACATGAGAGAATTTTTCCATAATGCCACATTCACTTTTAATGTGTAATTGTTCACTGATTTCCAAGGAAGTGTTTTGTGCACAGATATAAATAATAAAAAATAGTGCCTCTCGTTATTTAATTTCAGATTTAAATAAATATCATACTCACCAGTGTACTTCTCTGGTAGGCAGTCTTTTTTTTCTGAAGATGTACATAATTCAATGTACAAATAAACAATCAAAATGCATTTTCTTTCAGAAGATGTAAAAGTATATTGGTTTTCAGTCATTATAATTATTTTTCTCTTTTCAAGTTATAGTACAAGTATATATTTAACTGTGTTAATTGGGCTAATTGTTATTACAGAAATTCAGCAAGAATTTGGCTTTGTAAGAGTGTCTTAATAGCTGTCCCTCTCCTTAGTTAGCAATTTAATTGCTGCAATCTCAAAGTCTCTGTGTAAGTAACAAGTATTCTCAGTCCCTCGTCGCCTTGATAAGAATGTAGGTCTTCACATATGGTTGATTTTCAGTGTTATAGTGACTATTTCACAAAAGAAATTGTCACTACTTCTTATTTAAATTGGGGTCTGCAAGGCTATGTCTAACAGCACAGCTGATAATTGGTTCTATTATGAAGCACTGTCAAGGCAGATTTTCTATGTACCAAACAAAATGCTTGGCCCTCTTTTCCAGCAAAAACTGCGAAGTTGTGCTTCAACAGCAAAAATATCCCAATGCTAATTGCATGGAGTAAATCCAATTATGCCTTACATAATCCAGATGCCAAACTGACTCTAAGGGCACTGTCTATAAACATTGCAAAGCTACCTCAAGTCTAAGAGAGTGGGTGAAGGGAAGGCATTAGTTAGCAAGAATTTTAGAGCATCAGTTAAATATATCTATTTAAGAAATTTTTTAAAATGGTTTTTGTAACTCAAATAGTACATTTGGATTGTTGGTGTGCATTTTGAAAAATATATTATACATTTGACTCTGGCTCTCAGAGTTTTGTTTTTAGCTCTTCTAAAATCAATTCAATTTTAATTAATTAATTGCCAGTAATCAGATTTCTACTAGCAGTGAAAAAATAAATAAATAGCTTTGCATAGACCATTATTTCTGCATGGCTTGTGGCAAAGGTATCTCTAATTTCCAGTTTCTTTCTCAGTAAAATGTAGATATTATTTAACTTAATTCATGTATCTTTTGGGCCTTGAATGAAATGTCTAAAACTCGTGACTAAGAGCCCAGGATGTAGCTGAGCAGCACAGCACCTACCTGGCAAGGGTGAGGTCCTCAGTTCAAATCCAGGTACTCTTTAAAATAGGTTATTAAAACTAGCAAATACGCAATAAACATTAACAATTTTTTGGTTTCAAGAATCCTGTTTATTTGCATCATAATGTAAATACTGCTCAGGCCCATTCATTTGACAGTACATGTTTCAATATTTACAACATTCCCCAACTGGTACCGAGACACAAAGATGAATGAAACCCAGACCCCACTTGCATTGGCTGTCTTCCTAGAAGAAGATCCTGAGATGTGGATTTATAAGCAAAAGCTTTCTGAAGAAAAGGAGATTAGGATAAAGGGAAGAAGCTATGTAACAACAATCCCTTAAGGAAAGAATGCCTCTCTAACTTTAGCCTGAGTCCAAGGTGCTCTGATGTGTGAATTATAATCATCTTTCAGAGAGGAATATTGATTGTACCCATCAAAAAGGTGAAAGGATCTCAGAGGAATAGAGTCAGGCACACTCGACACTGTCTACTACACTGTCCTTAGAATCTGCACCACACATACAAATGAATTAGTTGTGTTTCCTGTTCGTTTCAACAGTGCTGCTTTGATTCAAGGAACGTGCTAGAAACTCAAGAGACTTCATGAAAGTAGATCAAACGAGTTACTCTTCCCTGAAAATTTGGAACTTTTGATTTTTAATTATTAAAAATGAAACCTACATTTGGACATGGCTGAATGAACTGAACATTCGTGGAGTGTCCAAGCAAATAAGGGCAGGTTTGGTACAAAAGATATCCATTTGGCCTGGTCCGAAATCTGTGCAAGAGTAATGCTTCTTGCATAATCGTCTGAGCAAGGTGGCTTTAATATTGGGAATTCTTTTAAAATTGCTTTAGTAAAAATAATAGTGCAGTTAATAATAGTTAGGAAACTGCACTCTAACTTTCTTTTAGATTTGACATTTTTGTTGATTTCATGAGATCTATTGTTTGTCTAATCTGGATAAATGTTATTTTCATGCTATACTTGTATTATAAGCTTGGGTTTCCTATTAGAACATGCATTCATTTCTTATGTTCCTTTATTATATTCATTTTTCATTCCATACAAGCTTTAGAATTAAATTGTCAATTTTCATGAAAATGTCTGTTGGAATTTTGCTATGAATTGTCTTATGTTTACAGAATGATTAAAATAGGGAAAATTTCTATCTTTAGCATGTTGAGTCTTTTTACCCATAAATAATGTTACTTATCTCTCTTTTTTCGGTCTTTTGTACCTTTCAACTTTTTAAAATTAATTGCCATGGTTGATATCAACCTTCTCTTAGCATTACCTCTAATTATTTTTAAATTCTTTTGCAAAATTCCAAAACATGAGTAAAAATTCATTGTAATATTTTTTTACTCATATTTTGCTGTGTATGAATTTAACAGACTATTAAAATCAATTTTATATCTACAATCTTACAGTGTTTTCTTATTAATCATAAATTGTTTTATTTTATATAACCATGGCTATGAAAATTATGATTGAGTCATTTTTTCAATCTATATTTTGGTGCACTTTATTTCTCTTAATTTTAATTATTTTCAAAATTTCTATCATATTTTTCTTTATTCTTGGCATTTTATAATTTTGTTGCTTTTCTGTTTTTGAGAATGTTTCATTGGAGCAGTACTCAGTCTTTACTATTTTGTTTTGAATTTGTAATTTAACGTATCTATGGCAGAAGAACTCAAAATTTCCTTGAAATTCCTTGATACACCAGGAAGACCCAGCACTTGATCAATATTTATACATATTCCACGTAGACAAAAAGTATTCCATATAGATGCTATAGAAAGGTAATAATAGATGTATTTCTTGGTCTTTTTCTTAAATTCTTAAGTATTGGCCTTATCTACTCTAATAGCATTTGCTTCTGTGTACACACTGTGGTTTTCTTCTTTATTACCTTCGCGAGTACATGTTTGTAATATATAATGAATACCATCTTCGTGGGGAGCTGGTGGATGCATATATCACGTCTTTATTTTGATTATTGTTTTCTGGTTATGTTATCTTCAATCTACCTTTTTGTTTTCAACTCTTCTGATTGGCGAGCTCAATGAGCTGACATATATCTTATTTGCTAAAATATTTAATTGAAATTCTACTGATATAATTTATGCTCCTTCAAATGAATTTTTATTTGTTCTTTTAGGTTGAATTCTTACTCAACTTTGCATAATTTTCTTTACTATACATTCTAGTTTTTAAAGGTTTTTATTATTTTAGTTTGTATCTCTGCAAACATATTTCTTAGGTAAATCAACATGTCTGTAAAACAGACCAAAAAAATACATGTTCTTTTATGTTTTTGGTACTAGGAATCAAACTCAGGACCCTGTGCTTGCCAGGAAGATGCTTGTGCCACTGAGCTATATCTCCAGCCCCCCAAAATACATATTCTTGAAAGCCACGTATTTCCTATTGCATTTGCAAGCCATCAATCTTTGATGCAAATTTATAACTTTCAATCTCCAAATTATGTATTGTGTTGTTATGTGTTGCCAATTTTAGATGTTTCTCTGTGTTTTTATTCTTTTCTTTCATATCCATATTATGCATTTGATTTTTCTTTAAAATAAAGCAGATTGCCTAAAAGTTATTTTATTGAGCTTGGCAAAATTCTACTGGTTTGTCTGGAAACGTTTTTGATTTAATATTATTCTCAAAGGGTTCTCTAAATATAATCATGTCCCTTATAATGGGGATATGTTTTGTAAGTTGTGTCTGTAGATAATTTTGTCATTCTGCAAGGACCACAGAATGCTCCTAGACAAATTCAGATGTATAAGCCAATCTCCAATGTGGTGTCCTGAAAAAATCCAATCAAGAGATACAATGAAAAAATAATACAGCATCCTTTCTTCAAACTTTCCTCGAGTGCACTCTACTGATAACAAGTATATAATAATAAGTCCATAAACTAGTAGCCATTGTTTAATATCGAGTACACAATTTTTTGTTTAATACTTTTAAATGACTCAAAGCATGGTAGATTTCTTTCTATGTCAGCATCCACCATAACTGAACAGTGCATTGTGCTATGATATCACCAGGTGATGTGAATTATTCAGTTCCATTGCAGTATTAGGTGATGACCACTGTTTCAACCATTTGTCATTGACCAGATCATTATTACATGGTGCATGAATGTATATGACCTTAATTATTCTCTCTTGGTGATATGAAAATGCTCTGTTATGTGGCTTTCATTATTTCTTTAACTATCATTAAAACAGTTTTAAGGCAATATAACTTTACCTTCAGGTGACCTTAATATCATTTCTTTATCATTGATGTTTCAGTTAACTTGGCTGCGAGTAGAAATGACTATCTTACTTTTTAAATTCTTCATTTGGATTCCTTTGATTTGGTAATCAAAGGATATAGGTTCTCATTCTGTTAGCAATCTTTCTTAATCTCTTCAGTCTAAAACACAAATGAGAAAGTCAATTTCTTCAATCTAAAACACAAATTAGAAAAGCATTGTATCTTTAGGGCTTTTAATTCTATCCTCTGTATCTTAGAATCTTTCATAGTCACATCTTCAAATATCTTCTCCTCTTCACCAGTTCTCGTCACTTGTGTGTACATAATCTATTAACATGGGCATTTTTGTAACTTTAAAAGTACTTTTATTCTTTAACAGAAGATGGCACATAAAACCAACCTGAGAGATACTATCAACATCCTGAAGAAAATGTGTACATGTCCAATTCTTTAAAACATTTTGAGATCATTTTATAGTCCTGACTATGATCCATATTGACATAAATTCCACATGTACTTGAAAACAATGAAGAATGCATTTTCTGTCTGAAGTTTTGTGTATGAATCCATATATGTTAATTAGTTCTGTTCAATCAATTGTGTGGTGCACATGTTCAATGCACAGTGACTCCTCAGCTCATGAACTTAATTCATTTCATGATTCTGAGGGAGATGGCTGCATTTGTGGTCATGTGAAGAAGATGACCTCAGTCCTGCTTGCTACCCCACTTAGACTTTGTGAATGGAAGCAAAATTTTGCTGAATGCCTTTGTTTGCAAACTGAAGTATTCCTAAGCAGAAGAGTTCAGGAACCAAAGTATGAATATATTTACTTTTTTATTTGTTCTTTTCTTGAGTAATTTGGAGTATTACTATCTCCAACTATGATTTTATACTATTTCACATTTTTCTTCTTTTCTTTCTTCTTTTGAATATTTTTCATTATATGGCTACAAAAATGTAAGTCCTACAATTTTCTCTTATATTGATCCATTAACAGTCACTACACTTGATCTTAGTCAAAAGGCCAAGAAGCAATTAATCTATAAATAGTCATGAAATGTTCCTCCTTTCATAGATTTATCTAGTTTCAAAGATCTTTTATCTAGTGATTACAGTGTATAGCTTTCTTATTTTTTTTTACTTAAAATACTTCTTTCTCCATATATTTAATGTATCTTAGATATACCGTGTGTACTTGGGTCTTTTTATTTAAAAATAGTTAAGTTATCATCATCTTTTTGTTTATTTGCAGACTTTAGAATAATTTTAGCTTTAGAGAAAAAGTGAAAGTCCCTGAATACTTCCTACTTGCCGCTTTCATCATCTTATATTAGTATGTTACTTTTGTTTAAAATAATGAGAAAAACCGATGCACTGTCATTATCTGTAAACATACTTTACTTATTTTTCCTTAGTTTTTACTAAATAACCTTTTATGTCCCAGGTCCCATAAACTGCATTACAACTATGCTTATCCTATGAACACTTAGGGTCTTCTTATTTCAAATTTCTTGTTTTGAATGACAGTCACAATTTTTGGAATTCTATATTGGTTTCCCATAAGTTCCATGGTGCAGTACCACAGATAAGCATCACAGTCTGCACAAATTTATTGTCTTAAATTTCTAGGATTTGGCAGCCTGAAGTCAAAGTGTCTACAGGACCATGCCAGCCCTGAGACCTATAGTGTATACTCATTCCTTGCCTCTTCCTCAGTTCTGCTGGATTTAGTTTTGGAAATCTTAGACCCACTTCAGTCTGCAATATCTTAACTGCAATTTTGGCTTTCATTTATTACATAGCATTTGATGAATGTCTGTTTTTGCATGGAGTCTTCATACAAGGACATCAGTCACACTGGACAAGAGGCCTGTGTGAAAGTACCCCCATATTATCTCATCTTTTTTAGTTTTGTGATGTAGGAAAATTTGTACATCATTGATGCACTGATACACTTTGATTAGTTTGAAGGTAAGTGCACACCCATGAAACCATTGCTAAGATCAACTATAAATTGGTCCATTGCTCCAAATCTTTTCCCCAATCTTTTTGTTTTTATTTTTTTCTGTGATAGGAACTCTTAACAGATCTAACCATAGAAAAAAATTAAGCACACAACAGAGCAATGCTAACAATAGAAATTCCACTATGGATATCTAGGACTTAATTATCTTATATAACCCAAACCTTTACACTTTGACTAATACCTCCTAGTTTACCTTTGGTGCAGGCCCTGACAACCACTGTTCTAGTTTTGCTTGCATGAGGTTGACTATTTTAAGTTTATCCCACACAAGGTGTGATTGAAGCACATGATGAATGTTTAAATTTTTTAAAAATTACAACAAAAGACACATTGACATTAACTTCCCTCAAAAAACTTGCCCTTGATTTGAACACACTTAGTGTTCTTGCCACTTTTTCTTTGAGACAGGGTCTCACTGTGTAATCCAGGCTGGCCCAGACTCATTATGTAGTGCAAGCTGGCCTTGAACTTGCAGCCATCCTCCTGCCCCTGCCTCCTGAATGCTGGGATTACAGGTGTGTGCCACCATGCCTGGTTTCTGGCCATTTTCTGAAGCCGTTCTTGAAATCCTCTTTTGTGAGCATCTGTAACTGCACAGTCATGGTCTTCTCCATATCCTTACTTAGCTTTCACGATCATGTTGACCTTGTAGAGGAGTCAGAAGTCACACATTGCCAGATTCCGTGAATAAGGCCAATGGGGACCCATCATATTTCCGCAGTGTTTTTAGGTAGATGGCCCTCAGCAGTAGGAGTCACCAGATGTGTTATCACACTTCGTAGAGGTACTCATGAAAGCAAACTTCCAAAACTGTTTAACAAAGTGGTAAGAATGATAAATGTACTTCCAGGAAGATGGCGACCGGGTAGGCAGCAGAGAGAGAACCTCCCAGAGGATTACCACCCAGACAATGGAATATAGCAATATGAAGACAGAAAGGAGAGAGGTGTGTACCCTGAACCCAAGAAGGATCTGAAATGGAAACTGAAGCCCTTGGAAAGACCAAGCAAAACCTCTCCTGGAGGACAGGATTGGAGGGCCGCCTCAGCACAGTCAGAGGGAGAAGAGATGGAGAAAGAGGAAGCCACTGCTTCAAACACACTCTTGGCCCAAGCCCTCGTTTCAGCAATCACAGCTTCAGCTTCAGAGACCCACGCTCATGGAAGCCTCCCGACTTGGCCAGGGGAGAGCAGAGTTCCAAGAGCTGGTCCAGGTCTGGAGAGGAGAGGGCGCAGCCAGGAAAAGAGGCAATGGTGGTTGGGAACTGTTGTCAAATCCAGTGTGAGGTTGAGAGGTTGCAACAGCCACTGAAGCGGAGTCCCCACCCTGCAGCAACATTCCTAATCAGCACCTGGAGGCAAGGTGGAGCCAGAGCAGCCAGTACACATCCCACCGCACCCAGCTCCATGCCTGCCTCGAGGCTATGGCCTCCTGCCTCTCAACTGTGTGGGCGGCTACCAGTGGGGAGCGGTGGGGTGCATCGGCAGCGACATCAGAGCCACAGCAACTCCCAGGGATCCAGCCAAGGAACAAATGGGAACTGGAGCACAACAGCAAGAGAGAGCTGCAGATGGAGGTAGATCACACGGCCCCACGCCCTTCTCACTCCAACATCAAGCAGGAAGCATGAACTGAGTTACTGGGCTTCAGCTCCCACCCTGAACGTCCTCTGTGAGCACCTTGAGCCTCGGCGGCCTGCGCAATCACCACCTGTTCCTGAGAGCAATAGGACGAGTCCACAGGCTTCAGGACTCACTCCAAACTACTAATACGAGCAACAAGAGTGTCTCCATACTGCTTGCATATATGAACCTTGTATGAACCCATGGCGACCAGGTAAGCAGCAGAGAACCCCCCAGAGGAATGCCATTCAGACATAGGAATATAGCAACATGTGAAGGACAGAAAGGAAAGAAGTGGATATCCTGAACTGGAGAAGGATCTGAAATGGGAACTGAAACCCTCAGAAAGACTAAGCAAAACCTCCTCTGGAGGAGGGGATCAGAGATCTGCCATGGCGCAGTCAGAGGGAGACGAGACAGAGAGGGAGGAGGTTGCCGCTCCAAGCACATCCTTGGCCCACACCCTCATTTCAGCATTCACAGCTTCAGCTTCAAAGACCCATTGCCCAGCTGCAAGGGGTGGGGAATGGTAATGCTGGAGATCAGGAGGAGGTGGGAGAAGCAGAAAGGGCCTCTGGCATCAAGGCAACGGGACAGAGCCAAAAGGGTTACAGAGGGCTCCCCAATGGGGGCGCGTGCCCCGCGGCTGCTCTGCAGTGGGCCCTGCAGCTGCGGCTGCTCCACAGTGGGCCCAGCGGCTGCTCCAAAGTGGGCCCTGTGGATGCTCCACTGTGGGCCCCGTGGCTGCTCCGCTGCTTCTCTGCAGTGGGCCTGGTGGCTGTTCTGCTGAGGGCCCCGCTCAGGGCACCTCATGGACTGGACTCGCCCCCACCCATAGCACGATGACAGGGTGGAGCCGGGCGGTCCGCTGTGAGCATATGTGCTTTCCCACCTCCAACCATGGCAGTTTGTATACACCCCTGTATGTTATAGTATAGTCTGAGGCAGCTATATCTCTTCCCAAGGCGAGAGGCCAAGGATATAGATAAACCCAGGAGTACAGTTATTACCACAGGGAAGATGAATGATTGAGTGGTAGGGCAACGGAGATGAGGGAGGAGAAAAATGATCAAATGGGCCATCATCTGTGTAACTAAGAAAGGTGAAGGTAACATTATGTAGGACAGCATCCAGAGCTAATTCCTTTCTATGTTCTCTATAATTCTGTATTTCCTCAATCGTTTTTGTATTAACAGAA